>CM053787.1:847417957-847902957 GCA_028749045.1 Cupressus sempervirens | reverse complement strand
ATATATCCAGAAAAGATGTGAACGAGCGTAGGCACTACAATACTAATCATATGAATAAGTAATGATGGAGACCCTACTTCCTTACTTGTTTTAAAGTTAATTAATCGCTATATCTCCTAAACTCTATTAGGATATGTAGACCTATGTTAAAAAGGACAATAAATAATAATAATATGATAATGGAAGAATCCTAGAAAACTAAACCTAGCCTAAGGTGTGGCATCGCACCCAAAACATAGCACTAAACCCAAAAACATAGTCAACATCATAAAGTTTGAAAGAAACTCATTCTATCACAAAATTTCTAAAAAGAAAGGGACTCTCCACCAATTCTAACCACCTCATGCACCCTCACCTCACACACGAGAGGGATCCCATATTCAAAAATTGCATGGTTAAAAGAAAGTTGAAAAAGGGGGAAGCTTGGTGAAAGGAAAAGTAAACAAGTAAAAAAATCCCCACCAAACTTTTGCCAAGGCCACCATAAATGGGCCCATCTTCCCAAACACACCCACCCCCCCCACTCACATGCCAAAAGGAAGTTGAATAAAATGCATGGGTAAGGGGAGGGTTTGGATATTATATCATTTAGAAATAAATATTAATGTAGTTTTGGGTAGTGGTAAGGGAAATGTTAGTAAAGTAGGAAAATTATTAGTGTAGTTAGGAGGCAAATTATAAGGGTTAGCTAGTATGTAATAAAGTTAATGCTTAGGGAATAGTTAATTAGGTTTAGAAAGTGTGAAGTATTTTTATTTGAAGAGTGTGTTAGTACTAGAGTTAGGTTTATTTTTAGTAGTCTAATATTAGTAAGTAACTAATATGATTTGAACAAGGTTTAGGATGTTTAGTAATTTATTGTAGTATAAGGTATATGTTGCATAACAATTAACATTTCTCCAACTTGTTTTGCATATATTTAATATTTTGTAGTCATGATTAAATAAAATTATGCTTCCTTGATATGAAATGAACAACATAGTAAAAAATTGTGTCAATCAAGAACTATATTTTGCTATTTGATAATGCTAGTAGTAGTTGTTGTGAAATAATTAGTCAATAACTTTCATGACATAACTAGTTGTTTATTAGGGTGGTTAGAGTCTTATTAAATAATAAAGTGTAAGTGTATCATTACTAGTAGACATTAGTAGTACATAATAAAAGGGTCAATAGCCTTATAGTAACATGAGGGTTATATTATATTGTCATGATAATTATTCTATACTTTAGTGTCATAATGTTAAAATTACATGCAAATACTATACACAACAATAATCTATGAAATGTGTACCTAGAATGTAAGAATTCATTTAAGCATGTATTATGAGATATGAAAATTGGAAAGGAAAAATAATAAATTGAGGTTTCTTTAAAAATGTTGGAAACATATGTATATACTAGAATGAATAGGATTATATTCGACACATCACCTTTATTAAACTGTGAATCTATATAAAGACTCGATATCCCACATCTATGAACACAATGTTACTTTCAAGATAGGTTACAAAATTAAAGTGATAGTGCATAGTAACACATGAATAACAAGGCCTTAGGGAAATCCTATTACTCGGGAAACCATTATAATCTGATCCATGGGTCATAACCTGAACACCAATAAAGGATGTATGATCTTCCATTAAATTATCTAAGTAGTGATACATAAGTATTCAAATGAGTGAATCATTTGACAATGTCACTGAACTATTCGATAATGTGATTGTAATAGGCACACATCAACTTGTGATACCTTAAGTTTAGCTTTCAAAAAATAAAAATAAAGGTGCTATCTTTGACCTATAATTATGGGCATGACACTAAGATATTATTGTCACTCAATTAACAAAGAATTCTTGTGAATATTAATTTATTTTAACCTTTAACAACTTAGTTGCAAAAACATAAAGCATTATGTATGGGAAAACCATCATGCAACTAGTCATAATAATTTCACTCTTCTGAAGTGAGCCCTATTAGGAGCCAACCTTGTTAAAGGCTATAAAACAAACTTTAAAAGTATGACCTTCTTAGAGGATTTAGACCACCCCAATAGGAATGGCCAAGTTGAAGGTCTTCAAATACTTCAATCCTCACATATCACCTTGTGAGAGGATTTACAATATGATTGTTAAGTTAACTCTATTAAGAGATTTCTTTATTGCAATGATGGTAAGAAGGTGCACATGGTGGAATCACATATTTATGAGACCTTAGTGTGGAGTGCAATCAGAATAACATTGAACTAATCTAGACCCAAAAAATTACAATTAAATAAAGATGCCATGAACATCTCATGTTTCCCTAACTACAACTAAAAAAATTTCTCTCAGACCAACATCTTAGTTACAATTCTAGAACATGAGTATGCTATGAATGTAGATCTACAAAAGGATATATGAGATCTATATGAAGATAATAACTCTAAAATGATAATATGTGCATGTATAAGACTAAACCATGCTAAATGATTTTAGATAGATGCTAAAATGATGCTAAGATGACTCTAAAATGACATTAATTCTTTATAACAATAATTCTAAATGAAATCTCTAAATAGGCTTATAGTGCATATGCATAAAACTTGGGTCTCGTTGCTCTTGAATTTCACTCCTATTTATAGGATTTTACTTTTCACTAGAGGGTAATGGTGAAACTAAAAATATCTCATAAGAAAACAAGAGGAATCGTCCAATAGACTTGTTTTGTGAGGATAAATAGGTGTTGACATTAAGTCAAGTTTGTTATTAGTGACAACACTTATTCAAGTTCTAGTTTAGACTTAGCAGTTCAATGTTTACCAAGTACTATAGTTTAGACCAAGCAGTTTAGTTTTCATCGATCTTTGTAGTTTCTAATGAGCTAATAGCTTAAGTCAAGTGAAGCCAGTGTTAACTAAGTTGAATGAAGAATAGTGTCTATGAAGCACAATTGTGGTAAACAAGGAATACAATATATACCAAGTTACACAATATCTACCGAGTCACTAGTGTATACTAAGTTCAAAATTACATTGAAGTGATTAGTATGGACTGAGCCTCTACTTCTACTAAGTGCATGATGATGCCAAGTAATGACAGTAGATTTCGTGTATCAAAAATTCACCAAGTTAGTTTCAGAGCCCGAGTATCTACATGTAGGCTAGCTTTGTAGTATTGGCATTAACTTGTGTAATGGCCAACTTTGTAATTATGTGAATTTGATTGGTATATATGTAATGTACTATATCATATCCAAGTGTGTAATGTAATGATTTGAGATAATGTGAATGAAATGCAAGCATGTGAATGTGAATCAATAGTAGAACAAAATGTATTGCAAGGCCATATCAAGAGCAACAGAGTTATATCTATCACATAGAGGTGATTAATACTTCAAGGATCTCAATCAACAATTTAGTTGTAAGTCAAAGATCTACTATTTCATCTTAACATGTGAATTAGCTTCAAATCTTTTAATAGGGTAGACTTAATAGTCTTTTCTTTGAATCTCTTTATCGAGTGCATACTTCATTGTATGTTTGTAAAACCTCTAACAAGGTGGATCTAGTAGTCCTAATTGCTCCTAATAGGGTAAATCATCAGAAGTGATCATTGTAAGCCTTAACGGGCCAATTTTATGCTATGGTATTGAAGTTTAGTGGGTATCATCTCAACCCTAATTTTACTTTCTATTTGGAAGGTTTTTGGGTCACCAAATATTGTGTTCAAAGTGTATTATGCTTTCAATTTCTCATGCATTATCTAATAATTGGATTATGTTATTAAGTTATTAATTTGTTAAAAGTTTTGAGGTTACTAATTCACCCTTCCCCTCTTAGTAACCTAACTAGTCTTGAATATTTCCAAAAATAGGGATTTTTAATTCTTTAATATTTTAAAAAGGTGAATTTTCACTTTTCAGAGCATGAAATGATTGTATTGATTTATTAAATATTGCATTTATTTTCAAATTTTGTCTTTACCTTTCTTTTTTTCATGGTTTTATGAATTATTTTTCCTCTTTTTAAAGTGATTTTGGTCCTTTTAGATTTTATAGGTGATTGATTGATTAATTGATCAAATGATTTGATGATACCATTGATTTGAAAGTCTATTATTTTCCTCCATTATTTGATTTTTCCTTTGATTTACATTGTTTGATTGAAATTCTCATTATTTTAGGTTTGGCCAATTTTAGGGTTTCTTCAAATGCCCCTCTTTGAGCTAATATGCAAATCATATTAGTTCAAAGACTATTTTGGTTTTATGATTTTAGGCAAAATTTTGATGACTAAATGTCTAATCGATGATGTTTTGCTAATTCAAGGTTGATATAATGCAGAATAGCACATTTGAAACTATATTAACATAGTGAAGCAATGCATAGTAATGAATTGTAGTGCATAAATAGGGTTTTGTAGTGATTTTGTGTTTTGTAGCACATTCAAAGCATGTTGTAGCACATAGATAGTATAGAATAGCACATCTAATAATTGAGGTTTGTCAATTGAAGGCATCAAAGAATGATAAATTAGATGTGATTATTGCAACACATGTGCACCTTTGCATAGAGCTTATACCTTTGCTAGCACATTCATGTGGTACTGTAGTACTTTTGATTAATGTTGTAATACATTCAAGTCTAATAGCACATCAAAGTAATGTATGAGCACATATGCTTAGCTTCGTAGCACTTATATTTGCTAGCGAAGATCTATATAAAGGGATAGAACATTTCATAAATATAATAGCACTTTTGAATCTCATATTGCATACATCTAGTAGAGTAGTGCATATGATGAATAAAATAGTGGATAGAACTCTTGTGTCACATTTTTTGCCTTGGATAGTGTATATGGCTAGTTTAAGGGTTGGCTAATAGTTGAATGTCTTGATAAGTAGATTCAAATGTATGTAACATTGTGCAAAGTATAGGATAGAGTCTTGATGTAGAATTGATTAATCTAGAGTTTCCATAAGGACTGATTCATGTAATAAGTCAAACAATAAGGAATGTGTGGTCTCAAATCAATGTGTAGAATCAATTAGGTGATGTTGGATGGATAGAAAAAAGTGCTCCCCTTAGGATATAGAGTAGGGAAGACTAACATGTACATCTCAAAATACAAAGTGAGAAAAATAAAAGGTTCGAGATAAAACTATTTGTTGGATAGCTAGATGTTTGTTTTTGATTGATGTAGGATAATCACTTGTGATGAAAAATTGATGTCATTGTTTGATTGTTTGATAAAATTGGTATGTGGATGAAAGCTCATGGTTTAGGTATTGTATCCATGGCCATTGGAGTCTATAGGAAGATTTTTAGTGGCTGAGTAAGAGGTGATTGATAGATTTTGATTCACATACCTTCTACAGATGCCTCAATTCTGAGTGAAAAGAAGATTGTTGACTGTTATGGCTGAGCATTAGCACTCACAACACAAAAATTTCATATGCCTCTTGGGGAGATAATGATTACACTAGAGGATGTACACTAGATTTTCTACATCCCTAATATAGGGGATCTTGTCTATTATGATCATACTATTGATGGGACAACATTTAGAGATGTATTTGGGGATGAAGACACTAGTGATAACATTGCACCATGGT
Organism: Cupressus sempervirens; assembly: GCA_028749045.1. NCBI lineage: Eukaryota > Viridiplantae > Streptophyta > Pinopsida > Cupressales > Cupressaceae > Cupressus > Cupressus sempervirens. The sequence continues at coordinate 847,897,363 of CM053787.1, read as the reverse complement.
TCTAAATGTTACAACATGAGCCATTACCTATGGTATTGATTGGATTGGTAAGGGGATTTCCATTGCTAGATAGATGAGGGCACAAATATCTAGTCAAATGGGGTTTCATTATATAGGATATGATCAACTAAACATGGAGGTTTTTATGGGGTAGTTGCATATTATCCTACTTGTATCATGATTTACATTAAAGGTAGCATATTATGATGTTACATCATTGTCAGTGAGTATAGTTTTGTTACAGATATAGACATGGGAGCATCTTCCCATTACTCAGTTGATATGTGCTTGTCAATGTATATATATATATATATATATATATATATATATACACACACACACACACATATATATACTTAGGTGTGATTATTCAACCTCATCTAGGCAAAATAGGTTTATAGAGCCATGGGCTGAGGATAATGATGAGATGGTTTACTTCTTTTCTTTGTGATATTTACTAGGTCAGATTCCTATAGTGATAGAGAGATTTTTTTTTTAGGAGGGTGGTGAGATAATTTGGCTAGTGATATGGGATGCCATAGGGATTAGCACATTATGCTCAAGTATAGGAAAAGAGTCCAATATGTTGGCTAATATTGGAGTATGAGGCATGTTTTGAGGCATTCATACAGATGATAGTGACACCTCAGATATGGGCTTTGAGGGATGGGGGTAGATGTAGGGATGAAGGTAGATAATGCATGGTAGTTTCAAGAGAATCCATTTTTGAGATACATAGATTCGAAAAAACCAATACCTTGGATTGAGGAGTAGTTGAGCAGAAGGGAGGATGGTGATGATGAGGGTGGATGAAGGAGAGGTAGGGGTAGGCACTAAGCTAGAGGTAGAGCTAGAGGTGGAACCAAGGTGTGGGGGAGGTATGAAGGTAGAGGTAGGGTAGTGGTGTTGCCACAAAGGAGAGTTATACTGATACTAGTACATAGGCCAAGGGATGTGGGTGGTGGTGATAGACCTAGAGAGGTTGATGGGGAGTGGTGATGAAAGGAGGTATAGGTAGTGGTGTAGGACCAAGTTAGCAAGAAAATGATATGGGTCATGGTAGGACAAATCATCTTAGGGCCATGTTATTAGATGACATTTAGTTTATTAAGGGATAGAGGACATGTGTACAAGCCTCAATTATAGGTGCAAAGAGTTTACAACCACATGTGCAATCATAGGTACATCCATAGGTGTCATCGCCAGGTAGACCAGTTGGGTCGTCAAAGATGGAGACTCATATGAGTACTACAAAGATACAGGTTGGATTGACTGGCACAAAGATTATCTAGTTGACTAGTATAGTACATGGATTCATAGCTTTGATGACACTAAGCCGTCCACCTCCACCACCACCACTGAGGATAGATGGGGTGACTACTAGTTAGATGGGTGCAACTATTCCTACAACAAAAGCTATAGATTTAGTAGATCAAGTTCCACAAGATGGGATGAATGCCCCCCGTGAGGAAGCACCACCTAATCAGTCACACATAGAAGATATAGGTGGTGAGACATGGGAGTGATCCTATGTATTGTATTTCCTAGTATTGTCTTAGTAGATCTATCATTCATGATGGTGACCTTTTTATGTATGATGATGACTTTTTGATGTATGATTATCTCAATTGAGCTTTTACATGGGTGTTTATGTTGTATATTCTTGCTTTTGTATCATGGACTATATATTATTGATGTCATGGATGATGTGATATACATATTTACTTTTATGATATTTGTAGATGTGGATGTAATGTTGATGATTAATGTAGATATGTGGATGACTAATAAATGCATAGCATAATGAAATACTATGTTGATGATGAAATGCATAGGAAATGCATGAACAAAATATAATGTAATAAAAAAATAGAATAGTGGAATGGATGATAATATAGGAAAAATTGTGCTATTAAGAAAAAAAAGATAAAGAAGGAAAATTTTGTGATATGATGAAAAATAATGAAGAGTGGTTAGGAAAATGAATGAATGTGAGAAAATGCAAATGAATTAAGAAACAGATGTATGATAATGGTGTGATGAATTGAATATAACAAACAAATAAAGAAAATGGAATGACCTAAAATAATAATAGGAATGAGATAAAATGCATAATTATGATGAAAATGGATAAAAAGGTAACAAAATGAGATAGTATTAGTGAATGATAAGAAACAACTATGAAATAGTAGTAACAATGAAATGGAATGAATAGGAAGAATGTATGAAAATTTTCTTAGTGGAATAAAACTAAAAAATGGAAATAAATGATAAAAATAAAGAGAAAAAGTTCAATGTTTGATATGTGATGAAGATGGAACAAAAAATGAATTAATGAAATGTTGAAAAAAAAAAAAAGAGAAATGAAAATGATGAGAAAATGAGATAATAAAGGTGAAATTAGGATGATGAAAGGAGATGCAAATATTAAATGATATAAGATGATGTAAAGAAAATGATTGAGAATGAAAAGAAGGAAATATGATAGATGAAATGAACACGTAATAAGAAATTAAAGAAAAGATGATAATGAGATGAAGAAGTGTAATTCAAGTTTTGAGATTTGAAGGCCACAAAGAATCCTCAAGGCCCTTTTGAGAAGGGTGAAATAATAAACACATAGCACATGATTAATGAGGAAATATTGACTAGAACTTTTTGAGATTCAAAGATTATGTAATGTAATATATGGTATGAAATATGTAGGATAATGAGGGAATGAAGTGTGATCAAATGCAGTGATGTGGTGATGAAAAATAAAATCCATGATACATAAATGATGAAAGTTCATTGGGATGGTGATGTTTTCAAAAATCATTTTCTATCATGTTTAAGTTTTTCCATTAATCTAGTAAGTGATGGTGTGAGAGATATCTTGATTATTCCTCATTTGTGTACCAACTATTTGTGTTAAGGGAACCCACATGAAATACAATCAAGATGAATGCAATGAATGTAATTAACTATTATATTTTGTAAAGAGATGCAAATTAAATTGCATCAACCACCACTAGCTCATCTATGGTAATATGAATACTTAATCACATTGAGCCTTGTTATTGAAAATAAATAATGTACACAAAAGATATGATAACCATCAAGAATAGTAAATGAACATATATACACAAATAGACATATGTCAGATAAATAATCTCACCTAAGATGTCACTAAAAATTGACCAAGGTACACATGGCCTTCCAAATGAGAGGAGGCACTTACAAGTGGACACCAAGAATACACAAAATCAAAGGATCACTAGATTAGAATAGTGAAAACTAAAAGCAAGTAAAAGGTCATGACTTCATCCTAGTTCCTCTTGTAAAATACATCATTGAGGAACTAGAAACTTATGACAGTAGAAAAAGCCATTATTTGCAAACCAATACTGCCAAGTTTGTTAAGCTCTCTATGGATAAAGCTATTGTAGAACTCTTGTAACAAGTCATGGAGTGTACTAAAAAAAAGTGTATAGAAAAATCCATGGTGATTGTGTTGGAAGATATGTGTCATTGGGTAATCATGGCACCATAATTTTAGACAAGAGTAGTAAGTGTACTAGATATTGGTGCATTGGATTATAGAGAGTGAATGCATGGCAAGGCTAATGAAGTGTAATGTAGGTGGAGATACATCTATAAATATGTGGGCGTGCAAAGATGAAGCAAGACATGGTGAAGTGATAAGTATCTCTTCTATTTGGAGCTTCCATTAGTATTAAGGAAAACTACATGTAAAGTCATTAACATGTAGGGCTCACTAGACCAATACAATTAGGAGGAAGAGATGGTGGATGTTACTTAGGGAGGCTGGGTGAGGGAAGGATGGAGGGAAAAGTGTGACCAACATATGTTTGGTGAACTAGCATATCAACCTAAATTTTAGGTATTCGTCCATGAGCATGGTGAGTCAAGTCAGATAGAGCTAGTGTGAACACAACCTAGGGGCTCACACATTAGGGTGGAAGAATATCCTTTATCGATATTTTTAATGTTGTCAAGGAGTGTAGGGAAATAGGCTTTGCAAGAGGGATTGGGTGACAATCATGTGATGAAAATGAAAGGGAGTCCTCCAAAAATGACAAAAGGTGTACCCAAAGTATTAATGGGCATGGGGGAGAGTAACTTGCCTAGGAAGAACATGAGAAAGTGAAAATGGTGATTGAAGATGTTAGTATAGGTGAGATAACAAGTGTGGCAATGTAGTTGATTAGCCTCATGATCCCAATCTAGGATTTAATGAGTGAGGTGATGGGAGGATTGGACATGGCTAAGAAAAAGTCAGAGGGTGAGGATGTGACACCAACGACCCATAAAGTGGAGGATCTGTGAAGCTTGTTGGTTATAGAGAGGGTCTAGGTAGAGAATGTGGAGCAAGAGGTTGTATTTTTGTTAGGGGTGAAAGATAAAGCTCATGAGGATGGAGTGCAAATAGAAGCTAGGAATCTATGAGGGGTGTTGGATGTAGAATGGGCATGGGTGTGATCCTTGGAAGCTAAGCTATGGGTGGAAAGGTCATGAGTAGAGGGAAACAATGTGGGGCTTCAAGTAGAGTGAACATGGTTACATAGATTGCAAGATTCATTGAGGATGGTGTAAGCAGGTTTAGAAAGTATGTAGAATGAGCTGGTGTTATTGTAGGTACAGTCAAAGTCTTTTACAGATGTAGTGTAAAAAATGAACATCATATAATTGTAGCTATAAGAGTTGTTGATGGCTAGTAAGGGAAGGGTGAGACAACTAAAACAATGGCTTAGTGGGATGAGAGTGGATGTGGAGCATTGGAGAGTGGTGAAAAAATAGATGTATCAAGAATGGGGCATGACTCAATGGGCTATTATGGCACCAGGTATAAATAAGTTGGTAGATAATGTATTTACAAATATACAATGGATTGCAAAGTGCACCAAGAAGCCACATATTATATGGGTCTATATTATCAGTCAATCTTGATAGAGCAAGGATGAGAGACCCAATTTGTAAATAGACAATTTACACAACTATTGAATGTATAACTACATGGTGGGAAATTCCCAATACTAATGGATGTTATTTGGGTGCAAGGGGGATCCACCCTAGGGGCTTCATCTTCTAAGATTGTGCCTAGGTAAATGCCCCAAGATGAAGGTCCTAGCATGCCTCCTCCATGAGGAAGGCTAGAATAAAAGTTATTATTGGGATGTAATTATATATTTACCATCATAATAAATAAAATAATTTTTTTTCATGAAAAAGAGGGTGATGTGTGTCATGTGCAAAGGAAATGGTTGATGATTATTGATATATTTGCACTTGTGTTTTTGTGGCAATAATGCAATATTTTGGATTTTTTCAAAATTTTGCAAATATTTGCATGTGTTTGGAATTTTTATAAATATCTAGATGTTTTTGAAATTTTTGTAAATATTTTGATGTTTTTGACGGTTTTTCAAAAATTAGGAATTATTGCTGAGGCCCACAAAATTGTGTGAATTGCGAGAAAAATTGACCTTCACTTATGTTGAATAAATAAATACGAAGAAGAAAGTGATAGTGGGCTCTTGATGAAAGATGAATATAATCTCGTGCAACCTTTGGAGTGCAAAAGTTGAAAAAGAAGGAAGTGCTAACTCACAAAAGCCTAATGGAATGTAGTTAGAAAATTCTATATATATTGAAAGGCTTTGTAGACAAGTGAGAGCCAGGGTTGTGATGTTTCTCTAGGTGTGTATTGAGACAAATATTTATGAGGCCCATGAAAATGTGTGGGAGCCCAAGAAGGTGTTGTGAGGCCTAAAAAAAGTGTTTGGGCTTATCAAAGGTATTATTAGCCTAAAAAGGCATTTGGGCCTATAAAAGGTGTTAAATGGTCTAAAAAGCTGCTAACGGGTTTGAAAAGGGTGCTTGGGCCTTGATAAAGGTGCTTGCTTTCTCAAAAAGGGTGCTTGGGCCTTGAAAAAGGTGTTGGATGGCCTAAAAAGGTGTTTGGGCCAATAAAAGGTGCTAGATGGCCTAAAAAAGGTGTTTGGGCCTATAAAAGGTGTTGGATGACCTAAAAGGCATTTGGGGCCTAGAAAAGGGCACTTGGGACCTATGAACACATAGGATGGCCTGAAAAGGCATTTGGGCCTATAAAAGGCATTGGATAGCCTAAAAGGGTGTTCAAGTCTCTAAAACACATTAGATAGCCTAAAAATGGAACTTTGAGCCTATATAAGGCATTGGATGGCCTTAAAAGGCATTTTTGGCCCCAAAAAGTGTGCTTAGGGCCTAAAAAGGCATTTAGGGGCCTAAAAAGGTGTTAGAGGCTATTGTAGTCTCTCAAATGTATGCTTACATATTTTGAGCCCCTATTGGGTCCAACGGATATCTTTGGTAGTTTGAATGATGAACAAAAAACCAATGTGGTCTTAAAATGTGGAGTTGAAATGTGAGGCTCCAAAGGCCTTTTAGGATAGCATTGATATATTTTTTGAAGGATTGAAGATAAATCATAGTCTCTACAACATAAATAAGTCTAGAAATCCATTTGAGATTGGTTTTCTTATGCAAGGAATAGAAGGGGTGGAAAAGGAAGCCAAGTAAGACCTTTTTAGCCATCAGTATTGTGCCAAATTTTCCCAAGCTTAGGGAGATATTTCAAAACATAACTACAATACTTCTTAATCTCTTGGTAACAAGAATTAAATATCATGATATCCCTATTTAATAAGACAAGAAATTTTCCATTAAGTATTTAAATATGTTTCAATACATAGTGGGCCCCACCACTAATTTTGTATAAAACTAGTTGAGTTATGCAAACCTATCCTGAAGGTGCGATAATTATAGATAGGAACTAGCTCAACATGAAATCAATGGATCATCAGATTGAATGATATAAAAATATTTTTTGCAAAATCAAATAACCTATTTTTGATGTGCATTTTTTTATAGGTTTGCTTGAGTTTTGGACTGTTTTTTTATAGTTTTGGTTGTTTTTGAATTTTTTTTGATGATTTTTGATAATTTGTGACTATTTTTGGTAATTTATGATTTTGTTACTATTTTTGGTAAATTTTGATGATATTCGACTATTTTTGATAAATTTTGATGATATTTTACTAATTTCGGTAATTTTTGACTACTTTTGGTAAATTTTGATGATATTTGACTATATTTGACCATTTATGGAAGATGTTTGATCTAGCAATTTGTGAAAAAGGATTTAAGTGAGATTTGCTAGAATATGGGAATCACCGAGATAGGCATGAGGGCCAAAAGAGATTTTGAGGGGAACATATGGATTTATGAAGGAAAAAATGGAATTTAGGGACTAATTGGTGGATTTATGAAGGGTAAAATGAATTTTTGGGAACAACTAGTGGTGATAGATATGTGAGATGTGCATTGATTTTCCTATAATTCATGTCTGTGTTTTCTCAAAATGATACAGGAGCATCCAGAGGTATAAGGGCAATCCTATGTCACCCAAAAAGAAGGTACTTAGACTAAGTTTTTGTTTCATGTGTTTTCATTTCTGGATACCCATTTGGGTCAAATAAAGGTTCCAACTCTCATAGTTCCACTATCAGAGTTCTAGGTTAGAGCATTTGAGCACCTTGGGATATGTGTAAATGCTGAAAAATCAGACTATGTAATTGAGCCATAATTGTGGTGGATTAGAAGGTGTAAATTGGAGAGAGGATTAAAATTGTAATTTAGAATATTCCAGAAAAAGAATCAAGTCAAAAGGCTACACAGTTTGAAAGTTATTGCAATTTTTTAGTTTTTGGATACCTCCTAAGAATGCTTCAAAGTCAGGTTTAGGGCATTAAATGACCTTGTATAGGGTTGAAAAATGGGGGATGATCAAAGACGGTCCATAGGCTATAGAGTGCTTCAAGAGCTTTCTAAAAATGTAAACGGTTCATTAATCAGAGCTACAGTTCAAAAGTTATGCCTCCCGAAAGTTCAGTTACCATTTTCAGATTCTTCTAGTTTTGTGCCAACTTCTAATGCAACTTTTGGAGCCTTCTATTTGGTTGGTGGATACCACATAGCACTTTCTAGAATTTATTCCTAATCCTTAACCATTTGAGGTCTATTTAAGGACATTTCTGGTAATATAAAAGGTAGTTTGGAGTGGAGTTTGAGAGAAGGTACTGGGAGAAAAAATTATCTCTAGATTTATGCTATTGTAAGCCCATAGGGCATGTTTTGTGGTCTATTTCTCTGCACTAAGTGTACTAGAATATTTTCATAGTTAATAAGATTTTCTCTTTCTTCTTTTGTCCATTTTGTTCTTGGGTTGTGTCCCCATCAAGTGGTATTAGAGCGGGTTTTTCTGAGTGTGTAGATAGAGTGCCAACTGTGAGGTAGTTTGCACCAGGACTGTGTGGTTGTGAGTTTTAATTAAGAAGATGCCTCCATGAAGAGAGCATGGTGGAAGGCTGGAGTTATTAATCTTGAGGAGGTTAGAGCCCTCCAAAGGCAGGTTCAAGCATTGCAGGAGGAGCTCTGTAGAGGAACAAATGCTACTACAGGTGATGAAAGTGAGGATGACAATGAAGAAGAAGAAATTGGACCAAAAGGGGAAGTTGAAGGGGAAGTTCTAAATCAAGTAGAGGAGAGGCTTTTTAGGGCCATTACTAAGTTTGGGAAAAGACCTACAATTGATGTGGGTGTATTTTTCAAGAAATTTGAAATCAAATGAATTGATTGACTGGATTAATGAACTGGAAGAGTACTTTGAGTATGAGGATATCAGGGATCCAGATAGAGTTAAGTTTGCAAAGGCCATGCCAAAATTTGGTCGCAAGAGGTTCAATTGGAGAGAAATAGAAGAGGAAAGGAGAAGATCACAAGGTGGGATTGCATGGTGGACAAACTAAAGAAGCAGTTCATTCATGTTGACTACGAGCTTGATTTGTTTAAAAAGATGCATGGGTTAAAGCAAGCAAGAAAATTAGTCCAAGAATATATAGAAGAGTTTTGTCAACTTCTAATTAGAGCAAGGCATGCAAAAGAAAAAAAGGAGAAGGTTGCTCGTTATATCAGTGGGTTATGACCTAGCATCGAGGAGGAATTAAGTCTGGTAAGAATGACTAGCATTGAAAAGGTATACCAGTTTTCCCTATGAGTTGAACAGAAGCTAAATAAAAAGTTTGAAGGGAGACAAAGAGGGTGCGTTCAAGGAGGAAGGGGTAGTGGTAGGTCATCTGGAGGTCAAAATGAGACCCAAAGGAAAAATGAATATGTGGGTACTAGTAGGAACTAGAGGAATGAGGATTTCTACCACTCCCATGATCAACACTTTAGAGAATAGCGAGGAAGAGGTAGAGGACATGGACAAGGTTCAGGAAGAGGAGGTTTCTGTGGTACCTATTTCCATTACAATGAACAAGGCCATCATGCCTTTGAATTCCCTCAACAACAAGGAAGAATAGATAGGAGAGTTGAGGGCCAAGCTAGGGTTGCTCATGTGGATGAGGATGCACAGTCATCACATTTAGAGGATGCAAAAAGAGGAGAGACTTTAGTAAATGAATGGGTTGTACTAAGTGGGGAGATTGAACTAGGACAAAGGAGGAGTCTATTTCATACCAAGTGCAAATGTGAGAATAAATGTTGTGATGTGATCATTGATGGTGGTAGCACTGACAACTTGGTGTCAGAAGAGATGGTCTCTAAGTTGAAGCTTAAGAGGGAGAAACACCCCCAACTATATCAGATCACTTGGGTGAAGGATGATCATAAGGTCCTGGTAAGTGAACAATGTCTAGTGAAGTTCAAAATTGGGAGTTACCATGATGAATTTCTCTGTGATATTATTCCAATGGATGTCTGCCATATATTGTTGGGAAGAACATGACAATTTTATAGGCATGTAGTACATGATGGTCATGCAAAAACATACTCTCTAACAAAGGATGGAGTTCACCACAAACTGAAGCCCATGGTAAAGGAAGGTGAAAAGGTATGCAACATTTCTAGGATCTGTCTTATTGATGGAAGAAAATTTTTAGATGGCATGAAACATCAACGTATGTGCTATGCTTTGATTCCTAGAAAAGATAAGGAAGGTAGTAGTGAAATACCACTTGAAGTTTTAGATTCATTAAGTGATTTTGGAGATATCATTTTTTATAATGTCCCAGAAGGACTACCATGAGTAAGGGAAATTAGTCATCAGATAGATTTAATCCCTAAAGCTAATTTGCCTAACAAGGTGGCTCATAGGATGACTCCTACTGAAATTGAGGAGCTAAATAGACAGCTTTAGGAGCTATTGAAGAAGGGTTTGATTAAAGAGAGTCTGAGTCCATGTGTAGTACCTATAGTACTAGCACCAAAGAAGGATGGAGAGTGGAGAATGTGTACAGACTCTCAAGCTATAAATAGGATAACCATCAAGTATCAGTTTCCTTTGCCAAGAATGGATGATCTTATGGACTGCTTGAGTGGAGCTCAATAATTCACAAAGATATATCTCAAGAGTGGCTATCACCAGATACATATTCAAGAAGGAGATGAGTGGAAATTTTCCTTCAAGATCAAGGAGGGTCTTTATGAGTGGTTAGTCATACCCTTTGGATTGACGAATGCCTGAAGCACCTTCATGCGGTTTATGAATGAGGTACTTAAGAAGTTCTTAGGAAAAAATTTTATTGTCTATTTGGATGATATTTTAATTTTTAGAAAGATTTTGGAAGAACATTTATTGCATATTCATAGTGTCCTTGAAAGGTTAAGGGAAGAGAAATTGTTAATTAATCTGAAGAAGTGTAGCTTTGCTAAAAAGGAGTTAGTCTACTTGGGGTTTGTTGTATCACCTGAACGTCTCAAAATCGATCTAGAGAAGGTAAAAGCCATCTTGGAATGGCCTACTCCTAGGTCTGCTACTGAGGTGAGATCATTTCATGGTTTGGTTAGTTTTTACAAGAAGTTCATTAAGAATTTCAGTGGCATATGTGCACCCCTAACTGACACAATAAGAGGGGATAAAGAAGAGTTCAAATGGACTGTGGCAGCTATGAGAATGAATTGTTGAAGAAGAAGGTGATAGAACAACCTGTGTTGGCATTTCCTAATTTTAGCAAGGTGTTCTAGGTGGATTGTGATGCTAGTGGCAGTGCTATTGGGGCTGTATTAAGACAAGAAGGTAAGCCTATTGCATATTATAGTGAAAAATTGAATGATATGAAAAAGAAGTATTTTGTTTATGATCAAGAGCTCTATGCAATAGTTTAGGCCTTAAAGAAATGGAGGCATTATTTATTACCGAAGGAATTTGTTTTATATATAGATCATCAAGAATTACAGTATCTAAATAGCCAAGGTAAATTGAATCAGAGGCATATGAAGTGGGTAGAGTTCTTGCAGAGCTATACATTTGTGTTGAAGCATAGAAGTGGAAAATCTAATAGGGTTGTAGATGCATTAAGTAGAAGATAGTTGTTTCTTATAGTAATGCAGGTTGAAGTAGTTGGGTTTGCTGAACTAAAGAATCTGTACCCTAAGGATCTTGATTTTGCTGAAGCATGGAAAGCTTGTAAAGAACCTGTTGCTGTAGATAGAACTAAGTGGTTAGACTCTCTGATTCAGGATGGTATGTTGTTCAAGGGTAGTCAATTGTGTATTCCAAGGAGTTCCATGAGGGAAAATATGATTAAGGAGAAACATAATGGAGGGATGGTAGGACATTTTGGTCAAGATAAGACCATTTCCATTCTTAGAGAACATTATTTTTGGCCTCAAATTTCACAGGATGTGAAAAAGTTTGTATAGAGTTGTTATATTTGTCAAGTGGCCAAGGGATTTAGTCACAATATTGGACTTTACCAGCCATTACCTATTCCATCAAAGCCATGGGAGGACATGACTATGGATTTTGTTCTTGGATTGCCGAGGACACAAAGGGGTAATGAGTCAGTATTTGTGGTGGTTGATAGGTTCTCCAAAATGGCACATTTCATTCCATGCCATAAAACTGATGATGTTGTCCATAATTGTAGACTTTTTTTTCAGAGAGGTGGTAAGACTACATGGCCTCCCAAAGAGTATAGTTTTTGATAGAGACACTAAATTTGTGGGGTATTTCTGAGCAACATTGTGGAAGAAGTTGAGAATGGACTTGAAATTCAGTTCCACACATCATCCAAAGATTGACAGCCAGACATAAGTGGTAAACAGAAGTTTGGGCAATTTGTTGAGATGTATAGTTGGGGATAAGCCCAAAGGATGGAATTTGATTCTACCACAAGCAGAATTCTCTTACAATAACTCTATAAATAGGAGTACTGGTAAATCACCATTCCAAATTGTATATGGAAGGAGCCCAAGGATTGCACTAGAATTGAGGAAGATGGAGCAAGGGGAGAGGACAAGTGCTAAAGTAGAAGAGTTTGCTGAACATATCAAGCACCAACATGAGGAGGTCCAAACACACATTATCAAGATGAATCAATAGTATAAAGATAGGTCTAATAAAAGGAGAAGACATAAGGAGTTCCAAGTAGGGGATCTAGTCATGGTACACTTAAGAAAGGAGATATTTTCAGTAGGTACTTACAACAAGCTAAAGATGAAGAAAGTCAGCCCCACAAAATTCTGAAGAAACATGACTCAGGAAATGCATATGAGGTGGAGTTGTCAGATGGAATTCCCATTTCTCCTATCTTAAACATTGTATACTTGACATAGTATCATGATGATGGTGCAAACGAGGAGCTGATGTTAGAGCCATGTCCAATTCTTGCTTCTAAGAAGGAGGAGATAGAAAACATTATGGATCATCATGTGGGCAAGAGTACCAAAAATAGGCAGTATGAAGAGTATCAGGTTAAGTGGAAAGGCCGACCAATTGAGGACTCAACTTGGATATCAGCAACTAAGGTTTCCCATTTGGGATTTCCTCTACCATCCATAAAGTGATAGGATCACTTTTCAATCTACCCTGGGTGTCTGATGTAGGAGCATCCAGAGGTATAAGGGCAATCTTGTGTCACCCAAAAAAATGTACTTAGACTAGGTTTCTATTTCATGTGTTTTCATTTCTAGATACCCATTTGGGTCAAATAAAGGTTCCAACTCTCCCAGTTCCACTATCAGTGTTCTAGGTTAGAGTATTTGAGCACCTTGGGATATGTGTACATGCTGGAAAAAAAGGACTATGTAATTGAGCCATAATTATGATGGATTAGAAGGTGTAAATTGGAAAGAGGATTAAAATTGTAATTTAGAATATTCCAGAAAAAAGAATCAAGTCAAAAGGTTGCATGGTTTGAAAGTTATCACAGTTTTTTAGTTTCTAGATACCTTCTAAGAATGCTTCAAAGTCAGGTTTAGGGCATTAAATTACCTTGTTTAGGGCCAAAAAATGGGGGATTAGAAAAACTGGTCCATAGGGCTATAGAGGGCTTCAATAACTTTCCAAAAATGTAAACGGTTCATCAATCGGAGCTACGGTTCAAAAGTTATGCCTCTCGAAAGTTTGGTTACCATTTTTGGATTCTTCTAGTGTTGTGCTGACTTCTAATGCAACTTTTGGAGCCTTCTATTTGGTCAGTGGATACCACCTAGCACTTTCTAGAATTTATTCCTAATCCTTAACCCTTTGGGGTCTATTTAAGGACATTTATGGCAATGTAAAAGGTAGTTCAGAGTGGAGTTTGAGAGAAGGTACTGGGAGAAGAAATTATCTCCATATTTATGCTGTTGTAACCCCACAGGGCATGTTTTGGAGTCTATTTCTCTGCACTAAGTGTACTAGCATATTTTCATAGTTAATAAAATTTTCCCTTTCTTGTTGTGTTCATTCTATGCTTGGCTTGTGTCCCCATCACAAAATAGAATCTAACTCCGTGTTTCCTTTGATCTATTTCTTTGTGTGTTTTGTTAAGTATCTTTGTTGTGAACTATTTCTAATGCCAAGAAACTATTAAACTGTAACCCACAAGTGTTTCCCAATTGGGTATGTGTAAAATTGACTCAAATGCAACATTCTATACCTCCTTGCTCCCTATTCTCTTTAACTATGCCGAGCAAGATGGAGATAAGCAATGTAAGGGCTACAAACAATAAAAACTAGCATGAAGGGTTTTATTGCAACTTTTTCTTCTTGCATACTCTCATTGAGGTACAAGTGTTGTCTGAGAAAGCCCAAAGGTGTTATTCTCACTCCTTTTTATACTAGATGATTTTTACTTTTTTTTTGTTTTTTAAAATATTTTCAGAAATGAGGTTTTTCCTCAAGGATTTAGACATAGAACCATTTGAGATGAATGTTGTTAAGGGGTTATGCTAGTTCTTCTCTATCATAATCTAAAATTCTGTAGGTATCAATCCCAAAATATTTTGTGATGATATAAGGGCCAATCCAATTCGCTTTTCCACTTTCTTTTCTTTTCTTTGGCTACCTAATTCTTAGGGTTCTCACAGAGGAGTAAATTTGTATTTTGGAAGACATGAGGCTTGACCTTCTTGTTGTAGTGTCTAGATAACCTATTCTACTACACTTTGAGATGTTTGTGTGTTGTGTGTTGATGTTCTTCTAGGAATTCTAGTTGTTCTAAATGTGCCACTCTATAGTCTTCATCTAACATGACATCATGGAGACTAACTTGTAAAAATGTGATTTCAACCTCTAAATGGAGTATTACTTCACTGCCATAAACCAAAGAGAAGGGTGTTGCACCCATAAGCATTTGAACACTTGTCATATAGGCCCATAGGGAAGGATTTAGATATAAATACCAATCCCTACTAGTGTCATTGATGGTTCATTTGAGGATTTTAATGATGTTCTTATTGGTGGCTTGTGCTTGGCCATTACCTTGAGGATAGTAAATAGATGATGAATGGTGGATAATATGGATCTTTTGGCACAACATGTAAACTATTTAATTTTTGAAATATAAGATGTTATCTATTAAGATGGAATGAGGTATGCCATACTAAAAAATGATATGGTTTAGGGTGAATCAGGAGATTTGTTTTTTGGTGGATTTTGTGAGTAGTTTTTCTTTGAACCATTTGGTAAAGTATTCGATTGCTATAATAATCCATGTGCATCTGACAGAGGAATGTGGGTGGATTGCACAATTCAAATGATAAACCCACTAATAAAAAGGCCATGGTGTGGCCAATTGGTTGAGTTCCTAGGCCAAGGCATGAATGAGGTTTCCATGGATCTGACACTTCTTACAAGTCTTGACATAATTGGTAGAATCCTTTTCCATGCTGGGCCAAAAATAGCCCATTCTAAGGATTTTGATAGCTAAGGTGAACCCACTTGAATGTGATCCTCAAATACTCACATGGACTTTGTGTAGAGAAACCCTAGACTCATCCTTTTTGAGACATCTAAATAAAGTTTTGTCTAGACCTTTCCTATACAATGTATCAACCACCAATGTGTAACATAAGGTCTGTCGAATAAAGTTACATCATTGGTTTGAGGAGAAGTTGGGAAGTGTAATGTTGTCATGCAAGTAGGAAGAAATAAAATCATACTAGGGGGAGTCGATAGTGTATAAGTGGAAAATGATGTGGAATTCAACTTGAGAAAAATGTGGGTTGAACCACCTCCTATACTAAGAATTCATATCATTCATGCTAGTCTAGTTATTGGAGCAAAGAAGTTAAGGTAGCCATAGCATCAACTTACCTATTCTTATCTTTGGGAAATTTTTTCATAAGTAATCTAAATAAAGCTTGCCTTAAGTGTGTCAACCATGTTCTTTTAGGGTTTTTTGAAATAACAATGGAAAAGTAAATTTAGAGAGGGTGGGGTGTGAATCAACATTTTTAAAACTCTAACCATAAAACATTAGCCACACATCCATCTCATAATCTATCATGTAAACTAAAATAGCTAACCATACATTACATCTATAACATAAAGAAAATTAACACATGACACAAGAAATTTGGTTACCCAGAAACCCTCCAAGGAGAAGGTAAAACTAGGGTGGGGATGACACCAACAAAACTTCACTACTATAGTTGCAAAGTGTGACCAATTATGGTTACAAGTGCTTGATCATAAAATATGATCTATCCTCTAAGGGGTCTACCTTGTTAAAATCTTACAAGATTAAAGGATTTTAAATTACAACTAAGTAAGCACTCAATTAAGAGATTTACAAAAGCATGTTAGGACTACTCTATTAAGAGATTTACTTTGTTTCACCTATCAAAATGATTTAGCGAAAGATCCTTTGGTTAACACCTTATTTCTTGATGTTAGATGTCCTCTTTATTGATAAATGTTTAATCCTTCTGGTCGAATATGTCTAATCTATCCTTTCTCTACTCTTCTCTATTCTCTCTAACTTATTCTATAATTCTAAGCGTATCTTAGCCATCTTAGCCATCATGAATACCCTTATCACACAATAAAATTTCTTTTTTTTCTTTCAAAAATTTTATGGTTTGACCTCCTTATATAGGCATGATCATAGATGGGATAGGGCTTGATCAATGACTATGGGTGATCCATATTACTACCTATTTCACCCCTTTTTCTAATTGGTTGAATGTAATGCATAAGGATCCTCAATATTATTTGATACTTATCTTCTACAATCAAAAAATAATGTTTAGGTCAGCCCAAAAATGGTTTACATAGTAGTTTGTTCCATTACAAATAACTATGCCATTTAATGTTCAATCGGCATCCAAAGGCTATAATGCTCAACCTTCACTATATTTTAAATGTTGTAAGTCATCATCTAAACAACTCAACACACACTATTTACTCAACACCCGAATCACTCAGCACATACTAATCACTCAACTCCTTTGATACCTAAATGACTTGGTATGCATATATTTCTTGCTACTAACTATCATATTACTTATCATGTATTATTTGGCAACTTATTCTTGGTATGCTTTGATCACTCAACATGCACCACTCACTTGGCTTGCACTATATTTTTGCTAGAGTATGACTAAGAATTTTGTCACTACCTTGTCAAAACCAAAATGATATCAACAATCTCCCTCTTTGACATGAGTGGAAATAATACTTTTCATGCATATACAACCTTATTATGAGCATAACTCAGACAATATATATTTGTAACTCAACTTCCATACAAAATTTTCAAAATTTGCAAAATACAAAATTTATGACTATTAGTCATACCATATAACTCCATTGTGCCCCTAAGTAAATGTTTCATTTCTATTTTCACTTGAGTTACTTGTCCTGCTTGAGTTACTCCCCCTTAGTAAATATCTTCCTTGTGTCTTATCAAAACTTTATTTCCTAGAAAAAACCTTTATATTTTCCCTTTTTTGACACTTATGTCAGCTAGGTTGTACACTTATAATGTGTTTATCCATAAATTATTTTGGATCTCCATAAGAATCTTCAATGTTGCATCCCAATTATTATTGGCTACCTCTAGAGATTGATATTGAATGTCTAGCTGGGCAGCAAGGTCAACTAAGCCATCACGTGTAGAATGTTGGGAATTTTTCTTCATCAATATTTTTGCAGAGGATAGTTCCTTATGTAACACTTTGACATGTAGAGTCAAAATGGATTGGATACTGATCAAGGTGGATCTAATGGTAGCATCCTATGCTTGTAGCTCAACAAGATTACCTTGAGTGGACAACAACTTTTGAAAGTGTGATTGACTTTAACAAGGATAAAGTTTCAATGTAGTACCTATAAGTTGTAGAACTCCCTATAGTTGGTCAATAGCCCTTTGAACTTCATGTGTGGATAGATTAACATTGCATAGCTTAGTGTAGAGAGAAATATTCTCTAACACCTTCTTCACCCTTTTTACCTTGGTTTCTAGATAAACCTATTTGAGTGCAATAACACTAGATATCTTCTCCAATACCTTTCAATGAAATTTCCTTTTAGACCATTCTAGTAATTTGAAATTAGAATCTAGGTCTTCATTCTTTATCTTGTCCACAATAGTGACAAGTTTCTCTATTATAGGCTTATCTTCATTGATTTTAATGAGACTAAAAACATCATAGAGTATGTCTTTAATGTCATCTAAAACATTCTTTTGCTTGTACTCCCTTCATAGTATTTTTTAACTCTTTTTTCTCTATAGAGCTTCCTAAATAATGCTCATCTCCTCAATAGTGGCTATGTTGGGTAGCTCTATCACTTCATCTAAGATGACATCCCCAATGATGTAGCTACAACACTCATGGGTGTGTTGGTACTTAGCATTGATATTTTCAAAGGTGTTTCTTGTGCACTCGACTGATGAAGAACATGATTACTAAGAGGAGTAGTAGAATCTAGAAATATAACTAGAGTCTATATTATAATTTGTTCCTTTGGTGTAGTAGTTACCTTCAACTCTTTAGTCTTATCACATTTATTCACTTATTTCTAAGCTTCACCTTGTGATTGTGGAATAGGTATAGGATTTTCTTCCCAACATATGTGCACTTTAGTTCCATCTTTTTCAACAATTACTAAAGCTGGTAAACTTGGACTATTTAGTCTTGGCACCGATGAATCAATACAATTATGGGCATTGTAGATGTTGTCTTAGTTGTGGCAACTATCTATACTAGGTTTAAAATTTGATCTATTTGAAGATTCTATGTTTCTTTATCCTTTACTTCTATGGATTAAGGGGGCACATTTGATGTGTCTTGTGGTTTCTCCCCTGTAGATGCAAGTTCTTCCTCCTTAGTCCCATCAACTCTCACTAGTATAGCATCACTACATAGTCTTGTTGCATTAGTGGAGTCTTTCAATATTTTCTTCAAGTATTCCTCAGTCAAAGGATTGATATTCTGAGTTGTATTATTAGGAACATCTTTAATGAGCACAAAGTCCTATTGACTCACTTGGTATATGTGTGGAGGATTGGTACTCAACACTTGTACATCTTGCTTCTCTTCTTTAGTTGTTTCCTCCTCTACTATTTTCTTAGTACTATCCACATTACCATTTATGATTTTGGCTTCTATTTCTTGTTCACCTTCCTCCTCAACACCTTTCCTAGGCTCATTCTCCTTATCATCTCCTTTCTTCTATGTATCCTTGGTGGATAACCCATAAATGTCCTTCCAAAGCAATGTTCTTTGAGTCACCACCTCTTTTATCTAATTTCTCAAAATTTTAAAAGCTCTATACCTAGGAGAAAATCTCCCATTATATTTGTTCATGGCTTTAGCCATCATCTGCTTATCCAAATCATGCATTACTGTATTGTCACTTTTTCTCAGCTCAGTCATATAGACTTTTAGGTAAGGAGTCAACTATCTCCAATGGATCAGATTTAAATATATCCATCATGTCATATATGGCTTCTTCAACCTTGTTGGTATTTGAAACTACTGAGCAACAAAATACTCAATACCAAAATGAAAATACTCAAATAACCTAAGGATTAGCCAATTCCCATAGTCAATTATACAAGTAAATCATCTAGACCCAACTTTAACGAAACCAAGGATGGTTTCCTACTCTTTAGGCCCTTCTTTACCAAGGTGGGTATACCTAAGGATGGTCCTATTGCAAACTATGTTATGAAATTATTTTAGTTTCATTCTAATTCTCATCTTTTACCCTTAGGCACATACACAGTTTGTCAATTGTCTTTAAAGCTCTCAAATACATATGCATCCCATATAAGTAGGTATGGTCACAATTCTCCTTGAGTTCACAAGCATTCTTGGAAATAGTGGCTACCTACAACCAAGAAAACTGAATGTAAATGAGTGGTGACCAGCATTACAACCTTGAACACAAATAGAATAAGAATGACTTCAAAATTATAATAGTTTTAATCATGTAGAAGCAGAATTTACTCTCAATTATCTCTGATTTATAAGACCAATACCTTATCCATTGGGTATAGAGTCACTTATCGGCAGGAGGCCTTGTTTAATTAGCTTGTAATTGAATCTATTAACTATAATCACCTATTTCTATTCTTAAATGATACCCTCTTCATAAACTCATGAATTCTATTGATCTATTGAAGCATTTACATAATTCATTGAATTAGAAGCAACAATATAACCTATATAGACCCCATCCAAAATGCATTCAATCAAATGATCTCAAAACTAATAAACTCATGAAATGGAGATAGAAAATGGTGACATAGAATTGGTGTAAATACCCTTTTGTATGATCCTTTTTGCTGATTAATATAGTAACCAATAGAAACTCAGTAAAGAACCCAAAAATTGTACTAATTCTCCATTTCTATTTTTATCAAAAAAGTACATGACTGAAAATAAACTTCAAACAACTACATATGACTGGACCAAATGTACTTTCTTGAAAGATTGAAAATTATACCAATCTCAGATCCTCACAATGCCTTGAAAACTCATTTATATAACATGAGTTGCAACAAGAAAAGGGAAAATGTGATTGACAAGTGTCCTTCCAAACAAGAAACATAACACAATTAAAAAGAGACAAAAACATGTATAATAGAATGCCAAGTGTGTCAAAATATCCCCTGGGTAGACTTGTTTCTATTACTGCCACAAATCATCAAATTTTGATTCATCATCTACTATTCTGGATCTTTAGAATACATGGATACCAAACTAGCCAATGAAGGGTTATCCTGTGGTGCCTCCAAATCATTTTTTTCCTTGGGATTTTCACTACTTTCATCTCAAATAGGAAATATTACTTTTTAATCTTATAGCTCCTCTATCGTGTCCACATTGCAGGCTTCTTTTCTTATAGTGAGAACTAACTGGTGACTTTCACCTTCTTCTTCTTTCAAATTTGGCACAGACATGTCAATGATCTACACCTCACCTTCCTATTCTTCATCATCATCTATACCACCTTCTTCTAACTAGCCACTAGAAAAAATATCTGTCATCCAGGTGTTAAATTGTGCATTATTAGGCCAACTAAATTGTAGGATATCTTCTTGCTTCTTTAATATATAGTTATCCTCATTATCAAACCCAACAAATTCTTGTCTCAAAGAATCAAAAAATAACTGGACTTTAACCAATTCCTCTGTCGTGGTGACCCACCAGACATGCCCTTTTTCATTTATAACTCTATTTTTCCTTGTGCAGAATAGGTCATCCAATTCTCTACTCCATTCATCCTTATTTTTCAATTTATTCTTTCTATCCAAGGCACAAGGAAATTATAAATTAAATTTTTGATTCTTGTACTTGCTTGAATAAGAAACAATTTTTAGTTGCAAAGCAATTCTCCTGTTATCAAAATCTAACAAGTTATTAGCAAAATCCTACAATTTTTTAATATGGCCATGGGAAGACCTTATCACTAAATAACATAAAAGAGTAATATCTTTCTAACTCTTTCCCCACTTATTAACAATAGGCTCGAGAGTTTCATCATGGGTCTTTAGTTCCTCCCATACACTTGTTACTCTTACCAAATGATTATAGAACAAGGGCAATTCAATTTTATCTACTAAATACATTAGAGCCTCTCTAATCTTATCCTCATATTGCATATTTAGCTCTACATTTAAGGCCCATAGCTTTCTTTTCTCTTCTTCAAAATCCTCAGCTATGTAATATTTTGGCCTTTGGGGTGTGTCTAGTATCTCTACAAGGGGGGTGGATTTAAAAGGTTCCACTGGAGGATGGGGGTATGTTATTCTTGGTTTGGTGGACTTCCCCATTAGCTTGCCTTCAAGATCAATTCCTCTTTTTACCTCCTTATTATAGGCCTCAAGAATCATTTCATATTTACTCTATAACTCAAACATAGCCTATTCTTCCTTTTTAGTAGTGGCCAAAAGAAATTGGGATGAATCCACATTCCAGTGTGCTACCTACACATGTGAGGTATCAGAAACCCTTCTTACAATTATGTTTCCCATCAATCCAGACTCATTTGATTGTGATGGTATCACTCTAGATCCTCTTGTTAATGACCACTTGACCAATGTAGCTTGATCCTCAATAAATTTAGTGCCGCTAAAGTCCTTTTTATTTTGATCTTGCAAATTCAATTTGTTTGAAATAGAACTGAAAATTAAGGCAATATCCCAATTTGGTAACAATAAAATGTTAGATGCATTCACCATTTGCCTCCCCTCCTCAGGGCTTATATTCTAAAATTATTTTATCATTTCTTCTTTTTTTTGTTTCTAGATAGAAGCTTCATCCATTTCTAGATGCTCTATTTTTAACCTTTTACATCTCTCTTCAAAAATATTCATGTTTTCCCTCCATGCAAGCTATTGGAAAGCCCTAGATTTCACAAAGTTGTCAATAGCCAAAAATTGATGACTTTCTTGTTCTAACACAAGGTCCAATTCTCTACCTCTATAGTCGGCTATTGTTAGATCCAAACTTGGTAGGGGAAGTTCTGGAGGGTTACCCTCATCTAGTTCTTCTTGAGTAATAAAGATACCTCCTTGTGATCCCATCTGCTCTCCTTCAATCCTTAAAGGGGATTGAGTATGTGAATATTCCTCAAGTTGAGGGCTCTTTTCATGCATTACCTTCTACCTCTTGGGAGAAGGTTCATCAGGTCTCTCCTCTTGAATAACACTAGTGGATCCCATTATTTGTTTGTCTTTATCCACAAGAGGCCTTTTATTCTGAATCACAGTATAACCTAGTTTCTTTTGAACAATTATTTGACCAACCCTAATATTAGGAGTAAAATCCAACCTCCTCATGACCTCTCTGACCCTATTAGGATAAGAATCAATAAAAAAAAAATTCTTCTCATTCATAGCTTCCATTATTTCAAGGAAGGTATTCATGAGCTTATTTATTTTGTCAGCCTTTGTGTTAGCATTATCTAGAGGACTATATTTCTCATCAAAATAATGAATGAATTCTAAAACCCAGGAATAGACTCTCCATTTTTCTTTTTTAGTTTCCTATTCTAGCAATGAGAATTCATTCCTTATAATGTCCTCTAGATCATATGAATCACGTTTGACATGTCCTAGCTTAATTCTATGCCTCAAGGTCTAATTAAAAAATCCCTGAAAATCACAAAAATGAGGGTGGGAGAAAGCCATCATATACTGATCGAAAATTTTATGCAAAAAGAGCAACCCCTTTGGTAATCACAAACTGATGGGCCACTATGCAAGTAGGGAAAATTGACCCTAGTTGCCTTTTCAATAGAAACATTTCTTTTACTCCTCCTAATTGCCACAAAACTTCAGCCATTCCTACCTTCAATGGTACTTGGTAAGGCAAGACATGAGAACTCCCTTTAAAACCATAGATTTTGAAAATTGTAGAAACTAAGTAAGGAATGATATCTCCAAAATTGTGTGAAACTTTCAAGTTATGGGGGTTGTCCATAGGCCTAAGGAGGTTCATTAATACCTTAGGTATCCTGGGATTATCACTTAATATGAGGCATCTCAATTTAGAAGCAAAATACCTATCAAATCTGACAAAACTAGCATTATTTGCATCCCAGGTCATATCTGCACTCCACAACTAGACTGGAAGTGCTTCCCCATTTTCCTCTCTATTCAATTCCATCTCATTACCAAAATATGTCACCCCCTTAAACAAGAACATATGCATCAATGGAGAATAATGGCCAAAAATTTTCTCCACTTTGCCCCTCGTAATTCCAACTAAACCAGTATGAATTTCTTTAGCCAAAAAGGAAGTAAAATCAAAGATAGCATCTATACTGAAGGAGGCAATTTGAACCATCATATACATAAGGCCAATGGGCATGAAATCCTACTCATCCTCACCAAAAACATGGCACAGGGTCTTGTATATCTCTATAGCCTGGGAAGTGAAAAGACTCTTCTTAAAAGGTTCCCTAGAGGCTGCAATAATTACTAGTAGAGTTCCTATTGTACCAAAATGTGCCCTTAGTGCACCTCCTCTAATCTTATCCTTATTTTCTTTGTATTCATTTTCTAGTTCTGGCAGATTAATTGGCACATGGCAATCTGACAATGGTTCTAGGTGAAAACCTCTCTAATTTCTTTAGGACTAATTGAGATCATAGGCACACCATCATTTCTTCTCACCACCCTAATAGCTTGATCATAATTCTTGGCAATGGATTCAAGAAAATCATAAAAAATGAAAACGCTCAAAACTACTAGCTTTCCCAAATCAAAATTCCAGACATTAGCATGCAGGGCAATTAAATTCTTCTCTGAAAACCACTTTTTAAACAAGACAAGACCAGTTTGTGTAGTTTTTGCATCCCTAATATAGTTCCCCTTATCATATAGGCCATCAACAATCTTAAGCCTAGGGTTTAAGGAAATTAACCTTTTAACTTGTGTAGGCTCAGTGTTGGATTCTAGGAGTAATTCTAGCAAATTGTCATGGACATTCCTATCCACATAGTTAACTTACCCAGAAAATGCTTTCTTAGGAGGCATCTTGATCATAATAATAAGAACTAGAATTCTATAGAGGTTGTAATATGAGTACTTACTTGACTTGCCAAACTTGTTCTTCTTTGAACCTCTGCAATTGCTCTCGAATAGATGAGGAATTGCTTCATGTCCTTGCCAGGCTAACCATAATATGATCAACAAGCTCTTGTGCTACAAAAAAAGTGAAATCTTTGTTTGTGTGAGACTGGAAGTAATGAAATCTCCTATAATATACTCTATTTTTCTCACACATGAAGCTTTCCATTCATCATAAATATGTAGAATAGAAAAATAGAGTGGCATCACACTACCTTTTGAATTTGGGCCATTGATCCTTGAAAAATCCTACGATCTAGGAATGAAAATTAGGCTGACTGACTGGCAGTCAGCATGCTGGTAGTCAAACCAATAAAAATCTTCTTAGCATTTTGGCAGTGAAACCAATAAACTACTTCCATCTATAACTTTCCTTTAATGCTAGTATTTCAATCTAGACCCACTGATGACTGGGGACACATGTCATCAAGTTGCTACCTTGCTATGCATAACTTTAAAGCATCTTGCTATAGCAACATAGTGATAACCACTGATTTTTTTTTTATTGTGTGGAAGACATTTGAAAAAACACTTAAGAGAACAATGGTGGGCCCCTTGTTCACTAGCTCTCCATATATAATCTTTGCACATCTTTTCATAGTGAGTTAGTGAGTATCGTTGATCCATGCTTGATCTGACGATCAGAATTCTTTGCATACTTTATGCATGGGGAGTGGGTCTAGGTTACCACCGGTGTTGAGTTGGCTTAGCATGTAATCAAATATATATATTATTTTAAAATTTTAGTGACATCACACTTCCTCAGCCTTGTCATGTTTATTATTCTTAGGTGGATCGCTACATCGCTATTGGAAAAATCACCAACTTTTTAGCTAGTGATATAGCAAGTTTTGACAAATTCAAAATTTTTGGCTAATAAATGCTCAGTAGGATGCCACCATGTCGTTTGATCTACATAACTCAATTTTTTCAAATCACTCATTCAGTGCATCACAACCTTTTGACTAGTTGCTACCTCACTAGCAGCAAAATTACCAACTTTCTAGCTAGCGAGATAGTGACTTTTTAGTAACCCATCAAAATCAGCACCAGGAAATAAAACTATGAATGAAATAACCTTCACAAAAATAAAAGTAGAGCCTGCAAAATATCTTCCTCAGGATCCTCAAAATCATTTCCTATTTTAAGAGAATTTTTTATTTTGCAATGATTGGCCCCTCGCTATGTTGCTACCAAAAAATTGGTGATTTTTCACATAGCAAAGTAGCAACCTCTAATGGATTCATAATTCTGGTGAGTAACAAAAGATACATTGATTGAAACTTCACCAATTAATACTGGTGTGAGAGAAGGTGGTCATGCATATTTATGATATTGTATGGGGATTTCTATGATCACATAACCTTTAAAAAGTTTGTTGCTTTCTTTAAAATGTGGGTACTCACTATGTCACTACCGATAGGTTACATAGATTTTCTAATAGTGACTTAGCGAATCGTAAGAGAAACTTGAACTTTGGTGACACCATTTGTGAGTTTCTCCTCATGCATCCTTTCTAATACTGAAAATCCTAGGAAATAGCATGTGATCATAATGTCTTCATATTAACACACCCGTTTCGATGTCGAACTACATTTTTTAGTACCACAACATAGTTCTCTGATGGTTGCTACATTGCTATAGGAAACAACCTTGCAACTTTTTATAGTAAGTATGTGACAACCATGGATTTAAACAAGATCCAACGGTGGGATGAAAATTTTTAAAAGGACTCAACAATGACCTCAGAGCAGGCAAGAAAAGAATATTTTCTTTTTTTTAAAACTTTGCTCTAGGATAAAATAAAAGGGTGAGATGTAGGGCTTTACACAGATTTTAAAAGGTACAAAAAGTCTAAGACCAAAATTTAAAACCCTAGGATCTAATAAAAGGACTCACATCTCATTTTTATACCATGATTTTAAGAAAAGTTATTTATGTAAAAAATTAGACCAACAGTGGCTCTGTCTGGAGATGATAGACTACTTGAGTCTATGCAAGAATTCTAAATCTTTGGGAAAGCAAACCACAAATCTTGATACAACAATGAAAAATTCTTCAAAGAGCACAAAAAAAAACAAACAAAACAAGGAACTAGAATATAAAAAGAAAATATAGGAATTTACAAAATATACAGAAAGTACAAGAAAACCAAGAACCCTAAGACTACTATTCATGGAAAACAGATACTTTAAGAAAAGTACCTCTTCAAGAATTGTCCATGAACTGGCAATTCAAGAATACCTCTAGTTAAATCCTTTAGAAAATATGAGTCTTCTCCATTTTTATCACAAATGTTATATGGGCCAAGCCAGATGGGGTCAAATTAACCATGCTTTCCTTTATCTTCCACCCTAGCATTCCACATCAGTACCATGTCACCTATTTCAAATTTCCTCTCAATGGTTCCTTTTTCATATAAGTGCTTCATTTGTGATTGTAACTTGACATTCTAAATTGAAGATTCTCTCCTTCCTTCTTCTAATTGCAAAATATCATCCATTCTTAGTTGCATCTCATCAATGATATCATCTTTATATAGTTGAACAAATTTATACATCTCCTTTAGGTTATTTTGGGGAAATCTAGCCTGTATACCATAGACCAAATCAAATGGGGCACATCCAATGGTCTTTTTCATAGTAACCCTATTAGCCCACAGAGCTAATGGAAACTTTGAGTCCCAAGCCTACTTTTTTTATCCTAAGATGCTCTTGATGATTTTTAATATACTCTTATTACTTGATTCTACCTAGCCATTCCTTTGAGGATGATAAGGTGAGGATGTATACTCTATAATGCCATATTTCCTACAGAATTATTTATACTCATCAAATCTGAAACACATAGAATTATCAGTTATTATCTTCTATGGACAACCAAATCTAGTTATAATATTATTTAAGATGAAATTGATCACCACTTTGCTTGTTGCATTCTTGGTAGGGATTTCTTCAACCCATTTAGTGAAGTAATCAGTAGCCACTAGGATGCAAGAATGTCCAACACTGGATTTGTTTGAGATCTCACCTATGTTAGATTGTGGTGACTGATCAGAAAAGTACTATACATACTTCATAAATAGTGGGGTTCGGGGCCGACATATTATGGCCGACATATGGCCGACATGTTATAACCCTAAAGCGGTTTAATACTTGTATAAAAAGGGCTTAGGGTTGGGTATTTTTTATGTGCGGTGATACGAAATTGGTTCTTGTAGCAGTATTGAGCTTTAAGGGATTACAGATTGTAATCAGGTTGTAATCACTGGATTGTAATAAGATCGAACTTGCTGTTTGGTGGACGTAGCCTAGGGATTGGGTGAACCATGTTAAATCTTGGTGCCTTGTGTTCATTTCTGTGTGTTCTATTATTTTCTGTTATTGGTTATATTTGCATGTAGTTTTTATTTCTATCCGTGGTTTATCCTAACAACCTATGAAATCAATTCCCCAATTTTGAAACGGTGCTTGTACCTCTATAGGTCTTAATGGTAAATTCCTAGAAAATTTCAACTTTCCACTAAATCTTTGAAAAGTATCACATGTCTTAACAAATTCATGAGCATCTTTGAAAAGTGTTGGCCACCAAAAACTAGATCTAAGGACTTTGTCTGCTATGGCTTTGGCCATGTAATGACCTCCACACACACCTTCATGCATGTCTTTCAAAATTCTTGTAGACTCAATTTCATCTACACATTTTAAAAGTACCCCTTTGATACTTCTCCACTATAACTGACCTTGCACTATAACATACCTTATAGCCTACAACTTGATGGATCTTTTCTGGTTATCTATTAGCCCTGGTGGAGATTTCATATTTTTCAAATAATAGATTACATATTTATACCAGTTAGAGGCATCCATATCACAAAGATCATTCCTGAAGCTATCATCAAATTGATTAATTTGATTTACCTCTAAATTAGCTTCTAT
This sequence comes from Cupressus sempervirens, assembly GCA_028749045.1. Lineage (NCBI taxonomy): Eukaryota > Viridiplantae > Streptophyta > Pinopsida > Cupressales > Cupressaceae > Cupressus > Cupressus sempervirens. The sequence goes on along the minus strand of CM053787.1, from coordinate 847,869,027 downwards.
CATTAATTTTACCAAACCTTGAACCTTGACTAGATTAGTGATCTAAATGTCAATATTGAACTCTTGTATCCTATTAATCCATCTACACCTCCTACCAGATACCTCTTGTTGTGAAAAGATGTCCTTCATAGCAGTAGTAGGAATGAAAGAAATGATAGTAGCTCCCATTAAGTAACACCTAAAAGCCTTAACTCCTTTCACTAGTGCATATGCCTATTTTTCATTGATGTCATACTTAAATTGTTCATAACATTCTTCATTTTTCTATAACAATACTATAGTAATAGTGTGAAATGAAGCAAAAGAAAATATATACATTGGTTTGTCATAATCAGGAGCTCTGAGAATAGGGGCATCTTTAATAGCTTGCTTAATTTTTTGAAATGCAATACTAGATTCACCACCCCATTTTATCTCAAATCCTTTCTTTAGCATTCTTGATATAAGCCTACTAATCTCTGCAAAATTTGTCACAAATCTCCTAAGAAAATTGATCTGTCCAAAGAATGATTGAATGCCTTTAAGACTCTTGGGTTTCTAAATCTTATCTATTGCTTCTAACCTTTCAGGGTCAATCCTCACTCCATGCTTGCCAACTAAATGTCCTAACAATTTTCCTTTAGTGACACCAAACTGATACTTTCTAGGATTTAAGGAGAAACCATACTAAACGGCCCTAATAAACACCTTTTCTAAATGTATGCAACGATCATTTTCATCTCTAGAATTAGCAGTTAAATCATCTTGATATACAACCAAGAATTTATTAATGATATCAGAAAAGGCCACATCCATTGCTCGTTGAAAATTTTCCCCAGCATTTCTAAGCCCAAATGGCATCCTAACATATATGTAAGTACCCCATGGAGTAGTGAAAGTAGTTTTGAACTATTTTGATTCCTTGACAACTACTTGATTATATCCTGAAACCCCATCCATCATGGATATTAATTCTGAACTAGTGGCCCTTTGCAACATGGCTTCCATATTGGGTAAACCATAATTATCTTTTAATGAAGATATGTTGAGATTCCTGAAATCAACACATAACTATATATCTCCAATTTTCTTTCTTACTAGTACTAGATTAGATACCCAAGAAGAATGTCTAATAGGCTTTATGATCCCAGCATCTCTTAACTTGATCAAGTCTTCCTACATTTTGGGAGCCAAGGTTGGATTTTTTGTCTAAAAGGCTTAGCATCTGGTTTCAAAGGGATTTCATGTTGAAAGAGATCTTCCCTATAGGTCATATGACCATGCAAACACATGTCTATATTTCCTTAGTAGGTCTATTAGATCTTTCCTAATTTTAGGAGTCAATTTCTTACCAATATATACCTTTTTAGGTGTTTCCTATTTTCCCAAGTTCACTTCCTCTAAATCTTTGGTATTATATCCATTAGTATCCATTTGTGACCTATATTGGTTTTCAAAAATAGTCTCTAAATCTACTAGACCCTTTGAAATTTTATTTGTCTTCAATTGTACAACTTCCTGCCCAAAAATAATATCTTTTCCATCTATATTTTCTACATAAGCTGCACAATCAACTTCTTGTCCTAATAACATATGCTCACAATTCAAAAATCTCAAAATATCCTTATCATCTTCAAACACTTGCCAGTTTTGAACATTATTAGGGATAGAAGGTCTAGTTTGAATCTCAATTTTAGACACACTAGTAAATGTGATATCATTAGGTTTTATTGCTATATTTGCCAATAAATCAGCAATTTTATTATTTGTCCTATCCTTCCAAATTATCCCAAGTGCATCAAAACACTCAACCATGTCCTGCACTAAATTTTTATACTATTTTAATATTTTATTCTTTGACACATAAGAATTTATTACTTGGGATACCACCAACTCAAAATCTCCTACAACATGTAAGTATTTTATCCCATGCTTATGAGCTAATCTAAGTCCTAACAATAAAGCTTCATACTTTGCTATATTGTTAGTACAAGGGAGACTTAAAGTAAAGGAGAATTTATATGTTACCCCTACTGGAGATATCAACAAAATGGCTGCACCAGATCCATCTTTGCAGCATGCACCATCAAAAAACATTGTCCATAAATTACCCTTGTCTATTTTTGTGTCAGCTTCCATTTCCATCTAAGACTTATGCTTAGATCTCTTCAAAGTCAAAACCTTAGCTCTAAATGCATTAATATTTGTATCCACAAAATTTGTCATGGTGTCTTCTACATCTTCCTCTATCATGTATCTACTCTTAGTCTCCCTATTGACTTTTATCAAATTCCCCTTAATATTAAAAGTGGCAAATGACAAATCACACTATAGACTCCCTCGCATAGTAGCACTCCAATTTCTTGATAATAGCATGTCATATGGAGGTGGAATGTCAACAACCAATACACTCATAGTAAGTTCTTTGTTAGGGTAGGCTATAAATCTATATAGCAAAGAGTTTATAGTGCCTATGACTACCACTTCCATTTTATCCATAGAAAAACATCTTCCTTGAGTTGTATACACATTTAAACCTAATTCTTTCATTATTTCAAAAGGCATCACAGTATTGGAAGCACTAGAATCAATCATGCAATTTTTTAATGTTTTAGCATTTACTAAAATGCTCAAGAAAAATGGTTCAACATTTCCCAAACACTAATTTATAGAATTATCCAAAAACATTAGACAACTACTTTAGCTTCATTGTCACTTACCTTTTCTTTATTGGTTTCTTTGGGGCTGTGATTTTCATTACAATCCTGACTTACATTTACATAAGGATTTCCCAACCATGCTATGGCTTTATTTTAGTGTCTAGGGATTCTTAGTAGTTCAGATAAAGGAACCTTAATAGTAATCTAAGATAAAATAGCAAGCATATCTATGGAAGAATTAGAAGAATTATCATTAGTCACATTCCTTTTCTCATCTTGTTTATCCAAAATGTTCAGAGCATTTTGATGATTTTTATCATGTTTTGTGATAATCTTTGATACATTCTCATCTATTTTTCTAGGGACATTATTTGGGAATTCCAAATCTTTAAGATTTCCTCTTTTCTTTTGTTCCCACCTTCTATTAGTAATTTTAATCTTCATATCAGGAGCTTCTTTAGGTTTCACAATTTCCCCTTTTTTAGGATCAATTCCTTTTATGAAAATACTAGCTACCTTCTCACCTTCACCCCTCTGAGCCATGTTTCTAGTCTAAACCTAAGCTATCATATTTGTAGTGATTTGATCAATCTCTTCCCTAGAATATTTTCTTATTGTTACTTCTTCCTTTGCATTTACGATGTTACACACATTGTCCTCGACATCACTCTCATCAGGAAATGCTTGCTATAGTATGACATTCTAGAACTGTCTTTGGTCATAGACATCTCTATCATAATCTTCATAGTCAGAATAATGTGATTCAAACATATTACATCCTATGTCATCATTGTTTTCTTCTTGCTCATGACATTCTTCTACTATAGTTTGATTTCTTGGGAATGACAATGCTACTGCACAAGATTAAGGAGAATGGGGTAATTGACATGCAAAACACCATGTAGGTTTAGCAACAAACTCGGGATTATCTACCAAATCTGTAGAATTTTTGTACAAATGATCAAGGGTGACCTTGTTGTTGTTATTCTTAGGGGGAGGAACATTAAGTTGACCATCTTTCCAAGTGGTGTTGTAAGGAAATTTTTGCAACCTATTTTTGTTTTGAAATTGGACTGATAAGGGATCGTATTTTTAGTGGGATTCCTATCATTTTTTACTTGAGGAATATTTAGATTCTTTATAGCATTTAGAACTTGAGCTATCTCACTAGGCTCTTGCTTCTTCCCACCTACACCTTTGTTATCCTCCTTTTTATTTCCCTTATTTCAAAACAACCTAGGGTCATCTCTTTTACTTTCTAGTCTCCCTATGATCCTTAAGTTATTCTCTACATTTATAGCAATTTTGAAAGCATCCCTCAAGGTTCTAGGTTCCTTTTCCCTAAGTTGGTATGCCATTTACCATCAAATGCATTTAGATAAGTAATTAGACATACCTTGTCATCAATTTTCATATTCTTCATTAACTTGTACATTTTGTTTTGAAATCTAGTGTTAAATTCAATTATAGACTCATTAGGAAATCTCTTGATGTTATTGAATTCACTCAAAGTATAACTCTAATTTTTCTTGTCACCATATTGCTCTTTGAAACAATAGTCAATGTCCTTCCAATCCATAATGGACAATTCTCGAAGTCTTTTGAACCATTCTCTAGCATCTTCAATTAATTATTGAACAAAAAACTTCATTATAACATCTTTAGCTTCAACCTCATAGTCACTCATCATATCTAAGAAACTTCTCAAATGATCTTCACAAGTGATATCATTGTTTCCAACAAACTTATGCAACCTTTTTCTCATTTCTTGAGGGATGGGGCTAGGAAAACTGGGGATTCCATCAAAACATATCTATCTATAACCCTCTAACTAAATAGGTCTTCTTTGTAAATCAATCTTAGAATGATGGGGAACATTTTTCTTAACGTTATCCATGGCATTACTAGTGCTAGCATCACCAACAGGCTTATTTAGATCTACTTTTTATGAAGAAGAGGATAAGAAAGAAATAGATACCTTATTGGTATTTTGACCTGCATCATTAAATCCACCATCTATAGTACCCTTAGGTGTAGTTGCAGACTACTTAGCAATTTCTAGGAATTTGATCTTATTATTCATCTCAACTATAGCAACCTCACTTTCTGCAATCTCAAACTTCTTGGCTAAAGCATCCCTTTCTTTCCTTCTTTTCTCAAATTCAATATCAAAAAGTGACATGGAATCATGGATTTGAACCATCTTTACGAGTTCATTAATCTTAATACCAATCTCCTTATGTTTTCCTTTGTCCTTAGCACCTACAGTAGGTTCCACATTCTTTACTCTATTGTTATCAACTTCTAGAGTAGTATAATTCTTAATTTGTTGTATTACAAGTCCCTCGTAATTCATTTTCTAAGTTTCTAGCAAATTTTGCTCCTACCTCTTAAGGTGTTCAACTTGTCCCATAATCTCAGGTTGCCAAGCATTAACTACTATCTTATTTTTCTTCTTTAAAGCAGCAATTTTCCTGAGTAACTCTTTCTTTTCTTCATAAGACTTCATGATCTTTTCTTCCCTTTCCTTTTGATATCTTCTATCAATAGCTTCTTCCTCAGCAAGCTATGATCTCAAAATTTCATTCTCATTAGGATCAAGAATAGTAAACTTAGACCCAGATGTTTTCTCATCATTGAAAATTTTAGGTTCTAAGTGTCTAGGTCTCACCATTTTAGGGGAATAATCTAACATGAAAGGGTTTGTGCTATGTTGGAAAAAAATGTTACTAGTTCTTGTTGGAGTTGATAAAATCCAACTCTGAAGATGCCCAAGATCACTTGCATGCAAAAACCTATCAAAGAGAAGCCAAGGAGAGAAGAGCATGGAGCAAGGGAAAAACCCTAAATGGATATGAGAGACAACAAGTATGAAAACACAAGAAAATATGTATTTACAATATGCTAAATGTCTTGATGTTGTATTGTTATGATGTGAAAATACAATGAGCGAGCTCGAATATAAAGAGCTCTAGGAATCTCCTAGAACAAGCAAGAAGACTCTAGGAGATAAGTGTGACAACTAAGCATACATCAACATAAGGTGGAAAGTCCTCAAACAAGGTGAGAGGATAAGTATGACTTAGGAGAGAACAAACTCCCGTATTGTCAACAACTTGTAACAAACTCCTAGACTACAACTAATAAAATGTATTTACCTAAGTAAGCTTAAGTAAATAGAATAAATAATGAATAAATTAATTATTTACTCCAACATCCCCCCTTAAGATCAACTTAGGGAAATGTCTTAAGCTCACAAAACTAAGATGAAAGCAGAATGGGTCCCGACAATGAGGCCATGTTAGGTACCCATGTATAATGCAACAAAATGCAACCTTTGAAAATGGGAAAAGAGAGAAAACCATGTGGGAAAAACCCTCTCCCAAAAAGAAGTAAAAACCTAGTGAAGAACTAAAGAAGCCTCCAACTAGGGAAATGTCCCCTAAAATAGGAACAAGGAGTGATCATGAAGAGCATCACTGAAGCATGAAGAAGTCACAAATCTTCCATCAAAAGAAAACTACTGATCTAAAGAACCTCCATGGAAGAAGAAAGCATGAACTGAGCATGTCTATATGGTAGATGATCCATCTCACCGAAATGCATAGGTAGCCAGCCACTACAATTGCCTTTTATATAGGATCAACCACTAAATACATAATTCACACTATCAAACCATCAAACCATGGATGCATTAAAACAACAACATAACCCCCCTTAATGCAGATGGGGTGAGATGATAGGCAACTAAGAAGGTGGGCCAAAGTCTCCTGTAGACAAACCAAGAATGACGAGAGAGGGAAAGAGGTACAAAAGACTCATAAAGACATGGTAAAACTAACACTACATAGGGCTAATGTCATGGAAGGGACAGTCACTTGACAAAGGGAGAAGGCCTAAAACAATAGACAACTATCCCCCCCATGGTACTTTATAAAAATAGTGCATGTACAATTGACTCAAAACAACGTTCATGACCCTTGGAATGCAAAAATGGCACTTTAGCTCAGTGCATATACAAAAGTGCTTCAAAATGATAGCTACAATGATCAAAACTAAAAAAAAGCTACAACAAAACAAAGTACAACCTAAAATAAAAGAAACCATGCTAGGAAAATGATTATCGAGCCTAAAACACTCAAGATATCCACCATATAGCAAAAACTATGATAGAAAGAGCATGGGCCAAAAACTAAGGAAAAGGACCACATTTCTGAAAAGGTGACAAAACTAGCTTTCCAAAAATATAAAGTTTTCAAAAAACTGACATGGGATGAAAAAGATATGCTTGTCGGAGTCAAAAACACAACTTCAAACTTTAACAAAAAAATGGGGAACAAAAAAGCATCAAAACCTTAAAATACCTACACCAATGTCTCCATCTTTGAATCATCTTTTTGGTGCTTCTTTTAGATCAGAAAAATACCTTTGTATGCTCAAGTTATGGCCAAAAAACTGAAGGTAGGTCAAAAAGGACCTTGAAGGAGAGACAAGAAGGTGCTGATGTAGTGCTGGAGCAGTGACAAGGCTGAGCAAAGAAATAGAGAGGAGCTACCAATGTCGAGTGGTCTAGAGGGCAAGTGCTGGTCAAGCGGTAGGCTAGGTGGTGACCAGGGTGGAGTAGCCTACTACTACCACTGTGGCCCATGCGCAAGTGGCGGCCCTGGTGGTGCAGCAGTGGCACTGCAATTTTTTTTTTTTAAATAGCTATAAATGCTAAAAATAATCCGTATGAGCTCTAGAGCTAAATTTTTTTTGCCTCCCAGAGTTCTGTCTCCAAAATCAATGAATTTTATATGGATCCTAGTTGAAAAGTGCCTTCTAAATCCAATGGCAGTGTCCATTTGGGCCCAATGTTCTTCGAAAAAATTCCATTCCCATGATTTGAAAAAAAAATGCACAAACAAACTAGGGTTTGTGACTTCAAATCATGACTTCAAAAATCTTCAACGAAGCAGTAGTAGGGAGGCTCTGATACCATGTTGGAGTTGATGAAATCCTACTCCAAAGATGCCCAAGATCACCTACATGTGAAAACCTATCAAAGAGAAGCCAAGGAGAGAAGAGTGTGGAGCATGGGAAAAACCCATTTACAATATGCTAAATGTCTTGATGTTGTGTTGTTATGATGTGAAAATACAATGAGGGAGCCCAAATATAAAGAGCTCCAGGAATCTCCTAGAACAAGCTAGAAGATGCTAGGAGATAAGTGTGACAACTAAGCATACATCCACATAAGGTGGAAAGTCCTCAAACAAGGTGAGAGGATAAGTATGACTTAGGAGAGAACAAACTCTTGTATTGTCAACAACTTATAAAAAACTCCTAAACTATAACTAATAAAATGCATTTACCTAAGTAAGCTTAAGTAAATAGAATAAATAATGAGTAAATTAATTATTTACTCTAACAGTTCTATCCTCAAGACCAAATGTATGTGGTTGCACAACCTTTTCTTGACATATCATTTTAGGGGTATTATAGAAATCATCATCAGATAAAACTAGGTGAGATCTTGGACCTTTGGAGAAAGGCTCCTTTTCAACACTAGAACAGTGATTATTATCTTTCCCTACTATTTGTTCTTGTGAATAGCTTCCTTTTTGCATCTAATTTCCCTTCACAACCCAATTCTATCTTCCTTTAGGTGGGAGATCAATTTGTAGTTTAATTCCCTAGTTTTTCCTAACATTTTCCCTTGTATTCTTTTTATTTTCCATAATTTTGGATAACAATTTTCAAAAATTGACACTAGTTAACCATTTGAGTCACCACCCACCCTATCAGAATGTGAACATTACTAAACAAATGAAAAATTCTTTAGTGAGGCAAAGTGTATATAGATTCAAAATCCATGGGAAATTTTAACCTAAAATGCTTACCTTAAACTCTTCCCAAGGGAGACACAGATCTTAAATGACACACTAATTGTTGATGATACTAAGTGATCCCCAACAAAGTTTCCATTTTGTTGGTGTTTGAAACTACTGAGCAACAAATTACTCAATACTAGAATGATAATGCTCAAATAACCTAAGGATTAGCGAATTCCCATAGTTAATTATACAAGTAAATCATCTAGACCCAACTTTAACAAAACCAAGAATGGTTTCCTACTCTCCAGGCCCTACTTTACCAAGGTGGGTATACCTAAGGATGATCCTATTGCAAACTATGGTATGAAATTATTTTAGTTTCATTCTAATTCTCATATTTTACCCTCAAGCACATACATAATTTGTCAATTTTCTTTAAATCTCTCAAATACATATGCATCCCATATAAGTAGGTATGGTCACAATTCTCCTTGAGTTCACAAGCATTCCTAGAAACAACAGCTACTTAAGACCTAGAAAATTGAATGTAAACAAGTGGCAACCAGTATTACAACCTTGAAAAAAAATAGAATAAAATTACTTTGAAATTATAATAGTTTTAATCATGTAGAAGTAGAATCTACTCTCAATCATCTCTAATTTATAAGACTAGTACCTTATCCATTGGGTATAGAGTCACTTATGGGCAGGATACCTTGTTCAATTAGCTTGTAATTGAATTTTTCAACTATGATCACCTATTTCCATTCTTACATAATATCATCTTCATAAACTCATGAATTCTACTAATCTATTAAAGCATTTACATAATTCATTGAATTAGAAGCAACAATATAACCTATATACTGTTAGATTATGGTGACTAATCAGGAAAGTACTGTATATACTTCATAAATAGTGGCAAAAAAATTTTTTGGGCCATGGCTGACATGGTAGCCGACATATTATGGCTGACATGTTATAACCCTAAAGCAGTTTAATACTTGTATAAAATGGTTTAGGGTTGGGTATATTTCATTATGTTGTGATGCGAAATTGGTTCTTGCGGCAGTATTGTGCTATAAGGGATTACGGAATGTAATCAGGTTATAATCACTAGATTGTAATAAGATCAGACTTGCTATTTGGTGGATGTAGCCTAGGGATTGGGTGAACCACATTAAATCTTGGTGGCTTGTGTTTATTTTTGTGTGATCTATTATTTTCTATTATTGGTTATATTTGCATGTAGTTTTCATTTCTATCTGTGGTTTATCCTAACAAGTGGTATCAGAGTGAGGTTGCATTTCAGTTATCCTCTATAGGAAAGTCTCATCGTTAAGAGGAAGTCTCATGATTGAGTGGGAGCAATGGAAAATGAGAGTAAGCTGAGGGTTGACAGGTTTAATGGGTAGAACTTCCAGTTATGGAAGATGAAAATTGAAGACTATCTTTATCAGAAGGATTTATGGAAGCCATTGGAAGGCAAAGCCAAGAATCAAGAAACTATGTCAGAGGCTGAATGGGATCTTTTGGATAGAAAGGCACTTAGTAGCATTCGGTTATGCCAGCACCATCGGTGGCATTTAATATTACAAAAGCAAAGATGACAAAAGATTTGATAAAAACCCTAGCAACACTATATGAAAAGCCCTTCGCTTCAAACAAGGTATTTCTCATTAAGCATTTATTTAATATAAAAATGGAAGAAGCTGGATCTGTTGTAGATCATTTAAATGAGTTTAATACTATTACTAGTTAGTTATCTTCTATGGATATAAATTTTGATGAAGAAATTAGGGCTCTCTTGATTTTGTGTTCTTTGCCTGAAAGCTGGAATGGCTTGGTAATGGCTGTGAGTAATTTTGTTCCTAGATCTAGTATCCTAAAATGTGATAATGTGATTGGTGTTGTTTTGAGTGAGGAAACTTGTAGGAAATCCTTAGGTGGATCTACATCAGGAAGTGCTTTGAATGCACAATGTAGGGGCAGAACGATTGAGAGAGAAAGTAACTCTAGAAATCGTGGGAAATCAAGAGAAAAATCAAAGGGGAAGAGGTCTCAATCGAGAGGACCAAATGACTTCTGGTACTGTGGGAAACCAGGTCATAAAAATAAAGATTGCTAGAATCGAAAGAAAAATGAAGGAGATAAATCAGATGGAGACAAGGAGGCAAATGTGGTAAGTAACAAATCCGATGAGGATGCTTTGCTTCTATCTTTAGAAAGTGTTGATGATTCATGGGTTTTAGATTCTGGTGCTTCATTTCATGCTACACCTCATAGAGGTTATTTCATTGATTATCTCCAAGGGTATTTTGGGCTTGTTTATTTGGGAGATAATGAACCCTTTCAGATTGTTGGAAAGGGAAAAATTAAGATTAAGTTGCAAAATGGGAATCATTGGCTACTACATGAGGTAAGACATGTTCCAAGGCTGAGTAGAAATTTAATTTCAGCCGGGCAACTTGGTGATGAGGGTTGTGTAGTTAATTTTAATGATAAAAATTGGAAGGTTTCAAAAGGTTCCCTTGTAGTAGAAAAAGGTGTGAAAGTAGGCACCTTATATCTTTGTACAGGTCATATTGTTCCTACTACTTTGATTGTTTTAGAGAAAAATGAATGTTCAGGAACAATTGCTGCAATTGAGCAGGGAGAACAAATAGCTATTGTAGATTCTGATATAGTGTTGTGGCACAATAGATTTGGGCACATGAGTGAGAAAGGTATGAAAGTACTTCATTCAAAGAAAGTTTTACCAGGTTTGAAATGTGTTAATATGGATTTTTGTGAAAGTTGTGTGTATGGAAAACAAAAGAGAGTGAGTTTTGTAAAGACTGGGAAGGAAAACAAAAAGGAGAAATTAGAGCTTGTGCATATAGATGTATGGGGACCAGCATAGGTATCTTCCCTTGGTGGCTCTCATTATTATGTTACATTTATTGATGAAAAAACTAGAAAAGTATGGGTTTATTTCCTTAGATAGAAATATGATGTACTTCAAACTTTTAAGAAATGGAAATGCTTGGTTGAAAATGAGACTAGTAAGAAATTAAAATGTCTCAGATCTAATAATGGTGGTGAGTATTGCATTCATGAATTTGAAGATTATTGCTCCACTAATGGTATTCATAGATAGAAAACTATTCCAAGGACTCCACAGGAAAATGGAGTGGCTAAACACATGAATAGGACTATAATGGAGTGCGCATGGAGCACGAGGTTGCATGCTGGGTTGCCCTTATACATGTGGGCAGAGGCTATCAATACTATAGTATATTTGATTAATAGAGGTCCCTCTACTCCTTTGGGTTGTGGTATTCTAGAGGAAGCATAGACTAGTAAGAAGGCGAGTTATTCTTTTCTCAAGACCTTTAGTTGTGAAGCTTTTGCTCATATAGACTCTGAAAATAGAACCAAGCTAGAAGCTAAATCAAAGAAATGTGTCTTTGTTGGATATGGCATTAATGAATTTGGTTATAGGCTTTGGAATTTTGAAAATCATAAAATTATAAGAAGTTGGGATGTCATATTCAATGAAAAAGTGTTGTACAAAGATCTGTTGTAGCAACATGAGAAGAAAGAAGATGATTATGTATTGCTGGATGATACTCCAAAAGTTGATGTTTCAGCCATTCCTCATGATGTGCAACAACTGCAACAACAAATACCACACACACCAGTGAATGTTAGATGATCAATGAGGCAAATTACACCTCCACAAACATTTTCTCCCTCTTTTTACTCTATTTTACTTACTAATGCTGGTGAACCTAAAAGTTATGATGAAGCTGTGCAGGTGGATACTAAGATTCAGTGGGAGTCTACAATGAAAGATGAAATGGACTCTTTGCTAAAAAATAAGACATGGGATTTGTGCAAGTTACCTCCAGGTAAAAAGGCTTTATAGAATAAGTGGGTTTACAGGTTGAACGAAGAGGAAGGAGGCAAGAAAAGATTTAAGGCCAAGTTAGTTGTAAAAGGATTTGCACAGAAAAAGCGAATTGATTTTGATGAGATATTTTCTCCTGTTGTTAAAATGACTTCTATTCGTACTGTTTTAAGTCTTGTGGCTACTGTAGATTTTCATTAAGAGTAGCTAGATGTTAAAACAACCTTTCTTCATGGTGATTTGGATGAAGAAATATATATGGCTCAGCCACAAGGTTTTGAGGTCAAAGATAAGGAGAATTTAGTGTGCAAATTGAAGAAAAGTTTATATGGCTTGAAGTAAGCACCTCGGCAATGGTATCTGAAATTTGATAGTTTTATGCATAAGCATGGATATAACAGGTGTCATTCAGATTACTTTGTTTATTTTAAGAGGGTGGATGATGATAGCTACATTATTTTATGTTTATATGTTGATGATATGCTTGTAGCTGGGTCTAACATGGATCATATTAAGGGGCTAAAATACTAGTTAGCACATGCATTTGCTATGAAGGATTTGGGGGTAGAAAAACAAATCCTTGGTATGAAGATTTACAGAGATAGGAAGAATAGAACATTGACGCTATCTCAAGTTGATTATGTTGAGAAGGTGTTGCAACATTTCTCTATAGAGAATGCTAAAGTTGTCAGCACACCTTTACCTAGTCATTTGAAATTGACTAAGGAGATGTGTCCCAAGACACAGGAAGAGGAGGATAAGATGTCCAAGGTACCCTATGCTTCAGCTATAGGAAGCTTGATGTATGTTATGGTATGCACTAGGCCAGATATTGCACATGCAGTGGGAGTCGTTAGTAGGTATATGAGTGATCCAAGATTTGAGCATTAGAATGCTATCAAGTGGATTCTCAGATATTTGAGAGGAACATCCAATAAGTGTTTACACTTTGGGGGCTCTACTACTGATTTACAGGGCTATGTTGACTTAGATTTGGCTAGGGATCTTGATACTAGGTAGAGTATTATAGGTTATGTCTTTACTATTGGTGGGGCAGCCATGAGCTGGGTTTCTAAGTTACAGAAGATTAATGCTCTATCCACTATAGAGGCAAAGTATGTTGCTTCTATAGAGGAAACCAAGGAGATGATATGGCTTCAGTTCTTCTTGGAAGAATTGGGACATCCTCAGTAGGATAATTATTTGTTCATTGATAGTCAGACTTCCATTCATCCTGTAAAGAATTCAGCTCTGCATTCAAAACCAAACACATATAGTTTCAATACCATTTCATTCGGTCAGTTTTGGAGGATGGATAGTTAAAGCTAGAGAAGATACATACCAATGACAATCTAGCAGATATGTTGACAAAGGTTGTAACACGGGAGAAGCTAAACTCCTCTTCAGCTTTGGTTGGTCTTTTAGACTGAACATGAATAAAAGAACAGTAGAGTCCAGGGTAGTTTGATCCAGTGGGAGCCCCATGTGATAGTGGTATTGGTACAGGATCAGTCTCCAAGTGGGAGATTGTTTTTTAGTGTGGAGCCTAATCAGTCCCTAAGTGGGAGATTGTTATATTATGGTGACTGATCAGGAAAGTATTGTACATACATGGTAGCTGACATATTATGGCCGACATGTTATAACCCTAAAGCGGTTTAATACTTGTATAAAAGGGTCTAAGGTTGAGTATTTTTCATTATGTTGTGATGCAAAATTGGTTTTTGTGATAGTATTGAGCTGTAAGGGATTACAGATTGTAATCAGGTTGTAATCACTGGATTGTAATAAGATCAGACTTGCTATTTTGTGAACGTAGCCCAGGGATTGGGTGAACCACGTTAAATCTTGGTGCCTTGTGTTTATTTCTATGTGATCTATTATTTTCTATTATTGGTTATATTTGCATGTAGTTTTCATTTCTATCCGTGGTTTATCCTAACATATACACCCCATCTAGAATGCATTCAACCAAATGAACATTATTCAAATGATCTTAAAAGTAATAAGCTCATGAAAAGGAGATAGAAAATAGTGACATAGAATTGGTGTAAATACACCTTTGTATTATATTTTTTGGTGATTAATACAGTAACCAATAGAAACTCAATAAAGAACCAAAAAATTGTACTAATTCCCCATTTCTATTTTTATCAAAAAAGTACATGACTGAAAATAAACTTCAAACAACTACATATGACTAGACCAAATGTACTTTCTTGAAAGATTGAAAATTATACCAATCTCAGACCCTCACAATGCCTTGAAAACTCATTTATATAACATGAGTTGCAACAAGCAAAGGACAAATGTGATTGAAAAGTGTCCTTCCAAACAAGAAACATAACACAATTAACAAGGGAAAAAACATCTATAATAGAATGCCAAGCACATCAAAATATCCCCTGGGTAGGTCCATTTCTATTGCTGCTACAAATCATCAACTTTTGATTCATCACCTATTATTCCAAATCTTTAAAATATGTGGCTACCAAACTAGCCAATGAAGGATTATCCTGTGGTGCCTCCAAATCAAATTTTTCCCTGGGATTTTCACTACTTTCATCTAAAACAAGCAATATTAATGTTTCATCTGATAGCTCCTCTATCATGTCCACATCTCTGGCTTATTTTCCTATAGTCAAAATTAACTGGTGACTTTCACCTTTTTTTTCTTTCAAATTTGGTGCAGTCATGTCAATGATTTGCATCTCACCTTCCTGTTCTTCATCATCATTTGTACCACCTTCTTCTAACTGCTCACCTGAAATAATATTTTTCATCCAGGTGTTAAGTTGTGCATCATCAGGCTAGCTAAATTGCAAGATATCATCTTGCTTCTTTAATATATAGTTAACCTCATTATCAAAACCAACAAATTCTTCTCTCAAAGAATCAAAAAATAATTGGACTTTAACCAATTCCTCTATTGTGGTGGCCCACTAGGCATGCCCTTTTTCATTTATAACTCTATTTATCCATGTGCAAAATAGGTCATACAATTATCTACTCCATTCATCCTTATTTCTCAATTTATTCTTTCTATCCAAGGCACAAGGGAATAAATCAAATTTTTATTCTTGTACTTTCTTAACTAAGAAACAATTTTTAGTTGCAAAGAAATTCTCTTGTAATCAAAATCTGACAAGTTATTAAGAACATCATACAATTTTTCAATATGGTCATGGGAAGACCTTATAACTGAATAACATAAAAGAGCAATTTATTTCTTCCTTTTTCTCCACTTATTAACAATAGTCTTGAGGGTTTCATTATGGGTCTTTAGTTCCTCCCATAGCTTGCTTTTCTCTTTTTCAAAATCCTTAGTTGTGTAATATTCTAGCCTTTGGGGTGTGTTTGGTATTTCTACAAGGGGGGTAGATTTAAAAGGTTCCACTAGAGGATGGGGGTATGTTATTCTTGGCTTGGTGGACTTCCCCATTAGCTTGTCTTCAAGCTCAATTCTAGTTTTAACCTCCTTATTTTAGGTCTCAAGAATTGTTTCATATTTACTCTGTAACTCAAACATAGCCTATTCTTCCTTCTTAGTAGTGGCCAAAAGAAACTGGAATGAATCCACATTATAGTGTGCTACCTACACATGCGAGGTATCAGAAACCCTTACAATTATGTTTCCCATCAATCTAGACTCATCTGATTGTGATGGTGTGGCTCTAGATCCTCTTGTTAATGACCAACTAACCAATGCAACTTGATCTTCAATAAATATAGTGCCACTAAAGTCCTTTTTATTTTGATCTTGCAAATTCATTTTTTTAGAAACATAATTGAAAATGAAGGCTTCAACAATATCCCAATTTGGTAACAATAAAATGTTAGATGCCTTCACCATTTGCCTCCCCTCCTCAGGGCTTATATTTTGAAATTATTTTATCATTTCTTCTTTTGTTTGTTTCTAGATCAAAGTTTCATCCATTTTTGGATGCTTTGTTTTTAACTTTTTAGATCTCTCTTCAAAAATATTAATGTTTGCCCTCCATGCAAACTATTGGAAAGCCTTAGATTTCACAAAGCTGTCATCAGCCAAAAATTGATGACTTGCCTGTTCTAACATAGGGTCCAGTTCCCTCCCTCTATAGTCAGCTATTGTTAGATCAAAACATGGTAGGGCAGGTTCTGGAGGGTTACCCTCATCTATTTCTTCTTGAGTAATAAAGATACCTCCTTGTGATCCCATCTACTCAATTTGTTCACCAATGAGCTACTCTCCTTCAATCCTTAAACAAGATTGAGTAGGAAAATATTCCTCAACTTGAGGGCTCTTTTCATGCTCTACCTTCTTCCTCTTGGGAGAAGGTTCATTAGGTCTCTCCTCTTGAATAGCATTGGTGGATCCCATTATTTTTTTTCCTTTATCCATAGGAGTCCTTTTATTCTAAATCATAGTATAACCTAGTTTCTTTTGAACAATTATTTGACCAACCCCTATATTAGGATTGAAAGCCAACCTCCTCATGACCTCTCTAGCCTTATCAGGATAAGAATTAATAAAAAAATGTTTCTTCTCATTCATATCTTCCATTATTTCAAGGAAGGTATTCATGAGCTTATTTATTTTGTCAGCCTCTGTGTTAGCATTATCTAGAGGACTATATTTTTTATCAAAACAATGAATGAATTCTAAAACCCAAGAATAGACTCTCCATTTTTCTTTTTAAGTTTCCTATTCATACAATGAGATTTCATTCCTTATAATGTCATCTAGATAATATGAATTATCCCAACTTAATTCTATGCCTCAAGGTCTGATTATAAAATCCCTCAGAATCATAAAAACGGGGGTGGGAGACAACCATCATATATTGATCCAAAATTTTATGAAAAAAGAGCCAACCCCTTTGGTAATCAAAAATTGATGGACCACTATGTAGGTAGGGAAAATTGACCCTAGTTGCCTTTTGAATTTGTGTCGTTGATCCTTGAAAAATCCTACGATCTAGGAATGAAAACTAGGTTGACTCACATTTCTTCTTATCACATTGGAAGTCAAACCAATAAACGGCTTCCATCTGTACCTTTCCTTCAATGCTGGAATTTCAATTTGGGCCCATTGATGACTAGGGACACATGTCATCAAGTCGCTACCTAGCTATGTGTAACTTTCAAGCATCTTGCTATAGTGAGATAGCAATAACCACTAATTTTTCTTTGATCGTGTGGCAGACATTTGAAACAACTCTTAAGAGAACAATGGTGGGCCCCTCATTTGCTAGCTCACTATACATAATCTTCAAAAATCTTTTCATAGTGAGTTAGTGATTATCATTGATCCATGCTTGATCTGATGATCAAAATTCTTTGCATACTTTATGCATGGGGAGTGGGTCCAAGTTACCACTGGCACTGAGCTGGCTTAACATGCAATCAAATATATATATTATTTTGAACTTTTAGTGACATCACACTTCCTCAGCCTTGCCATGTTTATTATTTTTAGGTAGGTCACTACATCACTATTAGCAAAATCACCAACTTTCCAGCTAGTGAAATAATGACTTTTCGATAACCCATCAAAATTGGCACTAGGAAATAAAATTATGAGTGACACAACCTTCATATAAATAAAAGTAGAGCCTCCAAAATATCTTCCTCAAGATCCTCAAAATCATTTCCTATTTTAAAAGAACATTATCTTTTGCAATGATCAGGCCCTCGCTATGCCACTACCTAAAAATTGGTAATTTTTTGGGTAGCAAAGTAGTGACCTTTGATAGATTCATAATTCTAGTGACAGATAACAAAAGATACATTGATTGAAACTTCACCATTTAATACTAGTGTCAGAGAAGGTGGTTGTGCATATTTATGAGACTGTATGGGAATATTTGTGGTCACATCAACTTTAAAAAGTTAATACTTTCTTTAAAATCTACGCACTCACTAGGTCACTACTGCCAGGTCACATAAATTTTTTAGTAGCAACTTAGTGAATTGTCAAAGAAACTTGAACTCCAGTGACACCATTTGAAAGTTTCTTGTTGTGCATGTTTTCTAATATTGACAATCCTTGAAATGTGCCTTTTCTGATTTTGTATGATATTTCCAACCTTTAATCAGATCTTTAAGATCAAACAACTGATATCACAAAGATTCACCAAATTTCTTAAGAAACCCCAAATCGGGTATGTCGAAAATAGTGCCAAAAAGCTTCACAGCTTCACCTGTTATTAATAAATCTGAAAGTAGAAATTTTTACAAAAATTTGAGCAGCATAACAGCCTATAAAATGTCATTTCCAGATCTATATAGCCTTTACAAAATAGCTCACAAATGTAGGACAAAAACTATGCTCATCGGGCTCTCGAAATTAACACAAAAATGCTCGAAAACACCACAAAAACACTAATAAACTATATCAGAAGTTTAATCACATCCCAATACATATACTCAGCTCTATTTTAATAGCTTAAAGTCTGAAATACAGCAGCAACCAAAACTGATATGAAATGCTCAACTGAAAACACCAAACTCATGCAAAAAACCACACCCAAAAACCCACAAATCTACACTGTTCAGTACAAAGGCAAACTCTGTATGAGCATGCACATGGAATGGCTTCAAACTCCCATCCTTAGCCTTCTTGGAAACCTGCAAACTCCCATTCTTGGGTCTCCCTGGAAACCTGCAAACTCCCGTTCTTGGGTCTCCTTCTCTACAGGTTTGGCAGCCTCTGAAGAATAACAAAGAATGAGCAAAAATCAAGTTCTGGAATGAGCCCAAAATGCCTCCAAACCCCTTAAAAGAGGGCATAACTGTAACTCACGTCCAAGAGCGGTTAATGAAACTTATTTTAATAATAATTTTCATTTATTAGTCCAACGGTTTCCAAAGATTAACCCCCTTTTTCTGAAACTTCACTTTCTTGGGCCTGCCTGCCTTAGCAAAGATTTTCTTTTTTAATTATTTGAAAAGGGGACATGACAAGTCCTCCCCTCCCAATCATTTCTTGTTCTCAAGCAATGGCTGAACAATAAACCAATCAATCCACCTAGATCCCAAATGTAGTCATGAACTATACTACTACCAATTAACACAGGCTCCTGCAATATCCTCTGCAATATGACCAAGAGGAATCCATAATCAAATTGACAATTATAGCTCAACCAAACTCCAAAATCACCACTACCAAAATCAAAAACCCATGAGGCAAAAACTCTTAGAACATCAGAACCCAAGTAAAGTGGAAAAATCAAACTACCAACATAGTAAATACCATCAACGCATCCCACTGGCCTATATGGAATGTACAATCCAACTCTGCAACAACGGTGAACCCTCTCGAATGAAATTGTACCAAGTATGGAGAATCCACACACTGTACAACTCCTACAGTCAACACAAATCTGCAAATCATCGGCCACTATCTCATAACCATAACTCCCATACACTGCTGATGGTGAAAAGACATTACAAGATAAAGAGTAAGAAATGGAATCCAAACCAAATTTGTCTGCCATCAACTCCTCAGCACAAGGATCAAATGCTAACTGATGTACACACCCTGCTAAAGCATCACTCAAAAACTCCTACTCTAAGTCATGTATTATCAACCTGTCAATTGTAGGACCTATCACCATGTCATGCCCATCACAACTCTCATCCCGAGGCATCAAACTATCCCATAACTAATGATAAGCACTAGGAACCAAAGTACATCTCTGTATCATCATCTCATCAACATGGTCATCAAAGGTAGATAGATGAGCATACCTCACAGTGTAATGCTAATAGAATGCACTAATCTTAGTCAGTGGCTCAGACTGCAATCTAGATGTAACTAACTGCAATCGATCATTAACCAAGTTGGAACTAACTACTACCTCTGAAGACATTGCGAAGGGAGTAGTATTACTAGTAGGAACCATGCCAACTATTAGCTCACCAACGTCACACATGGTCTTTGATACAACATCTCTAGTCTTTGTGCCATTAGTACTAGAGGTCACCACCATGTTAGGCACACCACAAAAATCTGCTACAGCACCCAACTCAATTGAACCTGACTCTAGTGGGAATGAACCTGATATGCCAATGTTAGTATCAAGGATGGATGCATCCCCATCTCCACTGTCTCTAACAATCTCGGCCATGGACATCCTCATATCACCAAACACCACAACTTGTGACTGTATAGAATTAGGTAAAGACTGTAGTCACTCTAACTCCATGGTCACCTTAGCCAAATGAAACTGTGACTTCTTGAGAGCCAACTGTGTACTCTCAAGAATCTCAGAAGTCACCTCAAGCTGCTCAGTAAGCTCACTCACCTCATCTTCCTTGGCCAACAATGCATCATATGCTGTACTGCCCCACTCCATAAGATAATCTCTGTCGGCTACCAACTGCATATAATTTTGTCTCAAAATCCGAATAGCCTCCCATAAAGAGTGGATCTCTATCAAGGAAAGATAACTTCCTCCCTGCTCATCACTAGTAGGAGAACCCCATCCATAAACTGCTAACAACTAACAAGCAGCATCGAAATGTTGGCAAGTGATAGCAATGTCTTGGTCACTAACTCTCAACTGATTAGACACATGATGGCACTGGCTTGACTGTCTCCTACAAACCTCCTCTGATGCACTGTCTGAAGGAGTGTCCTTAAAGTTACTAGTCTCTAGAGTATTACCATCCATATCTTGTGAATCAAATCTAACGCTCATATCAACATACGGAGTATCAAAAACATTAGCATTGCTATCCAACTCCTCTATACCCAAGGAAACTAAGTCTTCAAAACTGCCCACTGCATCCTCCTGGATGTCATCAATGCCAATATGATCCTGGGACTCATCTATACACACTGCCAAATATGAAATATCATCAACACATTCCAGCAAGTATGGTCGATTGGATATATGAACAAAGCCCAACATTGGTGTATAAAAACTAATACCAACATCAAACAAGATACTGGCACAAGAAAAGACAACACTGTGTAATCTGCTAATCAAATCCATGATAGCACCCAAACAAACATTGCTACCAAAAAGTATTAAAGATCTCTAGTCAACTGAATCCCAAATGCCAATATAACAATCTCGAGTCCATATCCGTAAACTAGAATCAACTGGTAACTCAAGCAAACTCCTCACCTGAGTAATATGACCAATACCAACTAACTCCACATACCTGTCATGATGAGATAATGAAGTCACAATACTATCTTGGTTCACCTTCAGCTGGCTGGACAAATCATGTGAAGTACTACCAGCCTCAACCTCATGTGATGAAGCATCTAACTGTGCCTGGTACTCTTTCTCAGCAAAGTCATGAATGCTCAATGTCTTCTCATCTCTACCAGGTATCTCACCATCCTGCACAACAACATCCTCATAATCATCATCTGAACCCACTACATTGTAGTCACTGCCTGTTGTAACTATACCATCTTGAATACCTGTGGCATCACCCTTTGACGACCTGTAAACAATTGTCTCAATTTGAGTATCAAGTTGACTGTTACTATCAATCTGTGTGATATCCTTTCCCACCACCTCCTATGGTAGAGTAGAATCTGAGACCTCTACCTGGCTATCAGCTAGTTTCTCAAACTCCTCATGCAAGTTCTTGGGAATTATGTCATCTGTCCTATGAGAAAATCTGCCAAATAGAAATCCAGTCAAATTATCCACCTTAGCTAGGTCAGATAACATGTCATTTATATGGTGGTGCTCAACCAACTATTTAGACATGTCATGGCTTATTTTCATAAGTTTATCTCGAATGTCTAAATAACCATCCTTTCTACTATTTTGACTCTGGCTATTAATTGTCCAAGATTGTTCCCTCTGAGACTCTGTACTATACCTGTCCATTCTGGATAAAGTAGAGTGTAACCCCAATAGGATATAACTTCTTCAAGCACCAAGAACTAACATGCAAATGATTAGAAGTAGCATGCAACCATATATTTGGACATGCAACCACCAAATTATGACATGCAAGATCTGGGTAGTTGTCAAAACTGACATGCAAACTTCTACAACCACCAAATTCACCAAGAACTAACATGCAAATGATTAGAAGTAGCATGAAACCATAGATTTGGACATGCAACTGATTAGAAGCAACATGAAACCACCAAATTATGACATGCAAGATCTGGGTAGTTGTCAAAACTGACATGCAAGATCTGGGTACTTGTCAAAACTGAAATGCAAACTTCTACAACCACCAAATTCACCAAGAACATGAAAATGATTAGAAGTAGAATGTAACTATAAATTTTAACATGCATCTGATTAGAAGAAACATGCAACCATAAATTATGACATGCAAAATCTGGGTAGTTGTCAAAACTGACATGCAAGATCTGGGTAGTTGTCAAAACTAACTTGCAACTTTTACAAACCCTCAGGCTGGCAAGATCATGGCTCTGATACCACTGAAATGTCCCTTTTATGATTTTGTATGATAATTCCAACCTTTAATCAGATCTTTAAGATCAAACAACTGATATCACAAAGATCCACCAAATTTCTTAAGAAACCCCAAATCGGGTATGTCGAAAATAGTGCCAAAAAGCTTCACAGCTTCACCTGTTATTAATAAATCTTAAAGTAGAAATTTTTACAGAAATTTGAGCAGCATAACAGCCTATAAAATTTCATTTCTAGATCTATATATCCTTTAATAAACAGCTCACAAATGTAGGACAAAAACTATGCTCATCGGGCTCCCAAAATTAACACAAAAATGTCCGGAAACACCACAAAAACACTAATAAAATATCTCAGAAGTTTAATCATGTCCCAATACATATATTCAGCTCTATTTTAACAGCTTAAAGTCTGAAATATAGCAGCAACCAAAACTGATATGAAATGCTCAACTGAAAACACCAAACTCATGCAAAAAACCACACCCAAAAACCCACAAATCTACACTGTTCAGTACAAAGGCAAACTCTGTATGAGCATGCACATGGAATGGCTTCAAAATCCTGTCTTTAGCCTTCCTAGAAACCTACAAACTCCCGTTCTTGGGTCTCCCTGGAAACCTGCAAACTCCCATTCTTGGGTCTCCTTCTCCACAGGTTTGGCAGCCTCTGAAGAATAACAAAGAATGAGCAAAAATCAAGTTCTGGAATGAGCCCAAAATGCCTTCAAACCCCTTAAAAGAGGGCATAACTGTAACTCACATCCAAGAGAGGTTAATGAAACTTATTTTAATAATAATTTTCATTTATTAGTCCAACGGTTTCCAAAGATTAACCCCCTTTTTCCGAAACTTCACTTTCTTGGGCCTGCCTGCCTTAGCAAAGATTTTCTTTTTTAATTATTTGAAAAGGGGACATGAAAATCCTGGGACATAGCACGTGATCATAATGTCTTCATATTAACACACCATTTTTAGTGCTAGACTACATTTTTTAGTACCACAACATACTTCTCCAATGGTCACTACATCAATTTACGAAACAACCTCACAACTTTTTATAGCGAGTATGCGACAACTATCGATTTAAACAAGATCCAATGGTGGGATGATTTTTTTCAAAAGGACTCAAAAATGACCTCAAAGTAGGCAAGAAAAGAATATTCACTTTAAAAAAAAAAACTTTCATGCCAGGATAAAATAAAAGGGAAAGATCTAGGGCTTTACATAGATTTTAAAAGGTACCAAAAGTCTGAGACCAAAACCTAAAACCCCAGGATCTAATAAAAGGAATCACATCTGAGTTTTATACCATGATTTTAAGAGAAGTTATTTATGTAAAAAATCAGACCAACAAACCTTATTCTTATCTACACTCCCTAGCTTATCAAATTCAAAATGTGTGAAACTAGATAAATCTAAAGAGGGATTGTGTGTTACCACCTTAAATTGGCTCAAGTCATCTAACTCTATTGTCCCTCATCTAAATCTTTCTTCTTTTTCTTCTTTCTCAACCTCCTATAAGTGTTCTTTGTTGGCTGACTCAACTCTGCTATAGAAATTTTCCTTTTTCCTTTAGGCTTTGTAACTTCAATAGCTTGTATAGTGGCTTCTCTAGTGCTTGACCTAATTAAAGGTACAAAAGGCTTTGGTTTTGACTACTTCACAGTCTTCTTAGGTTTCTCCATTGCTAGCTCCTTTACCTTTCTATTTTTCTTTACTTCTTTAGGTTCTTCCTTGGCTTCTTCTCCCTTTTCACCTTCAACATCTTCTTGCCTGTCTTCACCTAGGTCTTGAGCTAATTCGAATAAGGCTTGGCCTTGTTTTTCCTCTTTATCATGTTCTTCATCATCATCACCTTTACCAAATCTCTCCTTTAGCTTCTTTACTAGTTTGTTCTTCTTCTTGATTACTGAAGCTACCTACAAGTTGATTGTAATCCCGTACTTGGCTTCCTCATAGTTTCCAAATGAGGTTGCACTCTTGTCAGTGTCTTCTACTAATAGAGTTAATGTAGAAATAGAGGCCTCATCTACATTGGTTTTATATGGCAAGGGTTTCAACAATCTAACTCTAGGTATTATAGCTTGCACATATGTATAGTGTGCATCCACTAGGAAGCAAACATAATTGTAATGTTGCTCCACTAGTGATGCAAGAACTCTCATCCTATGTTTCATGGATTTCTTAAAATTCTCAAAATAGCTAGTCATTATTGACTCAAAGTTATCTCCAAGTTGTTCAATAAATTATGCTATCTAATGTGTGGCAGGCCTATTTATATTCCACACTGCTTTACCAAATGTAGGGAATGTGGTTTTCACATAGAAGAATATGCAAACCAATAAAGAACCAAACTTGCATGATGTACTCTTTGCTTTCTTAAGAAACTTAAAGTTTTTTGATAGCTACTACATTTGTAACCAAACAAGGTCATATGAGTGGTCTCTACTTACTATCTTGTAACCCAAATCTACTACCATACATGAGACACTATTTAGCCAGCTAGACTGAAAGAATTTGTGAGCTTCTTACAACAAAGGCAACTAGGTGGTCTGACATAGTATTAATTGACATCCCTCTTTTGTTCTAAATAACACCTGTATTCTTTTCAATTACTTGCTTTCGATCACTATGCATACTTTTAGGTCTATCTAGGATAGGATACCCTAATACTCTATTTACAATCCTCTTTGTGATCTTAGCTAGTGCATTTTCCAACCAAATATAGTTGTCATGTATGTAGCTTAGAACTATTTTGATCCTTTCAGTCTTGAATAATTGGGGAATGTTGGAAATGATTGAAATGATCATAAGAGAAGTTGTTGGAATAATATGGAACTGATAAAGAATTTCCTCAATCATTATTTTGTCATTTATGTCAAACTTGCTACTTGTAGGAATGACAATTGATTTAGTGATCCAAATACTATCAATTTGTTGATTGACAAGGAGGAGGCAATCAATAAGATGTAACTAGAATACCTAAAGAAAGGTTGAAGTTATGATATTGTAATGAAGTACAAGGGTCAGTTAAGCCATTGATGAAAAAGTGTATTTGATGACATATTAGAAGACACAAAGAATGGGCACACTGAAACACATCAAAGATATAAGGTTTTAGCTAAGTCTTTTGTAAAGCTCAACTAAATTCATTGGAGAGAAGGAGCCGAGCCAGCTAGTAAGAGCCAAACAAATTCCTAGTAAATGTCAAGTAAACTTCAAGTGCCAAGTAAACTTCAAGTGTTGGGTAAACCTCAAGTGCCAAGTGACACAAAATTTATCAAGTGCCGAGCACCAGTAAAACCAATAGAGCTGAGTAACACAGAGATGCCAAGCACCAGTAAAACCAATAGAGCCGAGTAACACAAAGATGCTAAGCATAGTAACTCAATAATGTCGAGTTGCTACATTATTTTGAAGATCGAAGATTCGCCAGATCTAAGTCGACAGGGTTGTTATCTAGAAGTTTGTGAATTATAAGGGAGATAAGAATGATGAGCTGGTGACACAGAACACCATGTAGAACATTTTTGACGATACAACTAACAAATTTTGAAGTTAAGGATGAGATATGAGGTAGATACATTGTATCCTACCTAATCCATTTGAAACCCTAATTGGAGAGGGAGAATCGAGCGACAAAAGCAAATCAGATTTCTATTTAAGAAGACATAAGTTAATGAAAAAGAATGAGAGAGAGAGGTGGTCAAGCATAAAAAGCATGAAGTGCTGAAGAAGTTAAAAAGGAGAACAAAGCACAAGAACTCTATTTGGAGAGCTGAAGTGATTAAAGCCAAGCATAAGGATTGAATTGAATGAGTGATCTAAAATTTGCAAAGTATGTTGTAAGTTATGTCAGATCAAAAGACTATTATCATTACTTTCTAGCAATTGTAATAGTTAGTTTAATTTCTATGGACTTAGGTTGGTTTAATAGCCATAAGATAAATCCTTTAACAGGGTGACATTCCAAGTGAATGTTCTAAAGACCTTTAACTATGCCCATTCGTAACAATTTGGTGAAATCCTCTAACAAGGTCACATTTAATAGTCTGTTGTAAGCCTTTAACAGGGCAGGCTTTTAATAGGGCATCACTTCAGAAGAGTGAGAATCAAGTAGCATATTACTGGTGGTTTTTCCCAAATTGGGTTTCCATGTAAATCATTGTGTCATGTGTTGATCTTGCATGTTTTATCTTTGCATGTTGATTTACTGTAACTTGCTTATATGGTTGATTTAAGTTTGGATGGATGAAGAGTGTATGGATTCATTAAAAGTAGTGAAAAAGTATTAATAGGGCATTTGGACCTTGGATAACTGATTCACCCCCCCCCTTAGTTATTCTAAAAGATTCTAACAATTGGTATCAGAGCTAGACTGTTGATTCAGTTTAAAGGGACTACAAGTAGAAAAGATCAAAAATGCCAAAGAGAGAAGTTCCCAAGCTCAACAAAGACAACTTTTTTGCATGGAAAAGTTTGATGAAGCTACATCTTGGATCCATAGGAGATTATGCTCAAAATTCAATTGTCACTAAACATGTAGATCCAACAGGTGCTCCTACTGCAGAAGACATGAAAAACAAGCAAGAACACAATCAAACGATGCTGGAAATTGCCTCTGCACTCAGTTATGCTAAATTTGATGATATCAAAGGATGTGAAACTACATTCAAAATGTGGAAAGCCCTATCAGACATCTATGGAGGAGATCAGAATGTACAAAGAGCAAAAAGAGAAAGTCTCAGAGGAAAGTTTGATGACATGAAAATGGAAGAAAATGAGAATGCTACTTAGTATGGTGCAAGAATAAAGGAAGTGGTAAGTGCAATAAGATGCTTGAGTGGTCAACTAGATGAAGATACTATTAATAGTAAGTTCTTAAGAACCTTGCTCCCTATCTATGCTATTAGAGTATCAGCAATACAAGAGCTAAGATGTATACCAGGAAATAATCTAAGTTTTGAAGGAATAATAGGTAGACTCACTGCATTTGAGTTACCTAAATTTGAAAACTATAGACCTAAGAATGTTGAATATGCTTTTAAGGCCAAGCTATCACTGAAAGATGCTGAACAGGTGAAATCAAAGAAAGGAAGAAAAATGAAATATGTATCCAGTGACAGTAGCACTGATGAGGAAGATGTAGATCAATTGGGAGCATTGCTTGCTAGAATATTTCACAGGGGCAAAGGAAAATTCAAAGGTAAGATGCCTATCATTTGTTTCAATTGTAATGAAGTAGGTCATATTGTTGCAAGGTGTCCATAGAAAAAGGATTCCAAGGAAGGCAACAAATACAAGTACAAAAGAGATGATGACAAAAGAGATTACAAAGAAAAAGGTAAGAAGTGTTACATTGTTGAAGAAAATTTTGATGACAATGATGATGAAGTTGTTTATGTAGTCATGAAGGACCAATCTAATGAAGAAGAGCCCACAGCACTGGTAACATGTATGAACAAGAATGATAGATGGATCATAGACAGTGGATGCTCACATCACATGATAGGAGAAAAAAGTAAGTTTGTTAACTTTACTTAGTATGATGGAAATAGTGTTAGATTTGGAAATGATGCTCCATGTCAAATCAAAGGAAAAGGTTCCATTAAGCTCACGGAACAAATTTCATGTGACAATGCATACTATGTTGAAGGTTTAAACTATAATTTACTGAGTGTCTCACAGTTAGGCAATATAGGTTGCAAAGTGGAATTTGGAAACAAAACTGCAAAAATCTATGATACTGATGGGAAACTGATAGGAAAAGGAGATCAAACAAAGAGTAATCTATTTTACCTTGATATGGATGATGTTTCTTGTTTAATTGCAAAATTTGATGATGAATGGTTATGGCATAGAAGATTATGTCATGTCAAATTTGACAATCTAGTCAACATTAGAAAAATGAAGAAAGTCAGAGGTTTACCAAAATTGAAGAAGCCTAATAATATCATGTGCAAACAATGTCAGCTAGGAAAGATGACAAAATCAAGTTTCAAAAGAAAAAACTATACATCTAAAGAGATACTTGAGTTAGTTCACACTGACTTATGTGGTCCAGTGGAAGTACAAAGCTATAGAGGAGATAAATATATAATGTTGTTTGTTGATGACTATTCCAGGATGATGAGTGTTATATTCTTAAAACAAAAATCTGATGCTTTTCAAATGTTTAAATGGTATGTGGCTAGAGTTGAAAAGGAAACAAGAAAAAGCTTGAAATGCCTAAGATCAGATAGAGGTGGTGAATTCACATCAAATGAATTCAAGATATTCTATAATGATAAAGGAATCAAAAGACAAACGTCAGCTCCTGGAACCCCCCCACAGAATGGAATTGCTGAAAGAAGAAATAGATCTGTGATTGATTGTGCCAGAACATTAATGATGGAGAAGACTATTGCCCTAAAATACTGGAGAGAAGCTGTAAGTGTAGCAGTTCATACACTGAACTGAGTATAAGTCAAGAAAGGTACATATACAACACCTTTTGAATTATGGTATGGTTACTCACCCAATGTAAAACATTTCAAAGTATTTGGTTGTAAATGCTTTATCCTTAAAGATGCTAGAAATGGAAAATTTGATGCAAAAAGTGATGAAGGCATATTTCTTGGTTATTCCACTAGAAGTAAGGCATATAAGTGCTTGAATACTAATACTAACAAAATTGTGGAAAGTGCAAATGTAAACTTTAATGAGTACACAAAAATCCAAGCAGAAGTACCAAAGAAAATGGAAGAATACAGAACTTTTGTGTATTCTCATGAAGGAATGACTGTTACTAAGGATGATGTCAATTAAATTGAAACTCAACAACAAGTATCAGTCTAAGCCGAGTCTCAACCAGTGAATGCTGAGTTGCATTCAGAAGCTGAGTTGTAGAATGAAGGAAATGGACAATCTAATTCTGAAGATAGGATGCATGATGAAGAACAACCTGATAACGAAGTGCATAGTGATCCTGAATCTGAAAGATCAAACATGGAAACAAGGATAGAGCCAAGATTATCCAAATATGTAAAAAGACATCACCCTTCAGAGAAGATAATTGGTGACAAAGATGCAAGACCAATGACAAGGAACAGACTAAGACATGAATAATGTCTGATCAACAAATCTAAACCCAAGACAGTATGTGGTGCATTACAAGATGATGACTGGTATAAAGCTGTGGAAGAAGAAATTGATCAAATAAAGAAAAATAAAACTTGGAGTTTGGTTCGTAGACCAACTGACAAGAATGTGATTGGCACCAAATGGGTATTCAGAAACAAGCTAGATGAGAATGGTGAGATTACCAGAAACAAAACTAGACTAGTATACAAGGGTTATGCTCAAGAAGAAGGAATAGACTATGGGGAAACATTTTCTCCTGTTGCTAGAATGGAAGGAGTGAGAACTTTACTTGCATATGCTACCTACAAAGATTTTAAAGTCTATCAGATGGATGTAAAATCTACCTTCTTAAATGGTATATTAGAAGAAGAAGTCTACATTGAACAACCAGATGGATTTTTTGATGAAAAAAACAAGGATATGGTGTGTAAGTTACACAAAGCACTCTATGGTTTAAAACAAGCACCTAGAGCATGGTATGAGAGACTTCACAAGTATCTAGTGCAAATTGGATTTGAAAGAACTGATGATAATAGCAACATGTACATCAAAGAAGAAGGAGGTAAAGACATTATTGTATCTAAAGTCTTTGTGGATGACATAGTGTTTGGTGGTAAGGAAATACTTTGTAAAGGCTTTGCTGACAAAATGAAACATGAGTTTGAGATGTCTATGTTTGGAGAAATCAATTTTTTTGTTGGATTGCAAGTACATCAACTCAAACATGGAATATTTGTTACACAATCAAAGTACATCAAAGAAATCCTTAAAATGTTTGGACTGGAGGAATCCAAACCAGTTAGCACACCAATAAAAACAAGAAATAAGTTGTCCAAGAATGATGAGTCAGCTGAAGTCAATCAAACAATGTACATATCCATGATTGGAAAACTACAATATGTTGTATATAGTAGAACAAACATAACATTAGCAGTTGGAATAGTGGCCAGATTCTCTACTAATCCTAAAGAAAATCATCTCATAGCAGTAAAAAGAATAATGAGATATCTTAAAGGAACTGATAATTTTGGTCTATACTACAAAAAGAATGGAAAATTTGAGCTCAATGCATATACAGATGCAGACTAGGGAGGAAACATTGATGATAGAAAAAGCACAAGTGGAGGTGCATTATTTCTAGGCAAAAGCTTGGTTACCTAGACTAGCAAGAAACAAACATGTACATCCCAGATTACTGCAGAGTCAGAATATGTGGCAGCTACAGTCAATTGCACAAACATTGTGTGGCTCACACATATATTGAAAGGAATGAAAGAAGAGGTAACCAAACCTGTGATATTGTATTGTAATAATACAAGTGCTATAAAAATATCCAAAAATCCAGCAATGCATGCAAAAACCAAGCATATTGCAATCAAGTATCATTATGTTAGAGAATTGGTAGAAGACAAACAAGTGAAGTTGGAATACATTCACACAAAGGAACAAACTGCAGATAACTTCACAAAACCATTGCCCAAGGATGCCTATGAATATCTTAGAGGCACGTTGGGGGTAATACCCCTAACTCAAGAAATTTAAGGCAACAAGGAAGCTGCCCCACATCAACAGGAATAAATCATTGAAATATCAACAGGTTGATGCAAAGGATGACAACAGGAATAGAAGCTCCAAATTAGTCACAAGCATGGTGATAGAGGGAGAAAATAACAAGAAGCCAAAGTTCATATTTTGCATGATAAAGATGCTACACCTTTGGCATTTATGTCAAAGAGGGAGAAATATGCAGAAACCTGATCAATAAAAAGAAAGAGGGAGATATATATGAAAGAGGGAGATATATGAGATCAGTAGTAAAAATGCAGTAGCAAAGAAACATAGTAGACAATGTATACAATCTTGGTGGTAACTAAGTTGATTAATTGATCAGTTTGGTTTTCCATCAATGCCAAAGAGGGAGTTTGTTGGAAATGATTGAAATGATCATAAGAGAAGTTGTTGGAATAATATGGAACTGATAAAGAATGTCCTCAATCATTGTTTTTTCATTGATGTCAAACTTGCTACTTGCAGGAATGACGAAGTTTGAAGTTAAGGATGAGATATGAGGTAGATACATTGTATCCTACCTAATCCATTTGAAACCCTAATTGGAGAGGGAGAATCGAGTGGCAAAAGAAAATCAAATTTCTATTTAAGAAGACATAAGTTAATGAAAAAGAATGAGAGAGAGAGGTGCTCAAGCATAAAAAGCATGAAGTGCTGAAGAAGGTGCTAAGGAGAACAAAGCACAGGAACTCTATTTGGAGAGACAACCACAAGGATGACTACATTGGCAGAATAAGTAAGAAGGCTCAAGGAGATGAAGCTTGAGAAGAAGACAAGCAATCAGAGCTGAAGTGATTAAAGCCAAGCATAAGGATTGAATTGAATGAGTGATCTAAAATCTGTAAAGTATGTTGTAAGTTATATCAGATCAAAAGACTATTATCGTTACTTTCTAGCAATTGTAATAGTTAGTTTAAATCCTATGGACTTAGGTTGGTTTAATAGCAATAAGATAAATCCTTTAACAGGGTGACATTCCAAGTGAATGTTCTAAAGACCTTTAACTAGGCCCATTCCTAATAGTTTGGTGAAATCCTCTAACAAGGTCATATTTAACAGTGTGTTGTAAGCCTTTAACAAGGCAGGCTTTTAATAGGACATCACTTCAGAAGAGTGAGAATCAAGTAGCATGTTACTGGTGGTTTTTCCCAAATTGGGTTTTCACGTAAATCATTGTGTCATGTGTTGATATTGCATGTTTTATCTTTGCATGTTGATTTACAGTAACTTGCTTATATGGTTGATTTAAGTTTGGATGGATGAAGAGTGTATGGATTCATTAAAAGTAGTGAAAAAGTATTAATAGGGCATTTGGACCTTGGATAACTGATTCACCCCCCCCCGCTCCCCCCTCTAGACTCCATTATCACATAACTTACTATAGATATCCCTTATTTCCATATCTCCTACCTCTCCAATTTTGCATGTGTAGAAATACCTTACATCTTGAATCATTAAATTTTTTGGTAGTATAATCAATAACACACCAGACAAGTATCCTCTATATGCAATTTTAGGAATAGCTTAGAAAGTGCCCTGCCTTACATCATTACTTATTTGAATATTGAAAAATTACTTCCCCTCTTTCCTAGCACTTTTAAAAGAGCTAGATGTTATTTTGACTACCTAGGGTTTTCAATAATTCAAAAAACATAACTTGGCATAAGATAAAAAACCTTTCAAATCTGATGAATAATGTTGATCAGCAATTGAATCTAGTTTACAAACACTTGAATCTTCTTTTTCAATTCACCTTCATGCTTGTCATGCACTCTATAAACTCTAGTAAGTGAAAATGTGTAAAAAATCAACTATATAACTCTTCAAATTTATCATTAAATGCTTAATGGTTACATAGTTGTAAGCTCATCTATCATAGGACTTTCAACATACTTGGCTAACATAGTGTTCTTGACACTTACTACCATGTCTCCTTAACTTGGCTATAACTAAAATTCCTTTGCTTGCTCGACATCAATAGTGATCTCTTGTATGCTTGACACCAATATATATAAAAAAAATATATAGATTTTATTTGGGTTCTAATCACTCTATTGCATATTAATTTATTCATATATAATATTCTCAAATCTTAGATTCCTAGAACTAATGCATAATATAACTTTTCAAATATCAGTCCTACACATACCTCTTGATTTCCTAGTTGGGGCTGATGTGATCACTTGATTCATTGGATGAAGTGACCTCATCTTGACTTGATTGTTGCAATCTTCTTTCTTTCTCCATGTCTTGTTCATCTGTACTTTCATTTTTTTAACATCAACCTTTTCTTTACCTTTGTTGAATTCATTACTTGATGCTAATGACCTTGTTGGACAATTTTTGCTAATATGACCAATCTTCAAACAACTAAAGCATGTAACCTCACTCAACCATTTATTGTAATTTCCTCTTAAATGTGTTATTATGCAATTCATAGGAACATGTCCATATTCTTAACAATATTAACAATGATACCTTGTATTGTAATCCCAATTGTAAGAATTTACATTATGATTTACCTTTCCTTGATTTTTTGATGACCATTTTGACTTGGATCTACATTCATATTCTTTGTGTCCATACTTCAAACAATTATTATTATTTTGTTCACTATTAGTTCTCACAGACTAACTTCATTATTTATCATCCTTAGTTATTTACTTTCCTAAGCACTGGCTAAGCTTTATGATCATAGTGAAAAATTTAACTTATCAATGAAGGATAGTTTTCCTTGACAAGGTTGTTTATCTTCCATCAATATTCCAAGAATTCAATTATTTTAGTTAAACATCAAGTTTTACTTACAAGCCATCAAATGCAGACACCTGGTTATTACTATTTTTTTTTAAATTTTTAAATTTTTTATTTTAGTTGAGTCATAGTTGGACAACTTGGCCACTTTGTACTATTTTATTTGGTATACTTAGTAGATATCTAGCATATAGTAGTGTTGTGTAGCTTCTACCCCAAGTTCCTTAGTCTTACTTCGATCGTTCTTCTAGTTTTTATTACCATGGCCTTTTCCATTATTTTAATGATTATACAACCTTACTTAGACATAACTATTCAAGTGCACATTAATTTTTTTTTTAAAATTTAACAGTCTTACTTAAGGTCCTTAACATGGTGTCTAATCTCATCATAACAAGTTGAAGGATAAACTATTCTTATGCTATCAGTGGTTTGAATGAGTTCATAATTATGATATAAGAAGGGGGTGGTCTTCCAAGGACCTTATATACAAGCTTCATGTCTTATAGCAAGACGATCTTATGGTGTCCTAATTTTTTGCACAGATTGCTAGGAATACATCTTAGTATGGCCATTTCATAGATTATGACACATCTATCAAAACTATTCACAAGAAAAGGCCTCATAAATAACTTAAAAACAAGATAAAAATAGCCAATTAAAGGGAAACACACACAAGTATGGCCATAATGGTAAATCTTTAAAATAAATCAAAGATATCCCTGATCCAATGGGACCATAATAAAAATCAAATAAATAAATACTCCAAAAAGTTGAAAAATGTACTAAAATTGAGAATAATTATAATTCACATCAAATTGATATTTCAAGAATGATTTGGTCATACCAAGGTTTTCCTAATGGAAATAAGACTAAAATTCATTATATAGTCACAATATAACTCCCTTATACCTTCATTATTTCTCAGTAATCAGTAGGAGTGTGACCCAAATTCTCATTGTTGATGGGGTTGTTGTGTCTAGGAGCTCTTTCTTCAATTGACTATGGATGCTTACCTTTTTGCCTATTATTATAAAGAACTACCAAAAGTTTTTCTAGAAGCGGAGCTTCTACTAATGACCATTTGGCTATGCAAAAAGGATAAATGTTTGAGTCATAGACCTTGGAATATGATACAAAAGGGTCACAACTAGAAGGACTGACAAGATACCTCTATATTAATCTATTAAACTTTCCTAACAAACACCATTCGAGGTGTACTGATGAATTCTCCAAGGAATGGGTTTGCACTAAGAATCTCGTAACAAGTATCATTAAGGTGGTACTTATAGGGGTACCATCTTTAAAATATCACATTCTAAGGAAAATCTCCTACTCCCTATTGTCATGCATGGCTTTCATTATTGAAAATATAGAGTCACTATCATGATAGTTGAAACATAAAACATTACCATTAATGTATAATATTTGATCATAGTTCTACTAGAAGCTACATTGTAGGGTATCTATTCAAAACCTTATGGTTTTCTTCTATTTTTTATTCTTATCAATTTTTATTAAGAGCATTGTGTCAATGTAAAGGGGTGAACTAGGTTTGTGGAGATTTATTTCTTCTTTTTTTTTTTTTTTTTAAGTATAATCTATTATTATAAGCTATAAATTCACTAGGTCCTTTCACATCTTGGTATGTCCCAAAACTTCCTTTATGTATGACATGATCATGGTCCACTTAGATCTATAGCTATCAAGGAGTGTTATACATATTTCCTCATTCTCATGTTATTTAAATATTCTAGTTTTACACACCCTACAACAATACTTCTCTTGCTCTTGTACTTTTACCCTTTCAAGTTTCAAAATTTAATATCATTACTTAGTAATATTATTCATTTAAGGTCTACAACTTACTTCTCATTTCAAGAAGACAAGGTCTATTATGGATCAATTCTCTTAGTAGAGTATACTCTCTTTTGTAATAAGATATTATTTTTCTTTGTTGTATTATTATATCTTTGTGTCATTATTACAATGTCCTTTATCATCATTAATCACTTAGGATCACTTAGCCTTGATTTTCTTACCTAGGGGCATTAGGGTTTCACTTGAATCAGTCATTAAGGTCACTAAATTGAAAGATAGGTTCATAAAAGTTATGCTTTTCTTAGAGTAACATTCAAATTGTACATTTTTTCATGGAACCATTAATGCCCAATGTTGCTAAACTAGGCTCTAATACTAGAATGGCATGTCCAAATTTTTAGGTCAAACCATAACTAATTTTTTTTTAAAACATACTTAGGATACTTACACTTTGATATTAACATTTTTTGAACTTGGTTGTTGATTAGTTATGTGATCAAGACACATCTTCTCAAGGTCCTCGGGTAAACATTATGATCATGTGGTATGCTATGCATCAATACTTACTACTATCTCTACTTGGAGGTACTCTCTTTAATAGGTTAAATTGGTATAGGGTAATATACATAACAATTTCATGATATAGTAACCTTTTCCAACTAGGACTTATGCATCTTTGGCCATATACTTATGATTGCATGTACCTATAGGATTGTTTTAGATTGAATGTATAATTCTAGTTGGGTGATAGGGTTAGATGACTCAATCCATGTAATACCCTAGTATCACAACATAAATGATTAGGATGGGGAATACTTTTTCATTTTTAGGTTTAGGTGATTACATATGGATGAATAATGCTAGCTTCCAAGACCATAGGTTTTTCCATGGAGTCTTGTTGTGTAAGTGATGGTATATGATATCACTTATAATTCCAAATAGATGTCTTGATGAATGTTTCCATTTCCATATATGAGATTCATATGTCTTGGCTTGTATAGTATTTGTATATAATATCATTATCATAGTGTAGGTGTGAAGCTTAATTACTTCTTCATGAACATGAGATATAGAACCTTAAGTCACTACAAGAATATTGAATCCTAATTATTTACTACAAGGTTTATTTTATTAAATCCATATCATCTTTTAATTGATTTCTACCTATTTAAATGAATTACTAAAAGATCAAATCTCCATACTTATCAACATTACCACTAACTAATCCACTTACTAATTCATTTAAATAATACTAATTACCAAAGATCTCTCTTTATTACTAACTAACCTAATATAAATAACTACTAACTAAATTTTTGAAATGATCTACTAACTAAATGATACTCCCCACTTACCAAATTTTATATTTCTAAAAACTAACTAATAAATGAATACTTCTAATCATCCACTAATATCTATTACCAACATTTTTTTATTATATATGTAATTTAAATAATCTTCAACTTAATTTTAACCACTAAATGCTTTACTAACATTAGTCACTAACTACTTAACCCATAGTAATTGTTAACTATAAGCTTACTTTATCACAATACTTTCTACTAAAATTTACTACCAACATAAATATTTTTACTAACCTAACTACTAATTAAACCATCTACAACCTAATAATTACTAATTACACCTATCTTAAATACTAATCACTCTAATGAATACCTTATTTCCTATCTAATTATATCCCAACTTTACATCCACTTAATCTACTTCCCACATGGCCCTTACCACCACCCATTTCCTAAAATTGACATGCTTAATTTAATAATATTTAGACCCCAATCCCTTAATACATTCATGTGTATAACTCCAATTGTACTCCGTTCCCATCTCCTAAGACCACCCCTTCTTCTTGTGCAACTATTTAGGCTCTAGGGTGGTGATCTGCACAAGGAACAACGTCAGCAACCCTGGTATCCATTGGGAGCATGGAAGATTTTGCACCCATCCTTAGGGATTGGTGATGTGGCAACTTACCAAGGGAATGTGGTAATTATTGTAGCTATTTTATTTTATTTTGATTTTTTTTGTTTTGTTAATGTCTTAAGGGTGGGTCGATGCATTGAGGAGAGGTTAGGCCTGCAAACTTATAGTGAAATATGAGTTGTAGTAAGGACATATGTTTCCTATAAGAAAGTCACATGATCCTTTGGGGACCGATTCTAGGAATGTTTAAGTGATATTATATATATTTATTTATTTATTTTGAGTTTCCTTACTTGATATTATAGTAGGGTACACATTCTTATAGTATAATTTATATTATTCTAATTATGGATTTGTGACATGTAGTCACATAACTACCATGAGCTTCCTTCATGTGCAGATAAACAATTCTAATTGGATAAATATAAAGCTTATATTCCTAACTCATTATTTGATATATCTCTTTTTTATTTATAGGATAAGATACATGAAATATTCTTATGATTATTTTATTGTTTTTAATTAGGAGGGGAATTATTTCCTTCTCCCATACAAATTCTAGAAAGTAAAAATGCATGTATAGGCATACTGCATTTGGGTTTAATGTATTCTTTCTCTCTTCTCAATTGAGGAGACTATGATTATGGCTTCTCTGTTTCTTTTAATTTAATAATATTTAGACCCCAATCCCTTAATAAATTCACGTGTGGAACTCCAACTATACTTCATTCCCATCTCCTAAGACCACCCCTTCTTCTTGCGCAACTATTTAGGCTCTAGGGTGGTGGTCTACCCAAGGAACAAAGTCAACAACCTTGGTATCCATTGGGAGCATGGCAGATTTAGCACCCATCCATGGGGATTGGTTATGTGGCCACTTACCAAGGGAATGTGGTAATGATTGTAGCTATTTTCTTTTCTTTTCTTTTCTCTTTTTTTTGTTAATGTCTTAAGGGTTGGTCGATGCATTGAGGAGAGGTTAGGCCTACAAACTTATAGTGAACTATGAGTTGTAGTAAGGACATATGTGTCCTATAAAAAAGTCACATGATCCTTTCAGGACCAATTCTAGGAATGTTTAAGTGATATTATACACACACACACACACACACACACACACACACACACACACACACACACACACACACACACACACACACACACACACACACACACACATATATATATATATATTTATTTATTTTGAGTTTCCATACTTGATATTATAGTAGGGTACACATTCTTATATTATAATTTATATTATTCTAATTATGGATTTGTGACATGTAGTCACATGACTACCATGAGCTTCCTTCATGTGTAGATAAACAATTCTAATTGGATAAATATAAAGCTTATATTCCTAACTAATTATTTGATATATCTCTTTTTTATTTATAGGATAGGATACATGAAATATTCTTATGATTATTTTATTGTTTGTAATTGGGAGGGGAATTATTTCCTTCTCCCATACAAATTCTAGAAAGTAAAAATGTATGTATAGGCATACTGTATTTGGGTTTAATGTATTCTTTCTCTCTTCTCAATTGAGGAGACTATGATTATGGCTTCTCTATTTCTTTTAATTGTAAATTTTATATTATTATTTTGCATCCATCTAATCTATAATATTATTAATACTTACCACCTCAAGATTTTAACACACATGATAGATTTGCACAGGATAAAGATTTGCTTCCAAATGATGAATAATCTCATATATGGAATTTCTTATTAACTAGAAGCATAGTGAAATATTTATCATTCATACAAGTGACTATTGTAAAATAGGAACTTTTATTTCTATTGCATCAAAATAATGATATCACTTATGTTTAAATTGAACAACTATTACAATGTTTCTATCAAATAAGTAATCTATAAAGTTTAACTATTGATTGATACATGAATCTATATGAGGAGAAGTAACTCAACTACATGAATTCAACATAAACTTCACAACCATGCGTATTCCTTTACACATGAACTATTTATTTCCTTCTTAGAAAACTATGAATATGATAGCATCTTTTCTTACAATGCCATTTATATGCATAACATCCAATCATAGCTTACACATTCACATTACTATACCATAGGATGTAAATCCCTCTCGCAATACATAAAACCACAATGGAGATTTTTCCATTACAACACATAACAAAATGACACGGAAAAGATTGGTTCCTTCAACTACATAATACATCAACACAAAACTTGATTCTCCAACAATTCCAAGGGGAAAATCCTAATTTTTTCACAGATCCCATCCTCACAAATTTGCAAAAAGAACACAAAACCAAGAACCATGAAGGCTCACATACCATCCCAGGCTTCTAGGAAACCATCCACCAAGATGGGGAAACAAGGCTCAAATAGGTTACACTCAAGCACCAAAAATACATACAACGTATTCTTACAACACATATAAACACCCTTCGAAGGCTTACCACAATGATTCACCATTGAAATCATAAAACAATGGGTGAAGGTGGGCTCTTTACAGAGAAGAATGTCATATCCATATACACATATACATTTGAAATTGCATAATGACTCTTCAAGGATATCAAAATACATCCTCTTCATCACATCAATACAATTACTCATCCCATAATAATAAACAAGGCATATGGCTTCAATGGAGCCCATACTCCATGAACAAGAAAATTCTCCCCAAGAGGAGAATCTCTCAACTTCAATGTTAAGCCCAACTAACCCCTTCACCCAAGGCATCTCTTCCCTCCCAAGGGTGAGTGAAGCCTTCACACTCATTAACATTCATACATAGAAAAATAAGAAAACAAAAAAAAATCTACAAGAGAAATCCATCATGAAAATGAGACATACTAGAATTTCAACACAAACACATGACATGAATTTTAACACAATATGAACAAGAACAACATCATTGAGCAAGTGCAATGAGAGTTATGGCATGGGCAACAACCTTAGTCAAAGCTAAAGGAAAAATGAAAGTTGTTGCAGAGATCCCTTCTCCTTAGTCATTCTTCCTTCCAAACCCTTGTTGTCTCTAAACTTAGATAGTGGGTGAACACCCTACTAGTTTGTCCAAGTCCCCTAAAAAGACTCTTGCATTATCTTTTTTTGGCAAAAACATCAAGCCACTATCTCTTACAACTTTGGCCCTACCAAATTTCCTATTTTGACTAAGTGCAAAGATGGGGATGAACTCACGGGACAACTCCATTTTTGAATTGGTGGAAGAATGCATTGGTTAAGGGGCCCCCTAGGTAGCTAAGCACTAAAATGGTCAAATTTAGGCCCCTAACATGTAATGCCCCGCCCGGAGATCCTTGGAAACAAGGATTCAAATCAAGCCAAGATATTTTTTTTTTTTTTACACTTATGAATGCACAAGACAACATCATACAGGGATCACAAAGATCGCAACGAAAGACTTCAACACAATCTTGGCAACCAACGAATCTCCAAATGCCACTACCAAACTGACACACACAAACAAAGCCAACAACCACCACAACAAGATGAGGGCACAAGAAACAACCACTCATCAACAAAACACCAAGCTGTGGTAAAATGCAAAATCCTAAAATTTGGCTAAGCCTAAAATCCTGAAGCCCAAAAAATTGGCTAAGTCTGGATTTCTGAAGCCCTGAAATTTCCTAGAATCCATAACTTATCTCCGAGAGGTCTGAAACCTATCTCAAACGATTTGTCGCATATATTAAGATATATCTTAAGTATAAACAAAGATGATATATTTTAAACCCCTATGAAATCTGTTTTGAACCAGGAAGGTGTCAAAACCAACTTTCGAACTTTCATCCGACAAGCCTAGATAGCCCCTGTTTCTCGTGCGAGAAAGAAAACTACTCTAGAGTTTTGCGCGAGATCTTTCACTGCTTCGTGCGCGAAAGTACACACTTTGCACAAGGACTACTGAGCTTCACACGAGGATTCACATTCTCGCATGAGGATTCCCTATGCGCCACGTGAAGATCTACATTCTCACGTGGGAAGTGTATTCTTTCGCGCGAGGAAGAAACAGTCTCACGCGAGGAAGAAAT
The DNA here is from genome assembly GCA_028749045.1 of Cupressus sempervirens. Classification (NCBI taxonomy): domain Eukaryota; kingdom Viridiplantae; phylum Streptophyta; class Pinopsida; order Cupressales; family Cupressaceae; genus Cupressus; species Cupressus sempervirens. The sequence continues at coordinate 847,827,014 of CM053787.1, read as the reverse complement.
AGACTCGCGCAAGGAAAATACAATCTCGCATGAGGAAACAAATCAATGTGACACAAAACACAAACAAAAAGCTAAACAAACAAGGAAACCTCCACACTAGGGAGTACCGGATCCACTTAAATCGAGGAATGAACACTCGATAGCATTAACAGAAAGGAAGGAGAAACATCTAACCATCTAAAACATAAAAGCAAAGCACATACTGAAATAAACATTGCAATGAACAAAATACATTTAAGAACTAAACAACCAAACTAAGTACGCGGTTCCTCCCAACCGTCAATAGCATCATAAGACCATCGTGGGTCCTAGCCATCCCCCCCGCGTAACATCCAAAGCCACCGACCAGATCGTCGATACTGTCGAAATAGGGATGTCACTACTAAAAAAATGCAACAATATAAGCATAAGGAAATCTAACATGCTAATAGAAAAGCATAAGATAATCCTACAGTAGATAACATCACCTATCACATGCTAAACAACAATAAGCAACAGATATGCTAATACAACAATTCACAGCATCTAATCATATGCTAAACATCATAATAAGGGAATGTGTCAAATAAACTAACATCATCTAAACATGATATACAAGCATCCCAATGAAAGCATAAATCACAAGAAAGCATACTCTGAAACCTGAAGTACCAAGAGAAGACATCTAGCAATGGTCACACTAGGACAAAGATCATCTCTGTACACTAATCCCTAGTAGTGGTGAAGGTAGCTATGCCTCCCAACCACGTGGCACCCATAGGTCCACACCTACCATGCTGATGGAGATAATGACCCAACCACAAACACACAAAAGCATAACATCCAAGGCTAACACTCACGTCAGACAGTATGATGGCTGAACCAAGAACCTAAGACAATGCAAGGAGTATAGGTCTTGGTCAGACACTCAATAGGCTACTATGTAGGGGCTGACATCATGGAGAGTCACTTGGCATCGAAAAGCCCAAGCTCGAATATATGTAGCTCAACTCCTTCAACGGAAGGCCAATACACCGTATAGCTCAACTCCCTCAATGGAAGGCCAATACACAAAAGTACCATTTTATTATCTTAAGTCTTATTACCAGTCACACATTTTATTTAATTATCACTTATACAAGCTCCTCTCAGCCATACCCATGGTGTCATGATTGCCGGGCTACGAGATAGAAGCCCCCTCCATATGCTACCCTACCCTACCCATGCTCATCCTACAACAAGTACCCATGGGCATGCATACTCCCATCCCAACCCAAATGATCATAACTTTCGAAAATCCACGGAAGATCGGGCCTCGCAAGTCACCCAACAAATGTATGCGTACGTACTCGTGTGTGGTGCACCACCATCATGAAGATCATAACACAAGGATAGGAATGAGAACACAATGCAAAACAAAACACCCTACTGAAAGCAACTCAAGAGGATGGATTCTACATGAATCCCAAAGCCAATAAAATCATACATCATGAAATCACTCAATCGGCCTCAATCCGAGAGTATGGATTCTACATGAATCCTAATGATGCAACAAGACCAAAAGTCATGAACTTACTCAACTGGCCTCAATCCGAGAGTATGGATTCTACATGAATCCCAATGTCCATGAACCAAGGCAAAGGTCCAACAAAAACCATAACAAATATAAAATCACTCAACCGAACACAACGTCGGGAGTACGGATGCAACACGCATCCTAATGCAACATAAAAGTGCAAAAGTGGTCTGACTGATATCCAAATGGATCATCGAGGTCCACGACCCACATTGTGCCAAGAAAACTCGAGAAAATAGGGTGGCACGCAAAATGAGGTAAAAAATCCAAAAATTTTGAAAACTACAAAATTAAAACCCATTTGGCTTTTGGGTTCAAAAAACCCAAAAATCCAAAAATAAATGAAATCGGACACTGTATGCAAAAACGGCCAGCATAACGGCGTAAAATTCCAAACCCTCATCCCAAAAAATAGGGAAATGTTCATACCCGCCCAACTGGGTAGAACTAGCATACAAAAACGGAGGGGAACACTAGTTCTCAGCCTCCAAACAAATGGCTACCAAAAATAGAAGTAGAAACAGAGCAGAAACAATAAAACAGGAAAGCCCTACCTCACAGCCAAAAGGGCAAAATGGGAATCTGAACCATAAAATAAATATCTCGCAGAAGTAGCTGAAAATCACGGCAATCCAAGGTTTCCCTGAGCTGGATCCAACAAGCCCAACCTCATGACGATCCCATGCCCGTAGCTCCCACAATGAACAAAACAGTAAATCCTCATGAAGAGGATTTTTGGGTTTTACTCTCCAACTTTCCAATTTGAAAGTGAGAAGTGAGGAATTAAATTCCTTTTTGGATACTTATTCACTTTTCGGGTGAATAATCAATTAGTGCATTTAACCAGTCAATCTAGTTAAACCCCGAATCCACCCAAACGAAAATAGGCTATTCCTATAAATAGGAATTCATCTATGGCAAAGCTGCCAGAAATTAAAATAAATCAATTAAAAAGCTCAAAAACCCAAAAACACATAAATCTCCTTAAAAACTTTCGCAACAATGTGAACCTCTAAATGCACAGACATGCTTACTGGTCTAATCACATAATGCAAATGATTTTGGATTTAATAATCATCGAAAGGTTTAAATTAAACATTTAATTAAGGATATGTCAACCATACAAGGATGACATTGGTAAAATATGAAAGGTTGAATCACTAACTCCATGTGCCACTGCCAGGGATATAATCTTGCACACTAAACAACACGATCAAGTGCAATTTCATATAATAACATAGCCGAAGCAATAATGCATTAAATCACCTAATTTAACCATTTATTTAATTATATTAAAACAATATATTTACATCACTCATGTTCACATAACAATCTAGGAATGAAGTAAATAACCATAGCATTAAATCCATCACATAACAAAATCAGAGGTATGTCCAAATACCAAATAACCAGATATCATCATAAAACACAATGTCATCTCAAAATAGCATCATCATGCAATATGATTAACTGAACAGCATAGTAGTCTAATATCTATGATACTGGAATCAAAGAGTAACATTTGACCCTCAAGTCATCTTAAATGTAAATCATCACATAAGAGCAGATATCTCTCAAATCAAAATAAAACAAGGTAAATGTCCACAACACATAACCAAATAATCCAACAAGAACAATCCATTCTAATTACTTAAGCATTTAATAATGATTGATTACTTTGCATTAAAAGGGCATTTAAAACACATAAGTAAACATAGTCATAAACATGACTAACCACTGCTACAGGAACCTAGTCCAGTGTAACATGGTAAAAGAACATAGTGCAATCTCTGCACACATCTCAAGGTAATCACGGAACAACCTCATGATACCACATCGCCCCTGGTAACCACTAGCACAAACATCAGTGAACCAAAAATCACATCATAATCTCAAAGATCAGTCAAAAGCATAATCAAAGAAACTGATATAGAAACATAAATCTAAACACCTCAATGGTGTAGACCACTCAGGGTCACAATCATGATCCATCACAACCAAAGATCAGCAAGGGTGCATCCATCAGGATGACTTACAAAAGTCAAATGGGAGAGGCACTACATCATCCCCCCCAAAGACTAGGCTTACTCCTGGAAGCCTGCAATCCAAGAATAGAAACCAAAACACACAAGAACCAAAATCAAAAGCGAGCAATAGGAATGACTCAAGAAACTCTCTATAAGTCAAACCCAAATCACTCCAACATTCTCAAACCACCACGTTAACCCCCAAATTGGTTAACCATGAGAGAATGGGTGTCACACAAACACAAGGTCCTCCAACAAGGAACCTTCTATGCGCTAGGAAAAACCATCTAGCCATAAAAATAACAATACAAGGTAAGGAACAAGCCTCTCTACCTCGTCAACGGGTGCCCAACCACAACATGCACCAACCACATGACCACAAAACCAGGTCAAAACACTAAGCACTTCCAACAAAAGTTGGAATCATGGGGAATAACCATCCCAAACTCCCAAGAATACTATCATGTCACACATGATCATTTTGGAATCCACGTAAACTCACCCTTAGAACCAAGATGATGAAAGTTTACCAACAAAAGGACACACTCCAAAGGACTACTCACCACCAAGTGTAGGAGCACAACACCTCTCCAAGGTACAAAAGCTCAACTAACACTGGGAGCTATGGTAACACAACCCAACCAGATAAGATATCACCTTCTCCCAAGGTTCAAAGACTTTCATCAGTGGACACAATCATGAAATGTTAGCATACCAACTCACGAGATGGTAACATGTGTCCAATGATACCATGTCCCTCTAGCACCATGCTAGGAAAACTACACCTAATCTACTGCTAAACTCAATATCTAGCCTCAAGTCAACAGTTAATGAGAAAACTTGACTGAGACAATCCACATGAAGATATAAGTTTAGGGAGAAGGATACTACAGAGTATTAGGATTGAGAGGGAGTCTCTCTCTCAACCTCTACACTAACCAATCCATGATGCGTTAGGAAACTCACAATTTCACCAACCATCACATAATCACCTAAAAACACTAAATGAGCTAGTGGCATAACCACACTAGCCTACTCTCACAAGAGAGAAAAGAATACAGAGATCTTCCAAGGTCAACATCCAGAAAGGAGAATGTAGACTCATCAAAGAACTAAGTCACTCCCAAACGATATGGCAACATCATCCACAAAAAGGAATGCTCACAAACCACACTACACCTCACAAGGGTGGGTTAGTACAATAGGAAACACAAAAACCCAAGCATGAACTCCAACAAGTACCTAGTAGATTATGAAGACAAGATAACTCTTCCGTTATGAATAACATGAGGAGTTAAATTTCTCCAATGGCCATAAATATGATATTTCATGATTGAATTGGCCTCTACTCGAAAAGGTACTCAGAACATCGATCAACAACTCCAAAAGCCATAGCCTCACAGCCAGACTTGGATTGAATCCATTTGAAAAGCGTCGAAAAGATATCGACAAGGACTACAACATGAAGAAGCTAAGAGAGACCAAGACCTACGATCAGAGCCACCACTCAAATCAAAACAACAAGGACAAAACCAATAGCCTTGGTCACCAAGACAAGCAACAGATGAAATGTCCAAATCCACACAAGAGCACACATGCCAAAAACAACATATGACATAGAATGAAAGGTAAATCACACATTGAAATCATCATTACTCTTCTTTCATAATTTCATTAATTAGACATAATATAAGCACTAATGCATAATGAACTGAAAGATTTTCAAGCAAGGGTCCAAGAGTCACCATAAAACAAGTACATGCCTTTCAATTTCTTTCAAAAATAACATTCCATTTACTCATGTTTTAAACCATCCAATTACATTAACACTTAAAATCTAATAAAGACACACTAGCATGTTCTCCATGATATTATCCCTTGAACATACTACCAGAGGTTTGAGATGAACATGATAGAGTCACAACACACAACTGGGCAGTAGTAAAACACATCCAGAATAGTCATCATGAAACAAAATAAAAAGCCCAAATGGGAGAATTGTTGATTCCAACAGTAAGTACCGAAAAGAGCTCATTTCAAAAATAAGTCAAATGTGACAACTGCCACAAAGAGAGTGATAGATAAAATTTGATGACTACTCCAAGAGAGGAAAATACTAAAAACCAATGCTAGCCCAACAACATGAGGAGAGTACCACCAGCCAAATAAAATAAGACATCAAACAAATCACATTACAAGTGATGACTGAGTACAGTCACACAAGAGGGATAAGTCACTGCACAATGCTAAGGAATACATCCTCCTAGCAATGTTAGAGAACACACTCACACACATCAAATAGTATACCATCAGTAATCTCATGCATATGTAAAAATCAATAATTTCCATGCAATGCAACATTTAAATATCCATCAAATTAATAAAAATTTCCATAAGCTTAAGAAGTAATCAGATTGGGGACTTAAGTCATTAACCCAAGGATATAATGCAAATCTACAACTTTGCAATGATTCACAATAAACACTCAGTTTCAATGAAAGGAACCATTTCATCATTATATCAACAAAATAAAGAATCAAAAATAAGATTCAATCATCAACTTACAATCAGGAGAAAATAGGGAAACAATGCACCTAGCCACACAAGGAGAAACAAAGAGAGGCTCACAAGCCAACACATGGACACCAATCAGTGGTTCCATCCAAAGAGGTTCACACAAGCAACCAACCAAACAAGGCACATCAATCCCACCTACAAGGCTAGGAAGACTCACTTCCTTCTCCACACATTACTCTAGTTGCCTCTACTGGACAAGCAAGTCCATCATGAGTAGATACCAAAGCAACAAAGATCACGAGTTCTCACCAAGACACTTGCACTCAACCAACACAGCAACAACTACATGGGCAACATAACACAGAGATTCCAATGTTTGAACATGGGCTCTGATACTAGATGTAATGCCCTGCCCGAAGATCCTTGGAAACAAGGATTCAAATCAAGCCAAGATATATTTTTTTTTTTACAAGTATGAATGCACAAGACAACATCATACAGGAATCACAAAGATCACAATGGAAGACTTCAACACAATCCCGGCAACCAACGAATCTCCAAATGCCACTACCAAACTGACACACACAAACAAAGCCAACAAACACCACAACAAGATGAGGGCAAAAGAAACAACCACTCATCAACAAAACACCAAGTTGGGGTAAAATGCAGAATCCTAAAATTTGGCTAAGCCTAAAATCTTGAAGCCCTAAAAATTGGCTAAGTCTGGATTTCTGAAGCCCTAAAATTTCCTAGAATCCATAACTTATCTCCAAGAGGTCCGAAACCTATCTCAAATGATTTTTCACATATATTAAAATATATATTAAGTATAAGAAATTATACTTAAATGATATATTTTAAACCCCTATGAAATCTTTTTTGAACTAGGAAGGTGTAAAAACCAAAAGGGTCTCCAAAACCAACTTCTGAACTTTCATCCGACAAGCCTAGATAGCCCCTATTTCTCGCACGAGAAAGAAAATTGGTCTAGAGTTTCGTGCGAGATCTTTTACCACTTCGCGTGAGAAAGTGCGCACTTCATGCGAGGACTATTGAGCTTCGCGCGAGGATTCACATTCTTGCGCGAGGATTCCCTACGTGCCGTGCGAAGATCTACATTCTCATGCCGGAAGTGTATTCTTTCGCGCGAGGAAGAAATAGTCTCGCGCGAGGAAGAAATAGTCTCGCACGAGGAAGAAACAGTCTCGCATGAGGAATAAATAGTCTTGTGTGAGGAAAATACAATCTTGCATGAGGAAACAAATTAGCATGACACAAAACAAAAACAAAAAGCTAAACAAACAAGGAAACCTCCACACTGGGGAGTACCGGATCCACTTAAATCGAGGAATGAACACTCGAGAGCATTAACAGCAAGGAAAGAGAAACATCTAACCATCTAAAACATAAAAGTAAAACACATACTAAAATAAACATTGCAATGTACAAAATACATTTCAAAACTAAACAGCCAAACTAAGTACGTGGTCCCTCCCAACCGTCAATAGCATCATAAGACCATCGTGGGTCCTAGCCATCCCCCACGCATAAAATCCCAAGCCACCAACCAGATCGTCGGTACTGTTGTAATAGGGATGTCACTACTAAAAACATGCAACAATATAAGCATAAGGAAATCTAACATGCTAATAGAAAAGCATAGGATAATCCTATAGTAGATAACATCACTTATCACATGCTAAACAACAATAAGCAAAAGATATGCTAATACAACAATTCATAGCATCTAATCATATGCTAAACATCATAATAAGGGAATGCGTCAAATAAACTAACATCATCTAAACATGATATACAAGCATCCCAATGAAAGCATAAATCACAAGAAAGCATACTCCAGAACCCGAAGTACCAAGAGAAGACATCCAACAACAGTTGCACTAGGACAAAAATCGTCTCTGTACATCGATCCCTAGCAGTGGTGAAGGTAGCTATGCCTCCCAACCACGTGGCACCCATAGGTCCACACCCACCATGCTGATGAAGATAATGACCCAACCACAAACACACAAAAGCACAACATCCAACGCTAACACTCACACCAGACAGTATGATGGCTAAACCAAGAACCTAAGACAATGCAAGGAGTACAGGTCTTGGTCAGACACTCAATAGGCTACTATGCAGGGGCTGACATCATGGAGAGTCGCTTGGCATCGAAAAGCCCAAGCTTAGATCTGTGTAGCTCAACTCCCTCAATGGAAGGCCAATACACCGTGTAGCTCAACTCCCTCAACAGAAGGCCAATAGACAAAAGTACCATTTTATTATCTTAAGTTTTATTACCAATCACACATTTTATTTAATTATCACTTATACAAGCTCCTCTCAGCCATACCCATGGTGTCATGATTGCCGGGCTGTGAGATAGAAGCCCCCTCCATATGCTACCCTACCCTACCCATGCTCATCCTACAACAAGTGCCCATGGGCATGCATACTCCCATCCCAACCCCAATGATCATAACTTCCGAAAATCCACGGAAGATCGGGCCTCGCAAGTCACCCAACAAATGTACACGTACGTACTCGTGTGTGGTGCACCACCATCATGAAGATCATAACACAAGGATAGGAATGAGAACACAATGCAAAACAAAACACCCTACTGAAAGCAACTCAAGAGGACGGATTCTACATGAATCCCAAAGCCAATAATATCATACATCATGAAATCACTCAATCAGCCTCAATCTGAGAGTATGGATTCCACACAAATCCCAATGATGCAACAAGACCAAAAGTCATGAACTTACTTAACCAGCCTCAATCTGAGAGTATGGATTCTACATGAATCCCAATGTCCACGAACCAAGGCAAAGGTCCAACAAAAACCATAACAAGTATAAAATCACTCAACCGAACACAACGTCGGGAGTATGGATGCAACACGCATCCTAATGCAACATAAAAGTGCAAAAGTGGTCTGACTGATATCCAAACGGATCATCAAGGTCCACGACCCACATTGTGCCAAGAAAACTCGAGAAAATAGGGTAGCACACAAAACGAGGTAAAATCCCAAAAAATTGGAAAACTACAAAATTAAAACCCATTTGGCTTTTGGGTTCAAAAATCACAAAAATCCAAAAATAAATGAAATCGAACGCCGTATGCAAAAATGGCCAGCATAATGGCATAAAATTCCAAACCCTCATCCCAAAAAATAGGGAAATGTTCATACCTGCCCAACCGGGTAGAACTAGCATACAAAAATGGAGGGGAAAACTAGTTCTCAGCCTCCAAACAAATGGCTACCAAAAACAGAAGCAGAAATGAAGCAGAAACAATAAAACAGGAAAGCCCTACCTCACAGCCAAAAGTGCAAAATGGGAATCTGAACCATAAAATAAATATCTCGCAGAAGTAGCTAAAAATCGTGGCAATCGAAGGTTTCCCCGAGCTGGATCCAGTGAGCCCAACCTCGCGACGATCTCATGCCTATAGCTCCCACAACCAAAAAAACAGTAAATCCTCATAAAGAGGATTTTTGGGTTTTACTCTCCAACTTTCCAATTTGAAAGTGAGAAGTGAGGAATTAAATTCCTTTTTGGATACTTATTCACTTTTCGGGTGAATAATCAATTAGGGCATTTAACCAGCCAATCTAGTTAAACCCTGAATCCACCCAAACAAAAATAGGCTATTCCAATAAATAGGAATTCATCTATGGCAAAGCTGCCAGAAATTAAAATAAATCAATTAAAAAGCCTGAAAACCCAAAAACACATAAATCTCCTTAAAAAAATTTGCGACAATGCAAACCTCTAAATGCACACAGACACGCTTACTGGTCTAATCACATAATGCAAATGAGTTCGGATTTAATAATCACCGAAAGGTTTAAATTAAACATTTAATTAAGGATACGTCAAACATACAAGGACAACATTGGTAAAATATGAAAGGCTGAATCACTGAATCCATGTGCCACTGTCAGGGATATAATCTTGCACACTAAACAACATGATCAAGTGCAATTGCATATAATAACATAGTCGAAGTAATAATGTGTTAAATCACCTAATTTAACCATTTATTTAATTATATTAAAACAATCTATTTACATCACTCACGTTCGCATAACAACGTAGGAATGAAGTAAATAACCATAGCATTAAATCCATCACATAACAAAATCAGAGGTATGTCCAAATACCAGATAACCAGATATCATCATAAAACACACTGTCATCTCAAAATAGCTTCATCATGCAATATGATTAACTGAACAGCATAGTAGTCTAATATCTATGATACTGGAATCAAAGAGTAACATTTGACCCTCAAGTCATCTTAAATGTAAATCATCACATAAGAACAGATATCTCTCAGATCAAAATAAAACAAGGTAAATGTTCGCAGCACATAACCAAATAATCCATCAAGAACAATCCCTTCTAATTACTTAAGCATTTAATAATGATTGATTACTCTACATTAAAAGGGCATTTAAAACACATAAGTAAACATAGTCATAAACATGACTAACCACTGCTACAGGAACCTAGTCCAGTGTAGCATGGTAAAAGAATATAGTGCAATCTTTGCACAAATCTCAAGGTAATCATGAAACAACCTCATGATACCACATTGCCCCTGGTAACCACTGGCACAAACCTCAATGAACCAAAAATCACATCATAATCTCAAAGATCAGTCAAAAGCATAATCAAAGCAACTGATATAGAAACATAAATCTAAACACCTCAACGGTGTAGACCACTCAGGGTCACAATCATGATCCATCAGAACCAAAGATTAGCAAGGGTGCATCCATCAGGATGACTTACAAAAGTCAAATGGGAGAGGCACTACATAACATGTTATGCTAACATATAAGTGGCTTATTTTCACAAAAAGGGCACTTTTGGACCTCTTATTTGTTAGAATTAAACCATAGATAGAAATAACAATTGCATGCAAATATAACCAATATTAGAAAATAATAGATCACACAGAAAAAATACAAGACACCAAGATTTAACATGGTTCACCCAATCCCTAGGCTATGTCCACCAAAAAACAAGTTTGATATTATTATGATCTAGTAATTACAGCCTAATTAAAATTTGTAATCCCTTACAACTCAATACCACCACAAGAACCAATTTCACATCATAACAGTGAAAAAATGCCTAACCCTAAGCTCTTTTATACAAGTATTTTTATTGCTTTAGGGTCATAATTAATAATTTCATGTCATCCCAAAATCCTGATAAAATAGGGCCCAAAATTTTTTTCCCAAAGAATTTATGAAGTATGTACGGCACTTTCCTGATTAGTCAACACAATCTAACATTATTCACCCTTAGAAATCTTTGTTAAGTTTGAATTCAAATTTCCCCTTGATGGTGACTGATCCTATCCTTTCTCCAAGTAGTTTTGCTTAAATTTTTTGAAAGGCAATTAGTTTAAGCTTAAGTGCTACCATGACCAAAACCCTAGGCGACATGTCATTAACACACAAACAATTATAGGTGTCAAGTGACACATTTAAAACATATTACACATGGCCATGACATGCCTCTAATATATTTATGAGATTAAATTTACCATACATATTAAAACTTACATTTACAAAATAAACACATCACAAAAAGGCTTCTTAATCTTCTAAAGATTTTCCTTGGCTAAACTATGTCTACATAAGTTTGAACCTTATTTCCCTAATAAAATTCCATGGTTAATTTGCCTACACACTAAACTCAAAAATCAATAGCCCAAAGAAAATCATATAAAATGCATGTATATAGGTGCATGACAATTTGATATTAAATAGTTCACCTTAACATCATAATCAATTTTTATTCTTCTAATCATTTTCATATACAACATTTAAAACATTAAAATCATAATCTACATATCAACATTAATACCTAATCAAATGATCCAACTAACATTCCAAACCACATCATAATCCATTTCCTATTATAATAATGAAATGGTAAATCTATTTTGTTAAATCAACCAACATGAAACTTAGTTCTAAATACATATCTTAGGTCAAAATCATCAAAGTGTAAACATCATAGCTAGTATACTTTGATTCAATTAAATGTGGTTTGATAACTAACAATATGCTATTATTATTGTGAGATAATACTGTTGGATACAATTGTCTAAATGTGTGTTGTCTTTGATGTCACACAAGTGTCATATCAGTTGGCAGATAGTATCTACCAAGCTTAGTTGGTCAGCAAAGAAAATTTCTATGTCTACTAAGCATTCTTGGAAATTACTCTGTGGAAATAGTGTCTACCGAGCTCACTCGGGCATTGAAGGAAAATGTGGTAGAAGTTAATGTTAACTAAACTCACATGGTTAATGAAGGAAAGTTAGTGTTTATTGAGTTCACTCAGTCTCCAAAGAATTTTTTTGGAATTGCAATGTTAACCAAGCTTCTGTTGGTTAACATAGGAAATCTTTTCAGGAACAGTGTTTACTGAGTAGGGTCAACCAATGAAGGATTTTGTAAATTTGAGAAATAAAGTTTAATTATTTCAAGTAATGATTGTAGCCAACTAAGGTAATTATTATTGGTAATTGTAAGTTGTAATTGGGCTGATTTGAAAAATTTTAAGGTATAAATGAAAGGTCAAGTTGAGATTTTAAGTGTAATGAGTGAATATTCAAGTGTATTGATTGTTTGAGGAAGAAAGTGTGAGAAAACTTTGAAGGATGGTTAGATATCCTTGAGGAGCAGAAAAGTTCTATTTGATTAGGAAGGATCTAGTGGATCAGAATAGAGATCTATAATCAACAATTCAGTTACATCCCATTCAGGTCATTTCATTGTTACTTTCTCACCATTGTAGCAGTGATTCCTAAATCTCTTAACAGAGTTGGTTTAACATCCATTTGTAAATCCTCTAAAAAGGTGATAGTATCATTGAATTATTGTAAAGAAGTCTTGCAAGGCCACTCCTAATAAGGAAATTAAATCCTCTAAGAAGGTCAAACCTAACTGTGTGTTTTGTAACCTTTAACTAGTTTGGCTACTAATAGGGCTCACTTCAGAAGAGTGAAAATTAGTAGCTAGTTACTTGGTGGTATTTCCCATATTGGGTTTCCATGTTAAATTTGGTGTCTCATGTTTTCATGTTATTTCTTTTATGTTTGCATGTTAATCATTGTGAATGATTAAGATCTACTAAAGATAACATACACTACATTTACTAAGTTACAACATTTTTCTATATGTTTATTGAGTGATAGTAATAAATAGTTTTATCAGACATCTAAGGGATCTGTGGATTTTTTTTTGTGGTAAGTAATTCACCCTCCCCTCTCAGTTACTCCATCTATATTTCCAACAATTGGTATTAGAGCTTTTGGTACTTGTAGGAAGGGTTTCAAGACCTAAGCTAAAGATTAGGATGTCTTATAAGAGAGAAATTACAAGGCTTAATAGAGATAACTTTTTAACATGGTAGGGTTTCATGAGACTTCATCTAGCTTCCATTGGAGATAAAAGATTGAAATATCTTGATGAAGAATATATAAGTCCTTATGGTACATTATCTATTAATGATATTGTTGAGAAGAAGACTCATAACACCATTATGATAGATATTGCATCTACCCTAAGCTATGAAGAATTTGATGATATCAAGGACAACAAAACTACCTTTGAAATGTGAAACAAGCTAAAATATATCTACAGAGGTGATGACAATGTGAAGAGAGCCAAAGTAGAAAGTCTAAGAGGACGATTTGATCAGATGAGGATAAGAAAGGATGAAACATTGCCAAATATGTTGAAAGGATCAAATCAAGTGTTAGTGTAATCAAAGCTTCTAGAGGAAATATCAAGGAGGAAACAATTGTAAGTAAAGTTCTTAGAAAATTGCTTCCCATTTATGCAATTAGAGTATTTTCAATTCAATAAAGAAGATGTGAAGAAAATCATAAGATAAATTTGGATGCCATAGTAGGAAGGTTGATAGCCTTTGAGCTAGGTAACTATGAAAATTATGTTCTAGCTTCCAAGAACATCAAATTAGCATTTGAAGCCAAGCTTTAACTCAAAGAAAAAGGCAAGAAAATGAAGGACTCTTAGTCAGAAAATGAAAAATAATCAGAGGAAAGTTTTGACAGTGATCTTGAAGTTGTTAAAGCTCTACTTGCAAGGAAATATTCTAGAGGCAAAGGAAAATACATAGGTAAAGCTCCCTTAATTTTTTTTTCATGCAAGGAAATTGGTCATATTGTAGCCAGGTGCCTAAATAGGCAAAGCAAGGATGAGAAGAAAAGTCACAAGTGAAATGGCAAGAATGACTTCAAATCATTCAAGGACAAAGCTAAGAAAACATGTTTTATGGCTAAAGACTCTAGGGATTCTGATAATAGTGAGGATGAAATTATTTACATTGCTGTGAAAGATGAATTTGATAATGATGAAGAAGATAAGATGGCACTTATCTATTATGTGAGAAAAAATGATACATGAATCATAGACAGTGGTTGTTCACATCATATGATTGGTGACAAAACTAAGTTTGAACACTTTGAAGATTATGGTGGTGGTAGTGTAAGGTTTGGTAATAATGAACCTTGTTGCATAAAAGGAATGGGAAGAATCTCATTAACCAAAGAACTTGTATGTGATAATTACTATTGGGTTGAAGGACTAAAACATAATCTATTGAGTGTGGCACAACTAATCAATATTGGATTCAAGGTGGAATTCATGCATGGAAAGGCAAGACTACTAGATGACAAAGGAAAGCTGATTAGATTAGGCAAACGAAAAAAAGCTAGCTTGTTTTATCTTGATCTTGGTGAATTCTCATGTTTTATTGCTCAAGTTGAAGAAAGTTGGTTGTGGCACAAAAGGTTATGTCATGTGAATTTTGATAACGTGGTAAAGATAAGAAAATTAAGGAAAGTAAGAGGCATTCCTAGTATAAAGAAACTTAATGTTGGTCTATGCAAGAATCACCAGATTGGTAAGATGGGAAAGACTTTTTTTAAAAGAAAAAACTATCAGTTTGAAGAAATTTTGGAAATTGTGCATACTAATTTGTGTGGACCTATTGGAATTGAGAGCTATACTAGAGAAAAGTTCATTCTTTTTGTTGATGACTACTTTAGAATGATGACTATTATGTATCTAAGAGAGGAGTTAGAAGTATTTGAGAAATTCAAATGGTATTTAGCTAGAGTAGAAAATGAAATAGGGAAAATACTGAAATTCTTAAGATTAGATAGAGGTGGTGAATTCATCTCCAATGAATTCAATGACTTTTGCATTGAAAGAGGAAACAAAAGACATGTATCAATCCCTAGAGCTCCTGAGTGTAATGGAATAGCTAAAAGGAGGAATAGATCTATCATGGATTATGCAAGGACTCTAATGAATGAAAAGAACATTGTTATCAAATACTAGAAGGAAGATATTAGCATTATAGTTCCTACCTTGAACTGACTACAGTTGAAGAAGAACTCATTCAAAACCTCCTATGAGTTATGGTATGGCTATAAACCCAATGTAAGTTACCTAAAAGTATTTGGAAGTAAATGTTATATTTTGAAAGAATCTAAGAGAGGTAAACTTTATGTGAAAGGAGATGAAGGTATATTTTTGGGATATTCCTGCAAAACTAACGCATATAGATGTTTGAATTTGTCTACTGACAAAATCATAGAAAGTACACATGTGAAGGTTTTTTGGCATTAAGTTATTATTTCCATTAGTGGCAACACTTATCTATATCAGTATCACTACCGAGTAAAGCAAGGTGTTGGGACTAAATATTGCAAGGTGAATTTTGAGTACCATTGAGATTTTGAGCCCTATGAACGCTTTTTGATGAGTGTGTACTCGGCTGTCAGTCTGAGCCCTAAGAGGTGTTTAATGCTTCTAGCACCTTTCTTTCAATGTGTCTAACTATTCCATGATGATAAATTGTCATTCCAAGTCATCTCATGAAGTCTTCTTTTGAGAAATTATCAAATCTGTAAGTGTCAAATAGTGACAGGAGACTATGTTTGCATTTGAATATCTCGCACCCAGAAATATGTCTAGACCTGCCACTTTGGGAGTACCTAATATCCATACCTGAGGACCTATGTCTTACATTTAAACTCATTTTGAGTCCATTTGACTAGGTTTTGAATCCCTGAAAGTTGGTCAGTTACTGTTTTCATGCTTTTGCAATTTGCACACATTTCTAGGAAGCCCTGTTTGACGTGCTATAACTTTTGACCAGTTGACCCAAATGCTAAAATTCCTTTTGTGTTACATTGTAGATGTCAGAGACTTTTTATGTTTCAATTTTTAGCTTATGATGAATCCATTTGATTAGTTTTGAAACGTGATTCCAAACGCAATTTTTATCTTTTCACTGGTGTCAGCAAATGCAGATTGATTGGAACTCCTGTTCGTGATATCATAACTCAAAATTTATGACTGGCTAGATTGAATGGATTGTACCACTATTTTTTCCTCTATAAATACTTTAAGTGTTCTAGTTTGCAAGTCATGATGAATCAATTTGCACACTTTTCTAGGTCAATTCCATTTGCAAAAATCATTTTCTGCCAGTGTTTCCAGTTATCAAAATCCAAGTAGCTCACTTTGACTACTCGCCAAATGTGTCCTGTTATTCTTCATGATCCTAAATCTTAGATCCATAATTTCCTCATGATAGAGAATGAGTGTCCCAGTTTTCATTTCCCCATGTGCTCATTTGCCTAGTTTTCCAAGCTGATTCCAGAGCCAATTTCTTGTTTTCTGACGTGTTTTCTTGCAGGTAATTCTGAGAAGGAAAATTTGATGGTCAATATCTTTTTATTGGAAATTCATCATGAGACGAGATCTGACAAGGTGAAAGTATGCAGAATGAAGAATCAAGGTGCCAATTTTCAGAGCTCGATCAGGTGTTCTGGTCAGTTTTTAAAGGCAGTCAACAAACCTCTTGACATCAAATTCACAGTTTGACAGGAAGTGGTAAAATGAGTTTCAAATCGATTATTCAATAATCAAATTTGATGTGAATTAGTATCAGGTGATTGATCGATCAATTTTTATGTCAGTTGTTTGGAAACAAAATTTTTTTAGCTAGACCAACTTTGGGGCCCGACTAATTCCATCAGATTAATAGTTTGTTGTGAAGGACAAACTATCTCGAAGGGTTATTTTGATTATGATCACCAAGTGTTGTTTCATTTTACACATGCTACCATTAATTGGGATCTAATGAATGTGTGGAATGAGGCATGAGAATGTCAGAAGTAGAGGGGAAGGATTGAAGAATTGTTTAAATAAATCAAAATATTAAAGGATTAGAAAGAAAATCTCCTTTGAAGGATCTAAGCAATGCTTTAAAGTTACACCAAAAGATATCAATGAAAAGTAATGGATTGCAATTTTAATTCTTCTGAACATAAAATTTATGCAAGCTCCAGTCAATGAAGGAAGGAATCTACATCTAACAACTGCAGAAGGCATTCGTCCATGTTTGCAACCCCAACTCCATGGCATTACAAAGATGGAAGACCACGATAGAGAGAAAAAGAACCATTAGATGAAGCCAACTAGCGTTTGCAAAAACATGGCATTCACAAGAAATAGAAGCCACATACACATATGGATGAATCCTACGGCTAGTTTGAAATGGATTCCCTTAGCTTAAGTGTTTATGTGTAAGAAGAGTGTCACCATGGACAGGCTTGCTTGGTGCTGAAAGAGTATATGCATATATCATTATCATTAACGACAGGGCAAGCTAATGAAGAGAAGGGGGCCTTCCATACTTTCAAAGGAGAAAGCCATGGATCCAGCATGTAACAAAAAGAAAACATAGGCACATTTGAAGGAAGACATCTCAAGCAGGAATATCCAATTATAGACAAAGATGAAGATACCATTAAAAGGAATAGTCACATCGAATGAAGTAGAAACCTTGAGCAATCATGTGTATAAGAAGAAGACCCACACCAGTGAAAGAGAAAGATTTTGCATTGAAGAAAGCTATTATCCTATGCAAGAACAAGCCCACACATTGTTTAGAAGAACAATTAATCCAAAAGAGAACTCGCAGTTTGTAACAGAGAGAGCTCGTATGTTGAAGAACAATCTACATCTTGTAGGCACCAAGCCACTAAAAAAAGAAGGAACTCTAGGCAGAGTTTGAAAGGCATTCCACGCTGGTAGAGAATTCATGTCGTGAGCAAGGAATAAAGAGCAGCATCAAGCAGTTTTTGAACATTCAACTCACGCATTTGGAATAGAGAGCCCCATGTTTCTAAGAAGGAGACACCTCATAGAGCTCACATCAAAAATAAGGAGCAACAAGGTATTAGAGGAGGTCGCAGTTTGAATAGGATAAAGAACCATAAGTATGTTAAATCCCACATTCATGAAAGTAGAGGGGTTTCTTTTGGTTAAATATAAACCAATACATAACGCAATGTGTCTTAAGAGAAAGACCTTTTGTAAAGACAAAAATCCATGTTGGGGGCCCTGTACCTGTGGATGATGTCAGCAAGATGTGGGTCTATGCAAACTTTTGAATGAAGATGGAGTGATGATGATGTGGTGATGAGGGTTGAGATGTTGACACATGGCAGAGATGGATGACAAGGGAAAAATTGCAAGATGAAGATGCACGTGAGATAAAGAATGCGAGAATGCATAATTGTGACATGTAGCAGTGGGCCCAGGTCGCAGTTTAATAGTGGCAGATCATGATAGGATTGTCGGATTTTTCCACGTGGTGACATCTAACAGTTGGTGCAATCTTGCAAAATTGAGATGCTCACCCAATAAATAATGCAAGCAAGTGGGGATGTGCCACATCATAGTAGGTCTCGTCCTTCAATAATGTGGCAAATGTACAGATGGCAGGCCAATAACAAGATGACACATGGCATCAGTCAACTAAGGTTGACCCCATGTTTGAAGGGGTGAGGAAAAGATAAATAGTTTTAAATATTATTTTGAAATTGTTTCTTCAAAAGTGGACTCACGTCATAGATTTTAAATCAAAAGAGCATTTATTCTAAAGTCTTAACTTTAGATATTTTTGATTTTTTTATGTTTTCAAAATTTCAAGCTAGAGTGTCGTGCAGAGGGGCATTTTTCAAAATGAGATTTAGGGGGTTTCCTTGAAGGCCAGATATGCCTTATCATATACCATCAAAATCATGAAAGTCTAACTTTTTTGATTCTGAGGTTAGTTTCTGCACAAGAATGCATCCTTTCAAGCTACACAGGGTTTTCTCTTAGATACCTAAATTGCAATTGTATTCAGACTAGGAAGTTCAGATTTGATTTTATAAAATAAAAATGACTTGAATGTGGTTAAAAGATAGTTGAAATGTAGTTTGGGTCAAATTTTGATAGTATTCATGTAGTAAAATCTCAAATTTTACCAGTATTTTCATAAGGTAAATTAGATTTTCTGATGACTCAACAAGGGATTTCATCATTTGAATAGAGATATTTTCCAATCAGTTAGATAGGAATGATGAAACAAAAATCAGATCAATGGTAGAAAGGAGAGAGAGATGATTCAGTTTCTGAAGATTGAATTTCAAGTGGATAGATGGAAATTGCATATCAGATCTGGGAATTTCATCTTCTCCTATATCTTTCATTCTTTCTTTCATTGTAGGGGTTCTAGTTTTTTGTTACTAGGAGACCATTGTGGGTTGTAAATCTTTAGTCCTCTAGGAGACCACTATGTTGGATCTAGATCTATGATTCCACCTTCATTCTTTAGCATTTTTCTCTCATGTGAACAATAAGTGTAAAGATAATACAGATAGTTCTGAGATGTTAGGTTGTTTCATATTTTGATTTCATGCATTTGATTGTATTGTTTCAAGGAAATGAATACATATGAGCAAGCATTTCATTAGTTTCATTCTGGTTCTCATCTCCTATCTCAATAATCTGTAGCCTTATGTGGTCTTGGAATAAAGAGCTGAGATCCATTTGCTTCCCCTTCAGGTTGTATGTCTGATATATTTTGCTGTTGGAACAAAGTGCCAAGTAAATCCTTGATGTGTTTGACAAATTTACTAGTTATGTTGAGAAGGATATTTTGTAAGAATGAGATCTAAATGAACATTGATTTATGAATCATAAGGTGATTAGATAGATCTGATGTCTGGGTATACAGAATATATTCTTATGTTATAGATATATGTTTTTCAATTAATGGAATTACCTAATGGATTAGGCACTAATCATGTGTAGGATCAACTTGTTATACTTTTGCATATTTGAGGATTTGTTGAAACTCAACATCAATAATCAAATGTTTTTCCCTTTCATGTTGAAGAGCTATAATAGAATGCCCTCACTTAGCTTATGAGATTCCTAGATCTACATTTGGCTACTATAGATTGATGTTATTTCATGAGTTATCAGGAGAAATAAGGGTTTTATCTACTTCATATTATATTTAGTGTATGCTTTGATAATTGGTACCATATAATGAATCTATAGGTCTACCTGCCTAGGTTTTGCAGAGCTTGAAGAAGAAGAAGGGTCTAGCCTTATAGTTGGCCTAGTGTGTGAATGGGCATGTTGAAAATGGGAGTTAGCTACCCCCAGATTTGTTTCATTCTCATTAGGGTAATTGAAAACTGGTAACATTTTCAAACACCAACAAAATGGCAACTCTATTAGGGAGATAAGATGGCAGTCCATTTTGTTGAGAGGACAAGAGTCTCTGGTGTTCATTGAAAATTTTAGTTCTATTTTAAGTTGGGTTTTGCCCATCCGAGTCACGAACAAAATGGTGACTCTGCTGGGGAGTTGCATACAGAAGAAGCTAAAATCTCTGGCATGAAACAATTTGAATATAGCATATATATAGCAAGAGGCATGTCTTATTTTCCTTGCTGAAGTTTCATGTTCCCTAGTTGAGCATTATTCATGGACAGTAGTATGTTGTAAAACTGGATGAAAATTGTGTTCTATGACTGCCATAGGTCTATCTTCAATCAGTTCAGTTTGCAAGTACTGTTGAGAAAGTTCAAAGTCAAGAAGTCATTTATAAAGTGTAAATTCTTTTCAAGATAATAATGATCTACAAGTTTCTCCTACATTGAAGGTCTAGTTCAGATTTGTCAAGTGACAAATTATGTCCTATTTCTCACAAAGTGTGAGTGGTGACTCTCAAATCTCTATACTAGTTTGTTCCTAGTTGATCTCATTGCAAAATTTTGAAGGACTTCCAGTTGTATGGGTAGATCTAAAACTATTGATAGATATTGAAAAGGAAGTTTTAAATTCTTGATAAGTTTTTAAGTGCTGGTTGCAATCTCCTGTTATAAGAAATTGAAGTGTAAAATTAAATCATAGTTCTGATTTCTTTATTCCTCTTGAAGGGAGGTGGTGACTCTACAAAGTTTTGACCAGTGGTGTGAAGGAATTTTAGTCTTGCACCTAGGCCAGGTCAACATATCAAAGTGTTGCATCAGCACTTAAGGTATTTTGGTTTTCATGTTTTCTTTTCATGAAAGTCAAGTGTTAAAAAAAAATGGTTGCCTCTATTAAGTGATTTTCAGCACTAGAAAGAAGATGTAGAATTTTTTGCTCTATAATGGAGTCAGATCTTAGATCTGAGATTAGTTTGCCAAATTCTAAGAGTTTAGAAACTGTGAATAATAACATTTCTAGGTTGAATAGATTGGTCTATAAAAGGATTGTCAATCTTATAAGAATTGAGGTAGGAAGTACTCAAGGTTTAAGTGTCGAACAATGTTATTTAAGGCTTCAATTAGTAATCAATAAGATGCCTTTTCATTGTAGACCTGAGGAATCTTCCCTACCTAGTATCTTCCTTGATGTTCTAGTACCTGATTCAGTCAATTGGCCAACACCTATAAGGTTACAAATAATTTTGCAAATTGAAAGGTTCATTCATGAGATGGAAAGCGGTGATTATAGATCTCATGAAATATCTCCTAATAATAATGAGTGTCCTAAAATCCAAGGTAGTAATGAATACAATGAGTTCGTAGAGCAAGATAATCTATCTTCCAAATGTGAAGAGGTGGATTCAAATGTTAATGAATCAAATAATAGCAATCAGCATGAAAAAGATGGATATAAAAGAGAAGATAAATTTTGTTACAGTACATATGAAGTTGAAGAAAGTTGTAACAATAGTAGATCTAGTGATTGCCACAATAAAAAAGAATGTTGTAATAATGTTGATTTTCCATATTGTTACACTAAGGATCTTGCTATTGTAAGTTCTTCATATTATCCAGATGATAACCACAGCCAGGCGAAGATTCGTGAGGCAATCTTCTTGAGCTCCGATGAAATCTCAAAATTGTTGGCTCGTGAGTTTGAAAAGCACGTAAGTATTTACAAGGATTTTCATATTTTCTCTCATAATACTTTCTCATTCAGTCAAATCAATTCCCCAAAGTTTGATGTGGAAAAAGAGGTAGAATCTAAACAATCTTTGTTAGACTTTGGAGGTGTATATAACAGAACCTCAAATGTTTTTGCACATGAGGATTTGTTGAATGCTGATTATGTTAGTGAAGGGAAGTTTAATATTGTTTTAGATTCTTTTCATGCTGGTTATGCTATAATAAGTTTTGATATTTCATGTGATGAAGAGGAAAATAGTGTAGGTTGTCAATCAGATTATATATTTTCTTCATGTGCTGATAAGTCTTGTAAACATAATTTCAAGTTTTATTCCAACATTCAGTTAGAGGAAGAAAATGATAGTGATTAGTATAGTTTAGATCAACACTTTCAAAATGAGTTTTCAACTTTGGTGACTAATCAGTTGTTTGAATGTGAAGATGTTTCAGCAAAGGATAAATTTGATTCGATGAGTAAAATGGTTGCAAGTAGGAAACTATCAAATTTTCCATACTCTTCATTTACGGATGCACAAGGTGAGTTACAATCTAATCCATGTAACTCGTTGAATGAAGTTGAGTATGAGCACTTTGTGTTTTTAGTTGAAATAATCCATGATTCAGCCAATAGTGATCAGTTTCAGTTTGATGTCAGTTATTATGATCACACTGATTCATATTTTCATAGTGAGCAAGGTGTAGACAGTATGTCTGATTTTTATACGCACTATGAAGATGATGATAGTAGCTTTGTTTTGCCTAATAAGATGATTGTGAATATTGATGTGTCAGGTGAAACAAATGAGAATGAGAATTTCAGTTTGCATTAGGAGAGTGTAAATGAAAACCAATTATTTGATAGAGGTAAGAAGTTTTGAAAATTTTGGGTGTGTTGGGCCCATTTGCCGTTGCACCAAAAGCCATGACTATTAGTGAACATGGAACACCACATAATTAACCACCTGTGGGCAGGGGAGCACGTCGCATCACCCAACAATCTCCCCCTCGACGCGCATACCAGGTGCTTACGCGGGTCGGGATGGCACTGGGGAGATTTGAACCCATGACCAAGCCAAAACCAGGCTCTGATACCAATTGTTGGGCCCATTTGCCGTTGCACCAAAAGCCATGACTATTAGTGAACATGGAACACCACATAATTAACCACCTGTGGGTAGGGGAGCGCGTCGCATCACCCAACAGGGTGGCCCGAGGCCATCATTTGTACATAGTTAGAGTAGTTTCCCTGCTTTCAGTAAAGCTGTTCAAGAGATTTTTTGTTGTTCAATTGTGTGGTTTGCTTCCTCTAGAGATCTAAGATCTTGCCATTCCCACAAGGGACATACATCCCCAGACAGAGCCACTATTGGGACTAAAAATTGCAAGGTCAATTTTGAGTACCATTGGGATTTTGAGCCCTATGAACACTTTTTGATGAGTGTGTACTTGGCTGTCAGTCTGAGACCTAAGAGGTTTTTAATGCTTCTAACACCTTTCTTTCAACATGTCTAAGTGTTCCATGATGATAAATTATCATTCTGAGTCATCTCGTGAAGTCTTGTTTTGAGAAATTATCAAATCTGCATTTTACCCTAAGTGTCAAATAGTGACAAGAGACTATGTTTGCATTTGAATATCTCACACCTAAAAATATTTCTAGACCTGCCACTTTGGGAGTACCTAATATCCATACCTAAGGACCTATGTTTCAGATTTCACATCGTTTTGAGTCTATTTGACTAGGTTTTGAATCCCTCAAAGTTGGTTAGTTACTATTTTCATGCTTTTGCAATTTGCACACATTTCTGGAAAGCCCTATTTGATGTGCTATAACTTTTGACCAGTTGAACCAAATGCTAAAATTCCCTTTGTGTTGCATTGTAAATGTTAGAGACTTGTTATGTTTCAATTTTTAGATTATGAAAAATCTGTTTGATTAGTTTCAAATGCGATTACAAATGAAATTTGTATCTTTTCACTGGTGTCAGCAAATGCAGATTGATTGGAACCCCTGTTCGTGACATCATAACCCAAAATCTATGATTGGATAGATCAAATAGATTGTACCACTATTTTTTCTTCTAAAAATAATTTAAGTGTGCCATTTTGTAAGTCATGACGAATCAATTTGCACACTTTTCCAAGTCAATTCCATTTGCAAAAATCATTTTCTACCATTGTTTCCAATTATCAAAATCCAAGTAGCTCACTTTGATTGCTCACCAAATGTGTCTTATTATTTTTCATGAGCCTAAATCATAGATCCATAATGTCCTCATGACAGAGAATGCATGTCCTAGTTTTCATTTCCCTATGTGCTCATTTGCCTAGTTTTCCAAGCTGATTCTAGAGCCAATTTCTTGTTTTTTGACATGTTTGCTTGTAGGTAATTCTGGGAAGGAAACTTTGACGGTCAATATCTTTTGACTAGAAATTCATCATGAGACAAGATCTAACAGGGTGAAAGTATGAAGAACAAAGAATCAAGGCGTTGATTTTCAGAGCCCGATCAGGTGTTCTAGTCAGTTTTCAAAGGCAGTCAATAGACCTCCTGACATCAAATTCACAGTTTGATAGGGAGTGGTAAAATGAATTTCAAATCAATTATTCAGCAATCAAATTTGATGTGAACTAGTATTAGGTGATTGATGGATCAATTTTTATGTCAGTTGTTCGGAAACAAATTTTTTTTAGCCGGACCCACTTTGGGGGCCAACTAATTCCATTAGATTAATAGTTTGTTGTGAAGGACAAATTGTCTCAAAGGGTTATTATTTTGATTATGCTCACCAAGTGTTCTTTCATTTTATACATGTTACCATTAATTGGGATATAATGAATGTGTGGAATGAGGCATGAGAATGTCTGAAGTAGAGGGGAAGGATTGAGGAATTGTTTAAATAAATTAAAATATTAAAGGATTAGAAAGAAAATATCCTTTGAAGGATCTGAGCAATGCTTTAAAGTTACACCAAAATATATCAATGAAAAGTAATGGACTGCAATTTTAATTGTTCCAAACTTAAAATTTATGTGAGCTCTAGTCAATGAAGGAAGTAATCTACATCTAACAACTGTAGAAGGCATTCATCCATGTTTGCAGCCCCAACTCCATGACATTGCAAAGATGGAAGACCACCATA
This sequence comes from Cupressus sempervirens, assembly GCA_028749045.1. NCBI lineage: Eukaryota > Viridiplantae > Streptophyta > Pinopsida > Cupressales > Cupressaceae > Cupressus > Cupressus sempervirens. Next base: position 847,801,401 of record CM053787.1, on the reverse strand, counting down.
GAGAGAAAAAGCTCCATTAGATGAAGCCAACTAACATTTGCAAAAACATGGCATTCAGAAGAATAGAAGCCATAGAAAAATATGGATGAATCCTATGGCTAGTTTGAAATGGATTCCCTCAGCTTAATGTGTTTATGTGTAAGAAAAGATTCACTATGGACAGGCTTTCTTGCTGCTGAAAGAGTATATGCATATATCATTATCATTAATGGTAGGGAAAGCTAATGAAGAGAAGGGGGCCTTCCATACTTTCAAAGGAGAAAGCTGCAGATCTAGCATGTAAAAAAAATTAAACATAGGCACATTTGAAGGAAGACATCTCAAGTAGGAATCTCTAATCATAGACAAAGACTAACATACCATTAAAAGGAACAGTCACATTAAATGAAGTAGAAGCCTTGAGCAATCACGTGTATAAGAAGAAGACCGGCACCAGTGAAAGAGAAAGCTTTTGCATTGAAGAAAGTTGTCATCCTATGCAAGAACAAGCCCACGCATTGTTTAGAAGAACAATTAATCCAAGAGAGAACCCATAGTTTGTAACAGAGAGAGCTCGTATGTTGAAGAAAAATCTGCATCTTGTAGGCACCAAGCTGCTACAAAAAGAAGGAACTCTAGGTAGAGTTTGAAAGGCATTTCATGCTGGCAGAGAATTCATGCTGTGAGCAAGGAATAAAGAGTAGAATCAAGCAGTTTTTGAACATTCAACTCAGGCATCTGGAAGAGAGAGCCCCATGTTTCTAAGAAGGGGACACCTCATAGAGCTCACATCAAAAATAAGGAGCTACCAGGTATTAGAGGAGGTTGTAGTTTGAAAAGGGTGAAGAACCATAAGTATGTTAAATCTCACATTCACGAAAGTAGAGGCTTTTCTTTTGTTTAAATATAATCCAATACATAACTCAGTGTGTCTTAAGAGAAAGGCCTTTTGTAAAGGCAACAATCCATGGTGGGGGCCCTATACCCAAGGATGATGTCAGCAAAATGTGGGTCTATGCAAACTTTTGAATGAAGATGGAGTGATGATGATGTGGTGATGAGGGCCAAGATGTTGACACATGGCAGAGATGGATGAGGAGGGGAAAACTACAAGATGAAGATTCATTCGAGATAAAGAATGTAGGAATGCATAATTGCAACACATGGCAGCAGGCCCATGTCATAGTTGAATAGTGGCAGATTATGATAGGATTGTCAGATTTTGGCCACGTGGCGAGATCCGATGGTTGGCGCAATCCTGCAAAATGGAGATGCTCACCCAATAAATAATGCAGGCAAGTGGGAATGTGCCACATGGCAGAAAGTTTTGTCCTTTGATGATGTAGAAAATGTATAGATGGTGGGCCAAAAACAAGATGACACGTGGTGTCAGTCAACTAAGGTTGACCCTGAGTTTGAAGGGGTGAGGAAAAGATAAATAGCTTTAAATGTTATTTTAAAATTGTTTCTTCAAAAGTGGACTCACGTCACAGATTTTAAATCAAAAGAGCATTTATTCTAAAGTCTTAACTTTAGATATTTTTGATTTTTTAAAATTTTTAAAATTTGCAAGCCAGAGTGTTGTGCAGAGCAGCATTTTTCAAAATGAGATCCAAGGAGTTTCCTAAAGGCCAGATATGCCTTATCATAGACCGCCAAAATTGTGAAAGTCTAAATTTTTTGATTCTAAGGCTAGTTTCTGCACATGAATGCATCCTTTCAAGCTACACGCGATTTTCTCTCAAATACTTGAATTGCAATTGTATTCAGAACAAGAAGTTTAGATTTGATTTTATAACATAAAAATGACTTGAATGTGGTTAAAAGATAGTTGAAATGTAGTTTGGGTCAAATATTGATAGTATTCACTCAGTAAAATCTCAAATTTTACCTGTATTTTCATAAGGTAAATTAGATTTTTTGATGACTCAAAAAGGGATTTCATCATTTGAACAGAGATATTTTCCAATCAGTTAGACAGGAATGATGAAACAAAAATCAGATCAATGGTAGAAAGAAGAGAGAGATGATTCAGTTGCCAAAGATTGATTTCAAGTGGATAGATGGCAATTGCATATCAGATCTGGGAATTTCATCTTCTCCTATATCTTTCATTCTTTCTTTCATTGTAGGGGTTCTAATTTTTTGTTTCTGGGAGACCATTATGGGTTGGAAATCATCAATCCTTCTGGGAGACCTCTGTGTTGGATCTAGATCTATGATTCCACCTTCATTCTTCAGCATTTTTCTCTCATGTGAACAAAAAGTGTAAAGATAATATAGATAGTTCTGAGATGTTAGGTTGTTTCATATTTTGATTTCATGCATTTGATTGTATTGTTTCAAGGAAATGAATACATATGAGCAAGCATTTCATTAGTTTCATTCTGGTTCTTGTCTCCTGTCTCAGTAATCTGTAGTCTTATGTGGTCTTGGAATAAAAGCTAAGATCCATTTGCATCCCCTTCAGGTTGTATGTCTAATATATTTTTCTATTGGAACAAAGTGCCAAGTAAATGCTTGATGTGTTTGACAGGTTTACTGGTTATGTTGAGAAGGATATTTTGTAAGAATGAGATATAAATGAATAGTGATGTCTGAATCAAAAGGTGATTAGATAGATCTGATGTCTAGGTATGGAGAATATATCCTAATTCCATAGATGTATGTTTTTCAATTCATGGAATTACCCAATGGATTAGGCATTGATCATGTGTAGGATCAACTTGTTATACTTCTACGTATTTGAGGATTTGTTGAAACTCAACCTCAATAATCAAACATTTTTCCCTTTCATGTTGAAGAGCTACAATAGAATGCCCTCACTCAGCTTATGATATTCCTAGATCTGCATTTGGCTACTGTAGATTGATGTTATTTCATGAGTTATCAGGAGAAATAAGGGTTTTATTTGCTTCATATTTGATAACTGGTACCATATAAAAAATTGATAGGTCTACCCACCTAGGTTTTGGAGAGCCTAAAGAAGAAGAAGGGTCTAGCCTTATAGTTGGCCTAGTGTCTGAATGGGCATGTTGAAAATGGAAGTTAGCTACCCCTAGACGTGTTTTGATCTCATCAGGGTAATTGAAAACTGGTAACATTTTCAAACACCAATACAAGGTAAAGTTAGCATGAAGTATCTACCAAGTAACACTGCATCTACTTAGTCACTAGTGGTCACTGAGTTCAAAACTATGTCGAGTGATTAGTATGGATTGAGCCTTCACTTCTACAGAGTGCATGATGATGCAGAGTAATGCAGTGGACACTAAGTATCAGAAGGTCACCGAGTCAGTTCAATGAACTTGAGTTATTTACTATTGGGTCAACTCAGTAATGTTTTGTTCACTTGTGTTTTAACCAACCTTGCAATTATATTTATTGGATGATATATATGTAATGTATTATATCATTTACAATGTATGGATGAGATTATCAAGGAATAGACATGTAATGTTTTGAGAAGAGTGAATGCAGATCAGCAGCAGAGCAAAACACTTAGCAAGGTTAACAAGGAATAGTAAAGATTCATCAATCACAAGAGGTGATATTTACTTCAAGGATCTAATCAGAAATCAAGTTGTAAGTCAAATCTACTATTTCATTCTAACAAGTGAACTAGTCTCTAAATCCTTTAACAAGGTAGACTTAACAGTCTTTTGTAAATCTCTTAATTGAGTGCATACTTCATTGTATGTTTGTAAATCCTCTAACAAGGTGGAGCTATCATTCCTTTGTGCTCCTAACAAGGCAAATAACCAAAAGTTGTCAATGTAAGCAAGCCTTAACATGCCAAATTTATACTACAGTATTGAATCTTTTTGGGTATCAACCCCACCCCAATTTTACTTTCTATTTGGAAGGTTTTTGCGTCACCAAAATTATTGTGTTCACTTGTGTAATGATTGTTTTTTCAGAACTAATGCATGCAGTAGCATAGATAGATGTGTGGTAAATTAGTAGAAAGATTTAAGGTTATTGATTCACCCTCCCCTCTCAGTAATCTATCATATCTTGAATATTTCCAAAAAAGTTGATGAGTTTGTAGAAAGGACTGAAGAAGAAAGCAAAAAGGAACTAGAAAATTACAAGAGATTTTTTTTCATTGAACTTGATACATTGCTAAATACATCTATCAATTAGGATACTTCTACTCCTGAGTCTTCATTGGTCACCAAGTTGCAAGAAGCTCAAAATGAGTCACAGGAACCCAAGTCACATTCTGAAGCTACCAAGCCAATGCCTACCAAGTTTGAGCAACTAAAACCTGAGTTTGAAGTTCAAAATGATGACAATACAACTTGTTCAAGAGGCAAGCAACCTATATTGGCCAAGTATGTCAAGAGGTAGCATGCACCAAATAATTTTATTGGAGACAAATCTAAAGGTACTTGTTTACTTGCTGATTTTGAACCTAGAAATGTCAAAGATGCATTGGAAAATGAAAGTTGGATTGAGGCTATGAATGAAGAGATAGAGAAAATAGAGAAGAACAAAACTTGGACTTTTGTACCTAGGCCTAAAGATAAAAATGTGATTGGAACTAAATGGGTATTCAGGAACAAGTTGAATGAAGATGGTAAAGTATCAAGAAACAAAGATAGATTGGTATGTAAAGGCTACTCTCAAGAAGAAGGAATTGATTATGGAGAGGCTTTTGTTCCTGTTGCAAGATTGGAAGGTGTGAGGACCTTAATTGCATATGTTTCATATAAAGGATTTAAGTTAAATCAAATGGATGTTAAATCTACATTTCTCAATGGTATTCTTGATGAAGAAGTCTACATTGAGCAACCTGAAGGTTTTGTTGATTTAGACAAAAAGGACATGGTCTATAAATTACACAAAGCATTGTATGTTCTAAAACAAGCTACTAGAGCATGGTATGAGAGATTGCATAACTACCTTATTTAGATTGGTTTCCAGAGGACTAATGATAACAATAGCTTGTACATCAAGGAGGGACCAGATAATAAGATTGTTTTGGAGGAAATATTTGTGGATGATACCTTTTTTACAAGGAATGATGATATATGCAAAGAATTTTCAGAGCAAATTAATAAAGAATTTGAAATGTCTATGTTTGGTGAGATTAAGTTCTTTGTTGGTCTTTAGATTCAATAGAGCAAGAATGGTATCTACATCACTCAGTCTAAATGCATCAAGGAGATACTTAAGAAGTTTGGTATGGAAGATTCAAAACCAATTGGAACTCTCATGTGTACTGGACTAATGCTTACCAAGGATGATGATTCAAAAGAGGTAAATCAAACTTTATACAGATCAATGATTGGAAAATTATAGTACATAGTTCATACAAGGGTTGACATTGCTCTTGTAGTTGGTATAGTAGCAAGATTTTCAGCAAAACCTAGAGAAAATCACATTATGGCAATCAAAAGGATCTTGAGATTCTTGAAAAGAATTTAAGATTATGGATTATGGTATATATTTTGAAAAAATTTGGACTTGAAAGTGTTTACTAATGCTGATTGGGCAGGAAACATTAATGATAGAAAAAGCACAAGTGGTGGAGCATTCTTTCTTGGCAAAAGGTTGGTATCTTGGACAAGTAAAAAGAAAAATTGCACATCCCAATCTATAGTAGAAGTAGAATATGTTGTAGTAGCAGTGAACTATTGTAATATTGTTTGGTTTAAATAGCTATTGGAAGGCATGAAGGTTGAAATCAAAGAACTAGTTGTTATGTTTTGTGATAATACAAGTGCAATCAACATATCAAAGAATCTAGTGATGCATTCCAAAACTAAACACATTTCTATAAAATATCACTTTATCAGAGAATTGGTATAGGATAAGGAAATTAGATTGGAATATGTCAATACAAAAGAATAGATTGTAGACATATTCACCAAGCCATTACCCAATGATGCATTTTTGTATCTAGGAGGTAAGTTAGGGGTTATTCCCCTACTTGAAACTCACTAAAATAAATTTTTAGCGATGCATCAACAAGACCTAAGTCAAAAATCTACCAGTTGATGTAGCATAGTCATGGGAACATTGCAAATGAATTAGTACTCAAGGTACATTGATACTCATCTAGTATGTGTTGTCTTTGGCATGTGTTGTCAAAGAGGGAGAGTTTACCATCATATCTTTCTAAAAAAATTTTGTGGGAGAGTTTGTTGTTTGAAGAAGAAGCTATGTAATTCCTTCATAGAGGGAGATTACTGCATTAGAGAAGTTTGTGGCATAAAATCTAAGAGGGAAAAAAAATTTATTAGAGAAAGACTTTTTTTCAAATTTCATTGTGCTATGACATGTTGTGTTTCCATCAATCGCAAAGAGGGAGATTGTTGGATACAATTGTCTAATTGTGTGTTGTCTTTAATGTCACACAAATTTCATATTAGTTGGCAAACAGTATCTACCAAGCTCATTTGGTCAGAAAAGAAATTTTTTGCATCTACTAAGCATTCCTATAAATTACTCTATGGAAATAGTGTCTACCGAGCTCGAGTGTCGAAGGAAAATGTGGCAGAAGTCAGTGTTAATCAAGCTCACATAGTTAACAAAGGAAAGTTAGTGTTTACAAAGTTCACTCGGTCTCCAAAGGATTTTGTAGGAATTACAGTGTTAATTGAGCTTCTGATGGTTAACACAAGAAATCTTTTTTGGAATAGTGTTTATCGAGCAAGGTTAGCCAAGGAAGGATTTTCTTAATTTGAGGAATAAAGTTTAATTATTTCAAGTAATGATTGTAGCCAACTAAGGTAATGATTATTGGTAATTGTAAGTTGTAATTGGGATGACTTGACAATTTGTAAGGTATAAATGAAAGGTCAAGTTGAGATTCTAAGTGTAATGAGCGAGTATGCAAGTGTGTTGATTGTTTGAGGAAGAAAGTGTGAGAAAACTTTGAAGGATGGTTAGATATCCTTGAGGAACATCAAAGTTGTATTTGATTAGGAAGGATCTAGTGGAGCAGAATATAGATTTGTAATCAGCAATTTAGTTGCATCTCATTCAGGTCATTTCATTGTTACTTTCTCACCATTGTAGCAGTGAGTCCTAAATCTCTTAACAAATTTGGTTTAATAGCCATTTGTAAATATTGATAGTTCCATTGAATCATTCTAAAGACCTCTTGCAAGGCCACTTCTAATAGGGTGATTAAATCCTCTAACAAGGTCACACCTAACAGTGTATTTTGTAACCTTTAACCAGGTTGGCTCCTAACAGGGTTCACTTAAGAAGAGTGAAAATTAGTAGCTAGTTTTACTTGGTGGTTTTTCCCATATTGGGTTTCCACATTAAATATAGTGTATCATGTGTTCATGTTATTTATTTTATGTTTGCATGTTAATGACTATGAATTTTTAAGATTTGTTAAAGATAATATACACTGCATTTACTGAGTTACAGCATTTTTTTATATGTTTACTGAGTGATAGTAGTAAGTGGTTTTATGAGACATCTAAGGGATCTATGGATTTGTTTTTGTGGTAACTAATTCACCCCCCCAGTTACTCCATCCATATTTCCAACAAATACATCATAATATATATCAATTATGTAAGGTAATCAAGAGGTTTTCATAGTTACATTGTTTCAAAATTAATCATAGGATAAATCCATTACATTTATTGGGCCATAAAATATATCCTTGTGAATATCAACATATCCACCTAATACTACTTGCACAATAATTGATTCATTGTATTACATCATATCAAGTTCTACCATGTAGACCCTTATCTAATTTTGATAACAATTTTTGTCTATGACTATTAGTAATATCATAAGGATGGGTGTTGATTCATCGTACCATAGTAACCATCTAATTCAATTATCCTAAATATCATAAACCTATCAACATAGTTTCTAAGTTATGACACCTTGAGCCTTTATTCCATAGGTCTTAGTTTATCAACCTAATGTGATTTCAAATAGGATACTTGGCACAATAGTAAATAAAATGTATATACCAATCTCAAGAAGATCTTAGGTTCATTATGAATAAGGAAAATGTTAGTCATGACATACTTAGATCCCAAAACCTTCTTATGATTATTCCATTATAATGTGTATGGTAACAATATATAATTCACATTCTATACACAAGAAACAACAATGTGCTGTCTCATCTCCTTATTCTTCCTAGCTCTAATCATAATTGTGTTATCAAGATTTATAATAGGGTACTAGGGAAGGGGCCTTATAGGTTCCATCAATTTCTCAAAATACTTTATGGCTTCACTTGGCTTGTTAATCTTCTCTCTTTCAGCTCTCAATTCATTGGAGTAGGTCATTCTATGACTTCAAGGTTGTTATCCCAACATCCTTTCCATTCAATTCATGATTTGCAAGAATCAACTACTTCATTGTACCCAATTGCATGTTGGCAAGTTTTTGCACATTTGATGTCTTTTTTCAAGTCTATTAGTTAGTATCCTTTTTTCTTCTTCAATCATGACTTTTTCATCCTCAACTTTCTTTTTCTTTTTAGTCATCTTACAAAGCAATACTAATTGTACTTCTTATTCTCTTTTGAGATTCCTAATTTCTTCATTTAGGGATCCATTCTTTTCCACCAGATATGGAATTGCTGCATCAAAATCTTTAGAGTTTCCATTCACAAATAATCTAGTAGTGTCTATCTCCTTATATTGTGTGTCATTTTGTTGCAAGGCTGATTCTTTCCTTTTCTTCAATGACTACTAGAATACAACTCTTGCTTCATTCAACTGATGTAGGACAAGCTATATTTCAATCTTCTAGTTGTCAATGTTCTTTGTTAATAGGTAGACTTCCATCTTCAAGATCTTTTCCTCTTAAATTTTCAAGCTTTCCTTCAAGAGAACCATAGCTTTGATACCAGTTGTTGGAAATAGCAATGGAAATGTAAGTTATGAGAATGTGGGGTAGTGGGGAGGGTGAATCTACACTTTTAAAACTTTAACCATAAAACATTCACCATACATCCATCTCATAATCTATCATGTAAAATTAAATAGCGAACCATATATTATATCCATAACATAAATAATATTAAAACCTAATAGAAGAAATTTGGTTACCCAGAAACCCTCCAAGGAGAAGGTAAAATTGGGGTAGGGATGACACCCATAAATCTTCACCACTATAGTTGTAAAGTGTGACCAATTATGGTTACAAGTTCTTTATTGTAAACTATGATCTACCCTATGAGGGTTCTACCCTATGAAAGGTTTAAAAGACTATTAGGTCTTACCTTGCTTAAAGGATTTCAACTTACAACTAAGTAAACACTCAGTTAAGAGATTTACAAAAGTATGTTAGGACTACTCTATTAGGTGATTTACTTTGTATCACCTATCAAAATAATTTAGCACATGATCCTTTAGTTAACACCTTACTACTTGATGTTAGATCTCCTCTTTGCTGATAAATCCTTGATCCTTCTAATCAAATGTGTCTGCTCTATCCTTTCTTTTCTCTTCTTTGTTCTCTATAACTAATTCTACAATTCATAACATTTTCTTAAGCATCTTAGCCACCATGAATGCCCTTATTATACACTAAAACTTCTCTTTTTGTTCTCAAACTTTTTAGGGTTTGACCCCCTTATCTAGGAATTATCATAGATGGGCTAATGCTTGATCAATAAATGTGGTTGATCCATATTGCCACCTATTTCATCCCTTTTTCTGATTGTTTGCATGTAGTGCATAGGGATCCTCGATATGAATCAATCCTTAACTTCTACAATTGTGAACTAATGTTTAGGTCAACCCAAAAATAGTTTACATAGTAATTTGTGTCATTACAAAAAACCAAATCATTGACTATTCACTCAGCATCCAAAGGCTTTGCTACTCAACATTCACTATGTTTTAAATGCTATAACTTAGCTTCTAAAAAAATCAACACATAATGTTTACTCGACACCTGAATCACTCGACACCTAAATCTCTTAGCACCTAAAAAATCACTCATCACATACTAATTACTCAGCTCATTCTATTGGCTTGACACCTAAATGACTCAACATGCTTAGATTTCTTGACACCTACTAGTGATCAATACTAACTATCATATTGTTGAGCATGTACTATTTGGAAACTTATGCTTGACATGCTTTGATCACTTGACATACACTACTCACTTGGCTTGCACTATATTTGTGCTAGAATATGACTAAGTGTTTTTTTATTGCCTTGTCAAAATCAAAAATAGATTGACAAGGGTAACAATTTCTCATCCTTGGTTTGATATGTGTCATTTACCTAATTAATGAAAAGTTGGGAATCTCCATAGACTTTAAGTGTTTTTAATTTCCATTCCAAAGCTAGTTTGAGGCCTAGAACTAAGACTTCACATTTTCCATATTATCTATGCATGGGAAGAGTAGCTTTTATGACTTTGGGATGGTGAGGCCTAGAGGTGTGATGAACAATACACAAGAACCTAAACCATGATGTGTGTATCAACTGTAAAAATAGAACTTTTATGTGACTTGCTCTATCTAAAGGATGTGTGTGTCTGAAAAGTCTACTAAGATAAGGTTTGAACTCTCTATGGATGCACCTACTAATTGATCTGGAATGACTTGTCCTTTTATAACCTTCCTATCAAAAAAATCTATGTCAAACTCACTTAGGATCATCACTCATTTAGTGAATATACCTATTAATGTAGTTTTACTTAGAACATATTTGAGAGTCTATTTTGGAGATCAATTTTAATTTGTGTGACAGGAGATAGTGACATAGTTTCTAAGAAGTAAAAACTACAATGAAACTAGCATTTTTAATGAAAGTGTAGTTTAACTCATAGTTGACCAAGGTTGGACTAATGTAGTAGATAGTTGTATACACCCTAAAATGGTCGCCTAGACTATGGGCCCCCATTATTCAATTTATCAATTTATCAAATTTCTTCAATCAATGGTTTGCTATATTTTATTAAATCAATTCAAATCAATTTCCTTGATCAAATTCGATTATTTCATTTCTAATGTTGATCATTTTATCCTGATTTTTATTTAATTAAAAGAAAATCTCTCTTTTAATTAAATAAAATAATTCCCCATTTAATTAAAAGGAAACCTCTATTTTAATTAAATAATTCATCCGCATTTTATTAATTAAGAGAAAAACCCTTCTTTTAATTTAATTAAATATCTCCTATTTAATTAAAAAGAACTTGCTCCCTTTTAATTAAATAAAAGTCCCACTTAAATATCTCTTGTTGATAAAAAGGAAATTAAATAAATTCTTTTATTTAATTTCTACACTTAAATGCACATATTTCTAAGTGGGACTTATCTTTCCATTTTCTTCTCAACCGCTCCTCTTTTCTCATTAGTGGAATTTCATCTCACATGGATCAAACTCTATTATCCCATATTGGTTGTGAGAAACCTCTCACCTCCATAATTTCTTTTTTAAGGGAGAGCCCTCTCCTCATTTTAGGGACGAATGATGATGCTATTGTTATGCTACAGGATTGGAGAGAAAATTTTGAAGGAGTTTTGAATGCTAAAGCTTTTGTGAAGAACTTCTATCTTCTTGTCTCATTCTCTCTTGCACCCATGGCTTTCATCATGGGCTTTTATCATTACATTTGCATATTAGTTAAGAGTCATATTTACTTTCATAAGATTAGATCTTGCTTTCATAGATGAGATTTTGCATTGGTCTTGCATTGTTATCATATAGATTAGTTTTCATGTCCATTTGCATGAATTTTGGATCTTTGAATCTCTCATTTCATGGTGTACTTGCATGGGCATGAACTAGGTCAAACTGAGGGCCTCCATTGCAAAACCCTTGCACTCCATGACTAGAGAGCTATGAGTCGCCATTTGAGACCTCATTCTTGAGTAATCTTGAATATAATGATTCATAGAAGTGTTCTCACATTTTAAGCATACATTTTTGGTGCCCACCATGGGGCAACCCACCTTTGCTTGCTAGTTTTTGTGCAGATCTATTTGTAGACTCAAAGAAACCCTAGATTTGAAAGATTTGCTCATATCTTTCAAATGGATGCTTATTTTGATCTAAAATTTATTTTGCAGGGTAATGATATATCCGAGAAGCTTTGGTCCAATTTTTAGACTTTTCCAAAACATTTTCGAGCTTTTATGATATTATCTTCATTTTACATAAAAAATCATTTTCAGGTGTAAATAAGCACATTTTTCAAAAACATTTATAGTTTTGAAAAGCTCTTGGAATTTTAAATAGAGTTGGTTCTTTGTGTTTCAATTTGAGAGGTCATATTATGGGTCAATAATTTGATTTGCAAAAACTAGTCTATTTTGACAAAACAACTCCCTAGGGCACAAATTAAAAGATCTTTTCAATAATTTTACATTTTTGGAGAGCTCTCTAATTTTTGATAGGGGTTACATTTCTTTATTTTGAGTTTTGGATCCGAATTCATATCATGTATATCCTATCTTTATGACTAAGTCAAAAATCAATTGAGAAAAAAAGGCATTGAATGAATAGTTTGCATTTCATTTTTACAATGAATCAATGCATAATGTGGGCTTTCATTTGGGTTACTTTCTGATTATCATCACTCTTAAAAATTATATTTTCAGATCTAACCTTGATTTTGCATGAGTTGACATATATTGCATTCATGAGTTTGTTGCTTTGTTCGTTGTGAATCGAGCGATCAAGTGTAAATGAAAGGTACAACAAAGAAAAGACATGTTGCGAGGATTACCAAGTAATTTGTTTTGACTGATAACACTTCATTTGGAGCTAAAACAAACATCTCTTGTGTCAAGCTTGTGTTTGTATTTCCTTTCATGTTCTCATTTTACAACACATGCATAATTTGATACTAGGTTGTGATCTCTATTAGTTTCATTTAGCAGGCTTAGTCTTTAGTGATAGATCTAATTAGCTATCTTGGGTTATTGGACTCGCTAATCCACCAAACCCTCATTCCACCATGTGGTTGCAAGCTCAACACCATGTTAAATAGGGGAGGGGTCTACAGGATAGAAGCATTAAATGTTCCACAAGGCAACCCTTTTGTGCTTTCTAAAACTCACTAATTTCTGAGTTGTGGACTCGTTTTGGCTTGTGTGAGGGGTTAAATGTTTCACATCTTTGGAATCACCTCACATCAGTTAAAGCATTAAGTGTACCACCTTGTGCTCTTTGATTGCTTTTGGGAATTAACATATGTAAACACATAATAATTAGGCCCCCATGAACACTATTCGTGGATCTTGAGGGAGTGGGTTCCAAGTGAAACTCCTCTCTAAGATAGATTCCTTGTAGGTGGGGAGGATACTTTGAGCATCTCGTAGATAGATGAATCTTCAACTTATTGATTAAGGCATCCTTTCTGCAGAGAGGTTGATAGATCACTGAGAGTTGATATCATAGATCTTTAAGAGATACTCTTAGTTTAGCATGTCAGATTAATCTATCTACTTTGATTGGGCTAAAAGTGAAAAGGTGTCAAAACCTTGGATCTAGAAGCTAAGTCCCCTTGTGGTATACTATTGTGAGTCAGTCACCTTTAGAGAGGGTTAACTGTAGTAGACAATCCCTCTACAAGGAAAACTACATTGATGAAACCTCAAGCGGTAATAGCCATTTTTGCCATGGTAGTGACAACCACTATATAAATGTCCTTGTGGAAGAAATCTCCATGGGTGTGGTTCATTGTGGGTTGTTAGATCTCCCCAGTAGCTCTTGAAGATTAAGTTCTCAGACTGTGTCAAAACCTTGGTGCACCGAGATTGGAGGTCACCCCTATGAGTCATAAAAGTTGCAGAGTCAAACCATTACTAAAAACCTTAGAGAGGCCAAATTTTTTCATTTTCTAGGAATGTGTGCAATGATTGCAAAAATCTTTGAAAACATACACAATTAGCTCTCTTAGGGATTAGCACAAACTAAGTCACTTGATTGTTCATGTGCAAGGTTGCTTTTGCCCTTGCTCATTATTTTCAGACGTGCTTGATATCACCTTCTTGCTGTTCTACATGCTTGTTTATCTTCTTGCTTACTCAAAATGATTGAAACCTACCCAATCTATCCGGACAGTCCAAAAATCTTGTCAAAATTAGTTGCTGTTGTAGAACTAGTCTATCTTCTCATGCGAAATCATTTGGGTCTTGCACAAAATTATCTAGTCCTTGTGCAAAATTATTTTGTCCTCATGCAAAATTAAACACTGTCATTAACCTTCACGCAAGCCAGAAACACCTTTGCAAGAGTGAGAAACATCTTTGCGCGACCTATAAAACTTCTTAGCGCGGCTTGTAAAACTTCTTCGCACGGCCTGTAAACTTTCTCACATGAGACTTTGTATCAGCATTGCCAATTTGGTTCTATTTTAGCTGTCCACGACTTGCACACTATCTTTTTTTGTGTTTGTTTATCGCTCTCTATCTGCAAACAGTCTTGAAACAATGACACTTGGCTTAGCTGAAGACTTGTATCTTGTACTTTGACTGGTCTCGTCTCTTAAGTTATCTTTGGTCTTCATTTCTTAATTTTTTTCATACCTTGTGTCACGTTGTTCATAATCTCTGGCTATTCTAGCCTTTAAATCAGACCATTTGTGCCTAGGTGGACAACATTCTTTTTATTATCTCATCCTTTTTGAGTCTCAGTCTTAGTGTGGTCCTTGTCCAAGTTCTAGCTTTTTGTCCTTGTCTATGACTGTTGCAACCAGAAGCGGCAATGTGTTTTATCCTTATAACCTTAGACGTGGTCATGCTAGGGGTTGTAATCATGGCAGAGGTCGCTTACCTTTCATTACACAATCTATACCTAGTTCGGCTAGTGAGGCATCTTCACGATCTCCCTCACCTGCCAAGTCACCTCGAGCTCAGCAAACATTTTCCATAAACCTACAACAAACTAGGAATCCTTTGTACCAAGAGGATACTGAGAAAAATAGAGGTCCTGCATTACCAAACACAATTTCGGATTCCTTTTTCAGAGGGCCTTTTGATACACAACACACTGAAATTGAACACATTCCGATAATGACTAATCGTGAACCTGAACATGGTAGTCATAGTAGACATCAAGAAACACCATTGCATGACAAAGAGAAAGAGAAAGATCATAACATCGATGAGGAAGAAGAAGACGTGGAAATACTCCCTGACACATAGCAAAATGTCGAAGAGACAAAAACTTCCAAAAGGTCATGAAAATCCTACTCAACGAAGAGAAAGAAAAATACTTTCTCAAACTTGCCCAAGAGGGAGCTAAACTACCTTATCATTTCAATGTGGAAACCATTATCATGCCTGAGGAAGAAACTTAGACTTCTACACTCCAAAAAAAACTAAAAATTATGCAAGACAAATTGGCTCAGATGATGCATGAGAAAGAGAAACCTATAAATACATATATATTACACGCTCTTTGTCCATTTCCATTTGACAAGAACATAAACATGTCACCTTTCCCATGAGGCGTAGAGCTACCCAAATATGACAAGTACTTTGGTACCACTAATCCCCAAGATCACTTGCGAGATTTTGGTGCTTTGTCCATGGAGTTTATGCATGATCACACATACCTCATGCATTTATTCCCTAGGAGCCTAGGTGGTCAGGCTTTGGAGTGGTTCTCACATTTACCTCCTGGTATCAAGATGTTTGATGAAATTGCTAATTCATTTGTTTCGAAATATTCTCATAACATTCAACATCCTAAAAATATTCTAGATCTATGCAATCTTAAACAGAAGGTTGGTGAACCTTTCCTCACTTTCCTCCAATGGTGGAGACAACTATACACAAAGTATTCTCGCAAAATTCTGGAAACGGAAAAGCTTGACATTTTCACTGATAACCTCTTACCTAATTTTGGGTATAGAGTTCAACTTCAAGGTCCACGTACCTTTGAAGACATGATCACATAGGCCATCCGTATTGAAGAATTTATGGTCAAGAAAGGTGAACTTATTCTTCAGAGAGACACAAAACAAGGTTCTACTTCCAATAGGGATAAAACCAAACATGTCAAAAAAAATTGAGAAATTGTACATGATGGAGTTGTTGACAATGTCACACCCAAACCTGCTAAAGCTGTGTTTAATCTCACAGATGGTCTTAAAGTGGCAAAAAATGCTAAGAAACCTCCTCCTAACAACAAAGCATTCGGAAACAAATCGAGAAACTCATGGGCAACATGCCCCAAGTGATAATATACACCCTTGGGAGAACCCCTGGATGTGGTGTACAAAACATTGCTACAACACAAGCTTATTTCACTAATGGATAACCCTTGTCCCTATGATCCACATCCACGTCCACCATGGTGGAATGAGACCTCTTTCTATGAATATCACCAAAACAAGGGACACAAACTATCAATTGTATAAACTTGCGCCATAAAGTCCAATACATGATTGATGCTGGCGATCTTGTGGTAGATGGATATAATAAAAACTTGAACCACAAGGTGTTCAAAGAACCTTTCCCATCTTATGAAAAGGGAGAGACTTCGAAGCCATAACCCTACAACAAGGTCAACTATACCTATCGCAATGATGACAATGTCATTCATATGGTTGAACCTGTGGATCCTAAATATTGCAACATTATTACCATTAAGGGCAAGCAAGATAACAACAAACCCAAGACACCATTTGTCTTGAGGGGCCCTACTTCCAATGCAATGGATAATGCACCCTCACAACATTGTGCTAACACTATTACTCACTCTCATGCTAAGTTGGTGCTTAAAGGCCCTATGCCTCCTACTTCAAATCCTAAACAACACAAAGACAAAGCCCTTGCTGGTCCATCTGGTAAAGGTACAAAACCCACAACGAACTTGACCGCAACCAGTTATAGTGTTCTCGATAAGCTAAAAAAAACTAATGCTCAGATTTCCATATTTGAGTTGCTTAAAATCTTGCCTGCTCAGAGGCAGATTCTGGACAAAACCCTCACTGAGGTAAATGTTCCTCAAGATCTTGATCTTGAGAAATTTCAATCCATGGTAGGTCACCTGACCTCACCTTATCTTATGACCTTCTCTGAGGAGGATGACAACTCGCTGAATCACCCACACAATTAGCCTCTACACATCAAGGTTATGATCCACTAGACACGTGTTCATTGGATACTTATTGATAATGGTGCTGGCTAAAATATTGTCTCTACTGCTCTTCTTAGACAATTGAATTATTCTGAAGACTCTATTGATCCTTGATGAAAGATCACTATCAAAGCATACAATGAGGTGGAACGAAAGTCTCTAGGTTCTGTGGTTTTACCAATCTGCATCGGTCCTATCGAAAGGGATGTCACCTGTCAGGTGCTTGACATTCCCTTGCCCTACAACATTCTATTAGGATGGCCATGGATACATGAGATGCGCACTGTACTATCCACATACCACCAATGCATCAAGTTCCCATTTCACAGCTCTGAAGATACTATTCTTGCCACCACTAGCTATACCTACAATATGCTCAAAGCTACTGAAACTTTTGTCCTTGTCAACTGTGAGTCCACTGATTATCACAACAATAAGCTCAAACAAATTAAGAAATCATTCAAACTGAAAGAAACTAGCATGGGAGAGTACCACATTGAACTAGTGCTGTCATTGACATCTCTCCCAGAGTCTCCTCGACATTATGGGAGACCTTCAGAAGCAAAGAAGCCCTTCGTGCTGACACCTCAGACCAAGTATAATGGCACTTTTTTCAAGGCTATAGTTCCCTTAGAGGATGAAAGTGAAAATAGAGCCATTTCCACATGGCTTTACAAAGAAGAGGCTCCCGTGGACCTAACAGAACAAGTTCAAGAAATTACTCCTCAGAAATATGGGCCTGGCCTTAGGCTTATAAAGTGTTTTGGCTACAAGGGAACTGTCCCTATTGGGTGCAATAACAATGGCCTGATCGATCCTATCAAAGCAAGCACTCGACACAACAGTGATACAACTGGTCTAGGGTTTCACAAAGTCCCTTTCCATTTGAGATCAAACAAATTCATACCTGTACCTAAGAGTTCATCTGAAAATGAGTCACAATCTGAGTCAGGTACTCAAGAGGAAGAATTTGATGATGAGGATTCCTACCCTCATCCTATTCCTTATGATCTCACTAAATTCTTTGCTGAGCTAGATGAATTTGTGCCACATGTTAGCAATGTGGATGATACTAGTAACTCTTCTATGGATGATACTGAACAACTCAAATATCATTCAGAAAAGGGAAAATCTAATTGGTCATGCCGTATTGAGTATTTGTGTAAGAATCCAAAGGATGAAGGTGAGTATGTCCCTATCACTATTGGGGAGTTCTATAATCTCTCACCATGTAGCACCGATTCTCATGAATATGAATTTGACTCTCTTTTAGAAGCTACTACTGATAAAGACATTGACCAAGTGCATGTCTATGAAAATCAAATCGAAGTGGGTGAAATGTCTAGGGTTAGGTCACAGGAGTTTGATCCAACTAATGTCATAGAGCCATTAATTACTAATGTTCGTACTTCAAGGCATTTGAACACACCTTTGGACAAAGTCATCGTAGGTCTTGAATTGCTAGTCCACGCACTTAATGACTATATTGTGAACGCAATTGAACCAGCCACTACTCTCTCACTCACACATCCTGAGCTTATAGACTAGAACCCCAATGCATCTAATGAAGTCCCCATGTTCTAGAATGACTATGCTCTCACCTGCTACCTTAACGCTATCGAACCTATAACATCTTCCACCAATGAGCAGAGCGTCAACATGACTGAGGCCGATATCAAATATCTCAGTTACACAATTAAAAAGAAAAAATGCAAGAGGTTCGATGGTGAAAACCACATTGTAGCAGTATCAGATCCCAAAAAAGTAAAAATAAAAGATGTATCCAAGGGTGAAAACCTCTTTGAGGTGCCACGGATGGGATATTTGATGTCCTTCCCAGTCACTTTTAGGAGAGATCATCAGTGTTAATAGAGCCAACACAGCCAATTAATCTAGGCACAACAGAACATCCTCATTTGATACATCTAGCACAATCACTATCACCTGAAGAGAAGGAACAATTCATTGCCTTTTTCAAGGAAAATAAAATAAATTTTTCCTGGACATATTCTGACATAACAGGATTGGATCCTGATCTTATCATGCATCATTTGTCCATAGCACTAGGCATTAAACCAGTTAAACAAAACCTTCGAAAAATGCATCCTCATGTTGCATTGCTCGTCAAAGCAGAATTGGAAAAACTTCTAAAAGCTAGTTTTATTCATGCAATTGATTATGTTGAATGCATATCCAATATTGTCCCTGTTTCCAAGCACGATAAAGCTATCAGGGTTTGTATAGACTTTC
Organism: Cupressus sempervirens; assembly: GCA_028749045.1. Taxonomy (NCBI): domain Eukaryota; kingdom Viridiplantae; phylum Streptophyta; class Pinopsida; order Cupressales; family Cupressaceae; genus Cupressus; species Cupressus sempervirens. Next base: position 847,782,118 of record CM053787.1, on the reverse strand, counting down.
GTGATCTTAACTTGGCATGTCCCAAAGATGACTTTCCACTCCCTAATATTGATATGATCATGGACATGATGGCTGGCTATGAGATGTATTCACTTATGGATGGTTTTTCTAGATACAAATAGATAAAAATTGCCCCAGAAGACCAAAAGAAAATGGCTTTCACATGTGCATGGGGAACCTTTTGTTGGAATGTGATGCCATTTGGCTTAAAGAATGTTGGTGCCACATACCAGTGGGTTGTTACCACAATTTTCCATGACATGATGCATAGAACCATGGAGGACTATGTTAATGATATCTTGGTCAAAAGCACTAAACATAATTCTCATCTACAAGATTTAGGTCCTATCCTAGATCATATGGAAAAATTCAGTCTTCGCCTCAATCCTAAGAAATGTACATTTGGCGTCACATTAGGGAAATTGTTAGGATATATTGTTTCTGCCAAGGGAATTGAATTAGATTTGGAAAAAGTACAAGCAATAATGGACATGCCACCACCTCGCAACATCATTCAGATGAGAGGATTATGGGGAAGGCTTCAATCTATTCGTAGGTTTATTTCACAATTGGCGGATAGATCACAACCCTTCACAAAGACCTTACATAAGGGTATGAAATTCAATTGGAGCCAGGATTGTGAGAAAAGCTTAACAAAAATCAAACAATATCTTGTCAAATCACCTATCTTGATGCCCCCTATTCATGGGAAGCCTTTTCTTTTATACATTTCAGCCACTAACACATCTCTAGGAATCTTGTTGGCTCAGGAAGACAATGACAACAAAGAAAGAGCCATTTATTACTTGAGCCAGACACTGGTCTCTTATGAGAAGAACTATAGCATTATTGAGAAAGCTTGCTTGGTAGTTGTCTTTGCTTCCCAGAAGTTGAGACACTACATGCTTGCCCACACTACATGGCTTGTCACTAAAATAGATCCCCTAAAGTACTTGCTCAGTAAGGCAGCTCTCATAGGAAGATTGGCTAAATGGGTCATGATACTCAATGAGTTTGACATCCAATATGTTGAATGCAAGGCTATAAAGGGACAAGAAATTGTAGATTAGCTAGCTGATGCACCCATACAGAGTCTTCTACCCATGAACATTGAGTTTCCAGATGAGTCGATTCTGACACTCACACAACATACATGGGTTATGTTCTTTCATGGGTCCTTCACTCAACAAAGATTAGGTTTTGGCTTACTTTTTATTACACCACAAAGATATTCATTGCCCAAAGCATACAAGATTTTGTTTCCTTGTACAAATAACATTGTTGAATATGAGGCTTTGATCAATGACATGAAAATTGTAGCTGAATGGAGAGTGGATTAGTTAGACATCTTTGGTGACTCTCAGCTTGTTATCAACCAAGTAAATGATGTGTATCAAACAAAGGATGAGAAACTAATTCCTTACAAGTGCATGGTTGATGACTTGAAGAAGTATTTTGCACACATCACCTTCCAACAAGTTCCCCGAGCAGATAATAAGGCAGTTGATGCCATGGCTACTCTAGCCTCCCTGCTGCAAATGCCTGAAAATGATCTCCGATATGAGTTCTTGGTGGAAGTGTTACAATACCCAGCCTATGACACCCTTGATTCTAGGATGATCTGTTCTATTAGAGGACAAGAATCATAACACTACCATCACATTTATTCTACCTCTATAATCAAACCATTCCAGAAGGTCTGACCCAGAATGAGAAACGTTACCTAATCTGTAATGCTTCACATTATGTCATTATTGCTGACGATCTGTATAGGAGCGGTCTCAATAGAACACTCCTTAGGTGTTTAGAACCCAAAGTTTCCAAATGTGCACTAATTGATGTTCATGAGGGAACTTGCAAATCTCATTCCAATGGCCTGACGTTGGCTCGCAAACTCCTTCATTTTGGTTACTACTGGCCTAAAATGGAGCTAGAAGCTATCAAATATGCTAGATCCTGCAAGTAGTGTCAGTTACATGGGAATCTCATTCATGCTCCAGCCAAAGCGTTGATTCCCTCTACTAAAACATGGCCATTTCAACAGTGGGCATTCGACTTGGTGGGCCAGATTCACCCAACCTCTTCTAATGGACATAAGTTCATTATCATGGCTACAGATTATTTCATGAAATGGGTAGAGGCAATACCCCTCATAGTTGCTGATGGAAAAACTGTAGCACTCTTCATCACAAACTACATCATCTGTAGATATGGTGTACCATCCTTAATCATTACTGACAATGGAGGACAATTCAAGAATAAAGACCTCAACGAACTATGCAAGAAGTTTAAGACCACACAACATTGGTCTTCTATTTATTACCCCCAAGGTAATGGCCAAGCTAAGGCATCCAATAAGGCGATCCTCAAAATTCTTCATCACATAGTGTGAAAATCAGGAAGAGACTTGCATCTCCAGATCAATCCAGCTCTGTGGCCATATAGGAAAAGTATTAGAACTCCAACGGGCACAACCCCCTTTGCGTTGGTGTATGGGGCAGATGTTGTGCTTCCAATAGAGGTCGAGATTCCTACCTTGAGAATCTCTATGAAGGGCCTTATCACTAATGACGACTATAGGATAGCTTGGCTTCAAGAGCTTGTATTACTAGATGAATGATGCCAAGTGGCATGTGATCATCTATGAGCATATCAACGAAGAATGGTAAGAAGCTACAATCAGAGGGTTAGGCCATGTGACTTCCAGCTGGGTGATCTCGTCCTGAGAGAGAATCCCAAGAATCAACAACAGCGAGTACAAAAGGGAAAGTTTGAACCAAACTGCCTGAGTCCTTACATCATTACTAAAGTATATGGATTTGGTGCCTATCAGCTTTCCACAACTGAAGGAGAAGTGTTTAAATAACCTATCAACACTCTCCACCTGAAGTAGTTTTATAGTTGATTTAATCTCAGCAAGCTCTTTGTACATATCTATATGTCCTAAAAAAAATCCTAAAAATCAAAAAAAGTCCTAAAAAAAAATTGTTACCCTGGTGAAAACCTAGCAAATAGGCACCTTGGTAACACCAAAAAAATAAAAAAAAGAGAAAAATACAAAAAAATGAAAAAAAGAGAAAACTGCAAAAAAAGAGAAAAATACAAAAAAAGAGAAAAATACAAAAATACAAAAAAAGAGAAAAAGAGAAAAATACCAAAAAAGAGAAAAAGAGAAAAATACAAAAAAAATTGAAAAACAAAAAAAACAAGTGCCATTGGTGAAAACCTGGAAAGAGGCATCATGATAGCAAAGAAAGAAACATCTTGCCAAGAAGGTGAAAACCTAGTAAACAGGCACCTCTTGTTCCCAATGCTCCATCTTACAGCGCATCTTCTGGCTATTCTGTACAGTCGCTTTCACGCTTTTTCTTTCCTACTTTTCCTTCTCATGTATCCATGGATTGAGTCTTGTCCCAGCTCGGGGGCATCCCCCCTTAGTGTCACTATTTTTGAGATTCTCCTCATAGAGTCTCTTTTGCGATAGTCACTAGTTGTTTCAACTACGTCTGCTTACTGTAGCTAGTGTCACTCTTTTTGAGGTTCTCCTCATAGAATCTCTTTCGCAATAGTCACTAGTTGTTTCAAGTATGTCTACCTACTGTCGCTAGTGTCACTCTTTTCGAGGTTCTCCTCATAGAATCTCTTTAGCGATAGTCACTAGTTGTTTCAACTGCATCTGCCTACTGTTGCTAGTGTCACTCTTTTTGAGGTTCTCCTCATAGAATATCTTTCATGACAGTCACTAGTTGTTTCAAACTGTGTCTGCCTACTATTGCTAGTGTCACACTTTTTGAGATTCTCCTCATAGAATGTCTTTTGCAACAGTCACCAGTTGTTTCAGCTGTGTCTGCCTACTATTGCTTAGGTCACGTCTCTAGCTTTATTTATGGAAGATCTCTATTGCGTCAGTCACCGGTCATTCTGGCTATGTCTGTCTACTATCACCCAGTCCTCTTTAGGTTCTTCATCATGAAGATTCCTCTTTAACATTAGTCACCAGTCGTTCTAACTAGGTCTGCCTACTGTTGTCACCCTACTGAAGAGATTCCTTTCAAACATGTTTTGGACATTGACACTTGACATCAATCTCAAAACATTGAACTCAAAACTGATATACTTGTTTGGATATGCTAAGCATTTTCTTTTTTTTCTTTGTTTTGGTTCATCATATCTCCTTGAGCAACTCGATGATGTCATCTTTGACTAGAGAACCAATGATTGGGGGCATGATCTTTTTCTTTGCTTTCTGTTTACGATTTAGTTCCAATAAGTTGATCTATTCCTATAAAAGGGGTGTCCACTATAAGAGCCTTCATCTTGTATTGGATGGCCATGTGTACCTCGACTCCTTTTATATACATACATCAATAACTTTGGTTCTTCTCCTTGTTTGTTAGAGCGAACTCTTCATGCTATAGAAAATACTGATACTCATCCTGCTAAGTGAATGTATAGGTCACTGCGAGTATATCTAGCACACTTCTATCTCAAGTTATGAATGCAAGGGTCATTGCGGACAGAATGAATACTAAATACTTAGCATAAGAGGGATCTCCTGTGTGTTTGGTGTGCCTGTTACACAAGCAACATTTAGGTCATCCCAGCATTCATGCTTCGATGCTTATGTTAACTTGCTACATTAAAAGGGACAAATGTTCTAGTCATTATGGCTTCTTGTGCCTCGAATGTTTACATTTAATCCCAACAAACCAATAATGTATGTTATATTCATATTCCTATGATTGCAATGTTAGTGGGAATTGTATGACCTATGAGCTTTGTTCTATATTCGATGATGGTTAAATATTGAGGCTTGGTAACTAGGCCTAGGGTTGCATTTAACATAGTCTCACATTGCATACTTCACTTATATAAGCATGCGATTCAATTGCGAATCTACTTTCACCTTCTCTGATGAGGGATTGTTGATCTCTTCAAAGTGTCATGTTCTTCACGAATTGCACAAATGATTGATTAATCACTCTTTTGGCTACTTTGGTTGCTTAGAACCCATTTTTCAGGATCAAATTCAAAATCTAACACACTTAAGTGGCTCAAAAATGCATTTTAGAATTTTGTACAATCCAAATTCTTTTGATAATTTGTGATTCTTGGAATCTTTTCAAATCAAACTTGGACTTTTGGACCTCAAAATCACTTCGGATCTCTTCATATTTCCTCAGATCGTTCTGATCTCTTCAATTTCTTCTGATCATTTTGATCTCTTTATCTTTTCTTTAGATCATTCTGATCTCTTCAATTTCTTTAGATCATTTTTGATCTCTTCATATTTCCTCAGATTGTTCTGATCTCTTCAATTTCTTCTAATCATTCTGATCTCCTCATCTTTTCTTTAGATCATTCTGATCTCTTCTACATTCTATTGAATCTCAAAATTGATATACTGCTTCACATCATATTTTTGGTGTGTCATCTTTCGATTTCACTCTCGAGGGGGCAAGATGATTACATCATTGAATACTTATTGATCGAGGCATCTCGTTCCCATCTTATGTCCTCGTCACTTGGGGCATCTCATCACTTGGGGCATCTTGTTCCCTTCTATCTGGTATCTTTGCTATCTATCTTATCTTTTCATCAATTGATCAACCTTATAATAGCTCCTCTCAGAGTTTGATGGATAGGTATTGGGATAGTCTAAACCCCAACTCTTGAGGATCAAGCCTCGTTCTAGGGATGATTCTATGACTCATGATTAGACTTTTTTATCTTTTATCAATCTTAGGTATCTAGGTGTTCTATTTGGATCCTTGAAGGTTAAGCTTCATTCTGGAGATAATCTTCTAAATGCTTATCAATCTTAGGTATCTAGGCGCTCTGCCTGGATTCCTTGGGATTAAGCTCTGTTCTAGAGATAGTCCTTAAAAGCTTATCAATTGGTCTTCATATCATCAAATTTGAAACCAATCCTTAAATTAAATCACTTTTAATAAATACACCTATCTTGATTAATTAAATGTAATTATTTAATTAGATGAGAAAGGTATCTTCATAGTTGCACTTGTGACTAGTGATGATTGTGTGATTTTTTTGATGTCTGTTAATAATGGCCCAATGATGAAAATAAGTTCTTTACATTCTCTAATGAATGATGAACACAAAATCTTATGTTATAGTTGCTCATTTGCAAGTACACCATTGCATTTTCATGTAGCTTGCATTATTAGATTCATGTTAGTTTGCATTTTTAGGCTGCATTATGAGTTTGAGAGGGTTCTCCCTTCATCTTTATTGTGGACTTTTAATCAACTGTGGTCATGTTTTGATCTTCATTTCCTTATCTTCTTTCATGATCTCAATCAAAATTTCTATCTTATACAGTTGATTGATTTTGGGGCATTTTCTTTTCTTCTTTCTATTTTCTTTCCATATCTTTCAAACTCTTATCTTCCATTTTCTTTATCCCCCACTTCTTTTCTTCTAAAAATCACCTTTGGGGCATAATATTTCATGCTTTATGATCTACCTTGGTTCAATGATTCTTATATCTTACATCAAGAACCTTATCTTTTGTTCGATTTGATCAAATTTATCAATTTTTTGTCTCTCCTCTATCTCATTTCGATTTCGATCATGAGGGGGCAATAATTATCAACTTCAATTTTTGATTCAATTTCTTTCTTTGACTACATGTGTTCCCAAATCGATCACACATTAGTCAAAGAGGGGCAAATGTATACACCCTAAAATGGTCGCCTAGACTATGGGCCCCCATTATTCAATTTATCAATTTATCAAATTTCTTGAATCAATGGTTTGCAATATTTTATTAAATCAATTCAAATCAATTTTCTTGATCAAATTCAATTATTTCATTTCTAATGTTGATCATTTTATCCTAATTTTTATTTAATTAAAAGAAAATCTCTCTTTTAATTAAATAAAATAAGTCCCCATTTAATTAAAAGAAAACCTCTCTTTTAATTAAATAATTCATCCACATTTAATTAATTAAGAGAAAAACCCTTCTTTTAATTTAATTAAATATCTCCTATTTAATTAAAAAGAACTTGCTCCCTTTTAATTAAATAAAAGTCCCACTTAAATATCTCTTGTTGATGAAAAAGGAAATTAAATAAATTTTTAAATTTAATTTCTACACTTAAATGCACATATTTCTAAGTGGGACTTATCTTTTCACTTTCTTCTCAACCACTCCTCTTTTCTCATTGGTGGAATTTCGTCTTACATGGATCAAACTCTATTATCCCATATTGGTTGTGAGAAGCCTCTCACCTCCATAATTTCCTTTATAAGGGAGAGCCCTCTCCTCATTTTAGGGATGGATGATGATGCTATTGTTATGCTACAAGATTGGAGAGAAAATTTTGTAGGAGTTTTGAATGCTAAAGCTTTTGTGGAGAACTTCTATCTTCTTGTCTCATTCTATCTTACACCCATTGCTTTCATCATGGGCTTTTATCATTACATTTGCATATTAGTTTAAAGTCATATTTGCTTTCATAAGATTAGATCTTGCATTCATAGATGAGATTTTGCATTGTTCTTGAATTGTTATCATATAGATTAGTTTTCATCTCCATTTGCATGCATTTTGGATCTTTGAATCTCTCATTTCATGGTGTACTTGCATGGGCATGAACTAGGTCAAACTAAGGGCCTCCATTGCAAAACCCTTGCACTGCATGACTAAAGAGCTATGAGTCACCATTTGAGACCTCATTCTTGAGTAATCTTGAATATAATGATTCATAGAAGTGTGCTCACATTTTAAGCACACAATAGCTCATTCCTTACCTTGGTTATTCTCCATTGCCAAGAGGGCTCCTATTGATTTTTCCATTAGAGATATATAGAGAAATAAGGGTTTGTGTGGCATAGGAGGCATCAAAATAGCTAGATTCATTAGGTACTTGTTGAGAAGATCAAAGGTCACTTGACATTGATTGTCCCACTAAAAACTATATCTTTATGAAGGAGGTGTGTAAAAGGTAAACACTTCTTAGCTAGCTAAGATGTGAATCTGTAAATTTACCAAAGTCTCCCATAGAGGTAGTGTAGCTGACTAAAGTTCTTGGGAGGTTTCATATTGACAATAGCTTGCACTTTTTCAAGATCAACTTCTGTCTCTTTGGTAGAGACAATATAGCATAGGAGCTTTCCCAATTGTATGCCAAAAGAACATTTAATAGGTTTTAGTTTATCTTTGAAGAATTCTAGGCATGTGAATAAATTATCTAAAATTGCAAGATGGTCTTTACAGGTATGAGATTTTTCTTAAATTTCATCTACATAATCCTTTGTAAAGGTATACATCATATCATGGAATATTGTGGTCATAGTCCTTTGATATGTAGCTCCTAAATTCATGACATCAAAGGTCATGACATTCCAACAAAATGTCCCCCATGTACAAGAAAAGGTTATCTTCCCCTTGGTCTTCAAATGTTATCCTAATTGGGTTATATCCTCAAAAACCATCCATAAGGGAGAATATAGAATGTCTTGTTGTTAGGTCCACAATGGTTTCAATGTTTGGAAGGGAAAAGTCATCTTTGTGACATGCTTTATTCACATCATGGAAGTCAATGTAGATCTATATGCTACCATTTTTCTTTGAAATGGGTACATGCTTGAGATCCATGAAACATAGGCCAATGGCCTAATGAAGTTGGGGTGAAGCAATTTATTGAACTTTTCTTTGACTAATAATTATGTATGGGGATGCATTTTTTGAAGGTTCTTCTTGATTGGTTTAACTTTAGGGGAAATGCTAAGATGATGGAGAATTAGATTAGTATGTAACCTAGGCATGTGAGCATATGTAATGTCCCTTTTCTGATTTTTCATGATATTTCCAACCTCTAATTAGATCTTTAAAATCAAACAGCTAATATCCCAAAGATCCACCGAATTCCTTAAGAAACCCCAAATCGGGTATGTTGAAAATAGTGCTAAAAGTTTCACAACTTCACAAATTATTAATGAATCTGAAAATGGAAATTTTTACAGAACCTTCAGCAGCATAAAAGCCTACAAATTTACATTTCTAGATCCGTATAGCCTTTACACAAAAGCTCGAAAATGTAGGACCAAAACTATGCTCATCGGGCTCCCGAAATAGCACAAAATATGCCCGAAAACACCACAAGAACACTAATAATCTATCTCAGAAGTTTAATCATGTCCCAATATATATATTCAGCTCTATTTTAATAGATTAAAGTATAAAATACAGCAGCAACCAAAACTGATATGAAATACTCAACCGGAAACACCAAACTCTTACAAAAATACACTTGGAAACTCACAAATCTGCACTGTTCAGCACAAAGGCAAACTCTGTATGAGCATGCACATGGAATGGCTTCAAACTCCCATCCTTAGCCTTCTTGGAAACTTGCAAACTCCCGTTCTTGGGTCTCCCTAGAAACCTGCAAACTCCCGTTCTTGGGTCTCTTTCTCCACAGGTTTGGCAGCCTCTGAAGAATAACAAAGAATGAGCAAAAATCAAGTTCTGGAATCCCCTCCAAAATGCCTCCAAACCTCTTTAAAAAGGGCATAACTGTAACTCACGTCCAAGAGAGGTTAATGAAACATATTTTAATAATAATTATCATTTATTAGTCCAACGGTTTCCAAAGATTAACTCCCTTTTTCTGAAACTTCACTTTCTTGGGCCTGCCTGTCTTAACAAAGATTATTATTTTTTTAATTATTTGAAAAGGGGACATGATAAGTCCTCCCCTCCCAAACATTGCTTGTCCTCAAGAAATGGCTGAACAATAAACCAATCAATCCTCCTGGATCCCAAATGTAGTCATGAACTATACTACTACCAATTAACACAGACTCCTGCAAGATCCTCTGCAATATGACCAAGAGGAATCCATAATCAAACTGGCAATTATAGCTCAACCAAACTCCAAAATCACCATTACCACAGTCAAAAACCCATGAGACACAAACTCTTAGAATATCAAAACCCAAGTAAAGTGGACTACCAACATAGTACATACCATCAATGCATTTCACTGGCCTATATGGAATGTACAATCCAACTCTGCAACAATGGTGAATGCTCTCAAATGAAACTATACCAAGTATGGAGAATCCACACACTGTACAACTCCTGCAGTCAACACAACTCTGTAGATCATTGGCCACTGTCTCATAACCATAACTCCCATGCATCCCTGATGGTGAAAAGCCATCATAAGATAAACAAAAAGAAATGGAACCCAAACCAAATTTTCCTGCCATCAACTCCTCAGCATAAGGATCAATTGTTAACTGATGTACATACCCTGCAATATAATGTTGATTAAAAAAACCAACCTCAGTCAACAACTCACCATGAACAAGTGATACAACCCACTGTGACTGATCACTAGCTAAGTCAGGAGATGTCATAGCCAAAGGAGTAGAATCAATAACAACACTTGCTGAAGCATCACTCCAAAACTCCTGCTCTAAGTCATGTATTATCAAGCTATCAACTACAAAACCTGTCGCCATGTTGTGCCCATCACAACTCTCATCTCGAGGCATCAAACTATTCCATAACTGATGATAAGCACTAGGAACCAAAGTACATCTCTGTATCATAATCTCATCAACATGGTCATCAAAGGTAAATTGATGAGCGTACCTCACAGTGTAATGCCGATAGAATGCGCCAATCTCAGTCAGTGGCTCAGACTGTAATCTAGATGAAACTAACTGTAATTGATCATCAACCATGTTGGAACTGACTGCTACCTCCAAAGATATCACCAAGGGAGTAGCATTACTAGCAGGAACCATGCCAACTGTCGACTCACCAACATCACACATGACCTTTGATACATCTCTAGTCTCTGTGCCTTCAGTACTAGAGGTCACCACCCTATCAGGCATACAATAATCTGCTACAATACCCAACTCAACTAAACCTGACTCTAGTGGGAATGAACCTGATATGCCAATGTTAGTATCAAGGATGGATGCATCCCCATCTCCACTGTCTCTGACAATCTCAGCCATAGACATCCTCGAATCACCAAACACCATAGCTTGTGACTGTATAGAATTAGATAAAGACTATAGTCGCTCTAACTCCATGGTCACCTTAGCCAAATGAAATTGTGACTCCTTGAAAGCCAACTGTGTACTCTCAAGAATCTCAGAAGTCACCTCAAGCTGCTTAGTAAGCTCACTCACCTCATCTTCCTTGGCCAACAATGCATCATATGCTGTACTACCCCACTCCATAAGATAATCTCTATCAGCTACCAACTACATATAATTCTGTCTCAAAATCCGAATAGCCTCCCATAAAGAGTGGATCTCTGTCAAGGAAAGATAACTTCCTTCCTGCTCATCACTAGTAGGAGAACCCCATCCATAAACTGCTAATAACTGACGAGTAGCATCAAAATGTTGGCAAGTGATAGCAATGTCTCGGTCACTAACTCTCAACTGATTAGACACATGATGGCATTGGCTTGACTGTCTCCTACAAACCTCCTTTGATGCACTGTCTAAAGGAGTATCCTCAAAGTTACTAGTCTCTAGAGTATTACCATCCATGTCATGTGAATCAACTCTAAAGCTCATATCAACATACAGAGTATCAAAAAAATTAGCATTGCTGTCCAAATCCTCTGTACCCAAGGAAACTAAGTCTTCAAAACTGCCCACTGCATCCTCCTGGATGTCATCAGTGCCAATATGATCTTGGGAGTCATCTATACACACTGCCAAATATGAAATATCATTAACACATTCCAGCAAGTATGGTCGACTAGATATATGAAAAAAGCCCAACACCGGTGTATAAAAACTAATACAAACATCGGATAAGCTCCTGGCACAAGAAAATACAACACCATGCAATCTGCTAATCAAATCCATGGTAGCACCCAAACAATCACTGCTACCAAAAAATGTTAATGATTTACAGTCAACTGAACCCCAAATGCCAATATAAGAATCTCGAGTCCATATCTGTAAACTAGAATTAGCTGGTAACTCAAGCAAAATCCTGACTTGAGTAATATGACCAATACCAACTAACTCCACATACCTGTCATGATGAGATAATGTAGTGACAATATTGTCTTCACACACCTTCAGCTGGCAGGATAAATCATGTGAAGTACTACTAGCCTCAACCTCATGTGACGAAGCATCTAACTGTGCCTGGTACTCTCTCTCAAAAAAGTCATGAATGCTCAATGTCTGCTCATCTACACCAGGTATCTCACCATCATGCACAACAACATCCTCATAATCATCATCCTTGAGGTCAAATCTATCTATCACTCTTTGACTAAAATCATCAAATGTAGTTACCTGATCATGACCTTGAGTAGTCATTCCATGATACCACCAATCATAGGCTGCATCTTCCAAGTGTAGACTTGCAATTTGAACAACATCACTCTCCTTCATGGGGTTAAGTGTGAAGAAGGTCTGTAATTTTTGTAGCCATGCTCTAGCTGAAATTTTATTTGTTCCATCAAAAGTAGGTGCTATAAACTTGCTTATTTTATTTTTGAGCTCTCTTCCACTTATGTCATGCTCCCTTCTGTACTCTTTCTTGGGCATCAAAGTGTTCATCATATCCACATATTCTCTAAAAGGAACTGAACTACGAAAGTCATCATCTAAGCCATTATAAGTAGCTCTTAATGTAATCAAGTTACCTGTAACCTCTTCCATAGGATTAATGGCTGGATTTGGTACTGGTGGCTCATCTGCAGGCAAGAAAATAGTTTTGGTTGATTTAGATGGTGTGGATTTCAGATTTCTTGGCTCCTCTGAAGTGCTCCCTTTCTCATTAATAGATGCAACTCCTTGTAGTTTTTCTGTCAATATTCGCAAAGCCTCTCTAGTTTTTGCCAAACTATCCACTATTTTCTTCTGAGTATTTTGGATGTCTTGGAAGAATTTCTTTGCCATCTTATCTGGATCAGCCATACTTTTCCCTTCCTTGGATTTTGTACTTTTACTTTCAACTGGAGGTTTGATCAAAATTTCTTTATTCTTTTCTCGCTGCAAATATCTTTTTGCTCTTTCACTTAGTTGCATGCAACCATAAATTTTGACATGCAACTGATTAGAAGCAACATGCAACCACCAAATTCACCAAGAACTAACATGCATATGATTATAAGTAGAATGCAACCATAAATTTTGACATGCAAGATTTGGGTAGTTATCAAAACTAACATGCAAGATCTGGGTAGTTGTCAAAACTGACCTGCAACTTCTACAAACCCTCAGGCTGGCAAGATCATGGCTCTGATACCACTGTAATGTCCCTTTTCTGATTTTTCATGATATTTCCAACCTCTAATCAGATCTTTAAAATCAAATAGCTAATATCCCAAAGATCCACCGAATTCCTTAAGAAACCCCAAATCGGGTATGTTGAAAATAGTGCTAAAAGTTTCACAACTTCACAAATTATTAATGAATCTAAAAATGTAAATTTTTACAGAACCTTCAGCAGCATAAAAGCCTACAAATTTACATTTCTATATCCGTATAGCCTTTACACAACAGCTCAAAAATGTAGGACCAAAACTATGCTCATCGGGCTCCCGAAATAGCACAAAATATGCCCGAAAACACCACAAGAACACTAATAATCTATCTCAGAAGTTTACTCATGTCCCAATATATATATTCAGCTCTATTTTAACAGCTTAAAGTATAAAATACAGCAGCAACCAAAACTGATATGAAATACTCAACCGGAAACACCAAACTCTTACAAAAATACACCCGGAAACTCACAAATCTGCACTGTTCAGCACAAAGGCAAACTCTGTATGAGCATGCACATGGAATGGCTTCAAACTACCGTCCTTAGCCTTCCTAGAAACCTACAAACTCCCGTTCTTGGGTCTCCCTAGAAACCTGCAAACTCCCGTTCTTGGGTCTCCTTCTCCACAGGTTTGGCAGCCTCTGAAGAATAACAAAGAATGAGCAAAAATCAAGTTCTGGAATCCCCTCCAAAATGCCTCCAAACCTCTTTAAAAAGGGCATAACTGTAACTCACGTCCAAGAGAGGTTAATGAAACATATTTTAATAATAATTATCATTTATTAGTCCAACGGTTTCCAAAGATTAACTCCCTTTTTCCGAAACTTCACTTTCTTGGGCCTGCCTGTCTTAACAAAGATTATTATTTTTTTAATTATTTGAAAAGGGGACATGACAGCATAGGACCATACAAAATTAATTTTCCTATCTTTTAAGAAGTGAATAATTTCACTTATTTCTTCTAGATTTAATGATTGTACCAAGTGAATGATTCTAGGTTCTTTTTCTATCCTAATGTTAACTTTCTCTATGGGCTCAATTAGGAATGATGACCTCTCCTCTAAATATTTTGGTAATGTGTAAATTATATCATTTGTGGGTTCCATAGTTGTGTTTTCACCATTGGATGCATGAATTCTATTTTTTATTATTTTTTTGCTAAGGTTGTACACAACATCACTTAGGTTATGACTTCCTTGATATGTTTGACCTATTCTTGTGTGAGTAAGATAATTGATGCTTGATGAATTCATAGGTATTTCTCTTGGTCCTATTCTAGAATCTATGGTTCAAGTACATTAAGGTACACAAAGATATCTTGGTTAGTGTCAAAATTAGAGATGTGATAGGGCTCAATAGTATCCTAGCTAATAAACTCAGGGTGGACCAAGGATAATGACTCTGGCTATGGATATGGTTCTATGGGGTTTAAGGACATGACCTTGTTGGGTGACTCATACATTGTATTTGGTAAATCTATAATATGTGCTTCTTATAAACTATTTATGAAGTTGGAATTTTCAAGTTTCTCATCATATTTATCTTCAATATCTACTAGAAATAAATATGGAAATAGGGTCTAAAACTAGAATCTATCATTAGGTTCATCATCTCCATGTGATGTGATTTTAGGTTTTTGTTCTATGTTATCTTCTAAAAAATTCTAATGTGAGTTGACTCTTTCGGGTGAAGTGAGACCTGAATGAGAAGTAGATCCTTGTGTTATGGAAATGCTTTATGTAGGAATGTGAATAAAATGGAATTCTTTATCTTGAATGAATTATTTGGATAATGAGTCAAATTCCACATGGTGGAATTGTCATCATCTTGGTTATTAGTGGTATCTGTGAACACTTCTCTTGCATGGTGTAGATCAAGGAAGGATATGTTAACATTCTTTGTATTGGTTTCTTTATAATAATTGATATATTTTCTTTTGGTACCCATACAAAAGTAGAGGAAGAGGAATCTCTATGCTTAGATTAGGATATGGGGTTAGATATGAACTTTTTATTTATTTTTCCTAAACATCTAACCCCTATTTTCAACTTGTTGGATAAGAAATGTGCTGCTAGGGGTTCAACAATATTGTTGTCACAAAAGTCTACACCATTAGCCAAAGTTTTTACCTATGGAAAACCTTGTGAAACATGGAAACAACCTCCAAGCTATGGGACTTTATTAAGAGGTTGAGTCTCTAGAGAAGGCCAACTTTTTTTACTATCAAGATGCACCTAACTACACTTGGAGAGGAAAAGGGAGAAGGAATGCATGAATGTAAATCTAGTTACTCTAATCTAAGGGGTGATGCACCAAAATAGAATGTTCAAAGTAATCTCTACCCATACATGCACTTTTGTAACATCATGATACCAAAAGCTATACACATCTAGACTTTCTTTAATCTAACAATCACATGTAGATCAGAAAACCCAAATAAATGACACAAGAAAGATGAGATTTACTTATATATCATTCATAGGTCAAAGAGATATAGTCATGCATGATTTTAGATATCCACAATACACTAATCAATTTAAAATATGTCTTTTATAATACATCAATGACTAAAGGAGATAAGGAAGAATGCCATAAAGTTCAAAGGAAAAGGGGATTTATAGTAGCATACTAGAGGAATGCTAGAGAAACATAGAGTTTTTGACCCTTGACAAAAATCAAAAATCCACTTTTATAGCTCAAGAATATTTGAGATATTTATAATGGAAATTACTCCACAACCACTACCATTAAGTGCTCATAGAACAATCAAGATGATCCAAACAATAGATTTGATTTGGTACACTTGCAGAGGCATGAAAATCATGGAAAACTTGACTAGAGAAAACCCTAAAGTGATGGAAATAGCATCAATCAATGCTAAAAATCCTAAAAATTTATGATTAGATGGTGGGAAGAGTGTCCTTTGCATCATTTAAAACCTAGCATTAACTTGGAGTGGTTGGGATTGATCAAAAAGATTTGATTATGGAAGAAAACCCAATTTTCTTTCATTTCTAGCATACAAATCAACAAGATCAATAGTCAAGCAAAGTCTTTCAACCAAGATAAGCCATGTGGACCAATAGAATTATTTATTTTTTCCACCTTGCAAGGTCTTCACAAGTTTGACTACTACATTGGCCAACTAACCATGCCACCTTCTAAAACTTGACTTCTATGACTTTATGAAACTACTAACTTAATTGCCATTGCAAATTTCTACTCTACACCTAGTCTTATAAGGACACATGTCCAATCCTCAATTATTTTCCCATTATGAAACAATGAGAGGCATTGATCTAACACCATCTCAAAAAAACATAAGCCGACCCACCTCTTTGTAGACTCAGCACCTCGACCAATAAAACAATGTGGTATTTCTATAGTGTCCCAACATGTCCATGTTGTGGTTTTGGTTAGTATCCTTGTGTGGCTCTAATAGGAATGAAATTGCAAAATAAATGTTTCAAGTTATTTCTATGTCACATAAAATAACTCCCTCACATCTCTACATAGCAACATAACATTGATCGAAGATCATCTTCAATCTATGAGAATCTAACGATGGATGAAACATGTGGTCCACCTTTTAAAAATATTAGTACTTTGACCAATCTAAAAAGCCTTCCATATTCCAACTCAGTCTGAGTCATCACCTTATCATATTGTGGCACACACAACATGACCTAGCCTATGGGTCCACATGTCATAACATTGCTTCCCAACATTGTCAAAAAGTCTAATAAAGTACAAAATGTAGGAAAGAGACAACCAATAAAATTTTAGCCATATTCCAACTCACATTAACATGTTATCATAATCAAAATATGGCCCACAAAAATGAAGCAAGGCACCACCCTAGATGCATGGCAAAAGGTTTCTTCCCTGAATTCATTAAACACTAGGCAATTCCAAAATGTAGGAAAGTGACTATCGTAAATCTGTGGGGGTAGGAAAAATAAAATTAGGAAAAAAATAAAAGTATTTTAATTTTTTAATTTAATTTATTTCATATTTCCATGATATTGTTTAATATTAAAGGTCAAACATGACCATTTAGTATTTGAATTTAAATATGGCAATTTTGGCAGGAAGGCAAATTTGGACAACAACTCTAGTAACTCAAGGGGGATGCAAGCCTTCTATGCATGACTAGTAGCTTCTGCATCCATTAGGCTATAGAGTCATAGAAATCATGAAGATCTACCCAAAAAAACCCTAAAACCATAGAAAATATGTACATGAACCTCAAAATTGTCTCAATCCTCTGCAACCTCTACAAAACAACACACTTACTCATGCTTTTCTTGGAAATAGGAAACCATAGGAAATAAAATAACCTAACTATATATAAGAATACTCATATATGCAAGGTTAAACAAACCCATTGACTAGTTTGTTGAAGTAGTTGACCTTCCTCACCAGTTGCTTTCTTGTTCCATGCATAAGAGTAGCTGAAAATAATAGCAAGTATGACAAACATGTTGCTGCAAGTTTTCCAACACTAGGGTGATACCTTGTGGAGAAAAATATATATTATCCTCCTTTTATAATTCACCCTCATGCTTAAGTGTAAGCATGACTAAGGGAAATTTTAAAAAAAATGTTATAGAGTTGGATGCCTTATGGGGCATCCTCTTGATGGTGTAGGGCCAAAGGAATAATCCTTGACTAGTTGATTGTGCTCTCCAATTATAGTCTGTAATTGGTTTAGAAATGACTCCTCCTTCTATGGAGAAAGATTCTACACCTTATCTTCATTTCATTCTTAAACCACCTCCTTAAGAGCTACTAATATGGTGTGGCATTACACTTGTTATTATAGTGGAACATGCTCTTCATATATAGGAGATGATGACTTAACATCCACGGAAGAGTAGATAACATCAATCTCATCCAAAAGAACATCCTCATCATTGAAATCCTCTATTATATTTTTAAAGACATGCATAGGTTGAGGGACAACCTCATGCAGGTTAGCATATTCATCATCTAGGATATAGCTATGCTCGAGGCTCTCTTTTCCATCCTGCACATCATGGAGGATTGTCTATTGTAGTGAATGATCTTCTTCCTTTTCCAAGATTAGATCTCCATCCTTTGGTAAGGTCTCAAAATCCATGATTTTCTCCTCATGAGAGAAAACAACCCTTCCTTCTTCCTCTCTAACCATGGAAGGAAGCTCTTTAGATAAGTGGACTAGATTCTCTTCCTTTGGCTCAGTAGCTATCTCCTCTGCCTACTCATTAGGCTACATCTCCTCCGATAGATTCCTAGTGGGCTTGGATTCACTCTCCCAAAACTCAATATTTAGACCATCAAAAGTCCATACAACTAGTCCATCTTGAAATAGGGAAATAGTGACAGGTTTGAGGTGTTCATGACTAATCCAACTTTCTTTTACAGGGGGTAGAGGAGCTACAATAGGAGGTTCTTATGTGGGAGGGGGATTCTTGAAGCTAGGAATGACATATTTGGGAGAAGAGGAGCATCTCCTTCCTTGGCATGTAGAGACATCTGAATTGCAAATTGAGGTTTAGGGAAGCTTGAAATATGCAGTTGGGGAGGGAACTTTGTTTGAAACTAGCAAACTTCCTCCTTGGAGGATTTTGAACTTTAACCTTTTTTTCTTGGGCAAGCCTAAGGCTTACCTCCTCCAACTCCCTCGTTTATTCTTTGCTTTTTTTTTTGATCCTTATCTATCTCTGCCCCTCTTCCCACCAAAAATGGCTAGCCCTTCTGAAAACTATTGTAGTATCACTCACCACCTCACAAGTATAAGTGCCATGAAACCATGTCTTCCTACCTCTATACATTTCATCAACCCAAGACCTCATGAGGAGCATGAAGTAAGCAAGGTTCCCACCATATGAAGGCTCATAATTGTTTTTGACATTTTCAAAAGTTCTTCCTAGGTTAGAATAGGAAAAGGAAAGATTTTCTATGCAACTACAAATCTCTTCCATCATGACCTTGGGAATGCTATAAGGTCTAATGGGCAATCAATTGGGCTAGTCATTTAGTATTGCAAGGGGGAATGAAACTAAGGAGGAATCTACAAATGAACTTGATCTCTCCTCCCTCTAGTGATCTGGATAATCTTGCTAGTCATAACTAGGTTGTGACTAACATAGGGCATGGGAGGGCTAAGGGATAATCTTCTTGTGACATGGGGGGAAGAGTAACTATTTCTATGAAATGGATTCTGTTAGCTCTTGATTTAATTGTTTTGAAAATAACCAAGAAACCAAACCAATGCATCTAAGGCTAACAAATTTCTATGATGGATGCAATTGAATGCAATTTTGGGCCAACTATAAGGCATAATTCCTTCTTCACTTTAGGCTCTAAAAAACCTAGGTGGGTTAACCTTGAGGTTCTAATATATGGTACTAGTGCAATTAAACATATAATACCTAATAATAGTAGATGTAACCCTTTTGTCTTTTGATACTTATGCAATACCATAGAAATGAGATAGCTACAAATCATAACCTATGAACCCATAAGCTAAGAGAGGGTTAATTCTTTTTAGCCCACTACAAAACATGAAATATTGAATTTATTTAATTAAAAAGATTTGTGCAAATAACCTTCATATCAACTTGAATCTGATTTAGTGATCAATGCCTTATCCATTACAACATAGAGTCATTACTAGTAGGAAGACCTAACTTGATTTCCTTACAATTAAGTTTGTCAAATGAAATTCCCAAATTCCATTCTTATGAAATATCCCCTCCATACACCTAGAAACCCTATCACATCATTGAAGCATTTACTTAACTCCTTGAATCAAAAGAAACAATAGATTTGATACACAACTCATCCAAGATGCCTTAAATCAAATGAACCTTATTCATTTAATTTCAAAGTCAATAGCATATGAAGAATTAGGAGACAAAATAAAAGAACACAAATAATTCATTATAAATCCCCTTTATATTCATCCTTGGAGAGATTGAATACATCATCTAGTAAAACTAAATGTAACTTAAGATACATCACATGATCTAGCATCAATTTCCATTATCTTAGAGAAACAAGACATAAAATGAAATGAAATCTACACAAGAGTGGATGTGTAGCCTTCACTACTAGAGCTCAACTCAATAGACATGAAGCAAAACCAACAACAATCTTGGTTTCATAGTGAAAATTGGAACCCTATTGGTATCGTAGAGAAAACTTCCAACCCCTTTAATGGAGAAAGAAAGAGAATAATATAGAAGAAATGAATTCCTGGATCTATTATGCATCTGACATGTGTCCACTTGGAAAATAACTCCTCGAATTGACAAAGCATTTCTCTAATCTCTCTCTGCAACTGCATCTCAAATCTTTAACCATTTTTTGCTCTCAAAAGCATAAAATGTCTCAAATATTTGATGGAAAAAAAAATTACTTTTGATGCTTGATTTGAACTCAAGGAAAGAACAAAATTTAGTTAAAAAATAAAAACTAGAAGCCATGAAAACTTTTTAGAATCACAATAGGCTTCAAAAAAATTTAATGTTTGCCTCTGAACTAATTTTGATACTGCATGATGAAAATTGCATGTTATATTGAGAGTTCCCTAGAAAACACAAAACTACTTATAAAGTGAACCAATAAAGACTTGCTCAAAAATTGACCCCAAATCTGAAAAATTTATCTCCTCTTAGTTCCAATGGTATCCTACACTACATATTTTGGATAAAAAATGTGCCCCTAAGACCAATTTGAAATTTTGGCTCCCCAACCATGAACTGCATTAAAATTGAAAAATTTACAATAAACTATATAAAACATTTAATTTCATTTAAATGTTTTCAACATTTGAAAATTTACATTGGAGAACCTTGAAATTTTCTTTTTTTATAATCATTTTATTTCCTCTCCAATCTGCCATCACCACATGTCCATCCTCCATTGGGCCATCATCATTTGAAGTTTCTAATTAATTAATTAATTAATCAATTAATTCTTTTAATTCTTGCTCCATATATTAATCCTTTAATCCTTATATTAATATATACTCCATATATTAACCCTTTAAACACCATCATATTTGGCTGTTGTAGCATCATGACCCTTTGAAAATTTGTCTCTTGACCATATGCTAGAAGCTTATCGCATAGCATCATAAAGCTTTTGATTTCATCTTTATGCTTTACATTTTCCCATGTGCACACATAGAAGGCCATCCTCTTTTTCCTTACACTCTTACGATGGACATAAGAGCGAAGTCTATCATGCTTCCCCTTATGCTCACACACTCAACGTAGACACCTTGATATGCATGCCACCATGGCAAAATTTATGCTTCTATGTCCACCAACGTATCCACTTGCTTGCAAGGGACCCACCACACATGGATAGCCTTTAAAAGGCTCTTGTCTTGAGACATCAGCTAATGTGAGTTCTTTATTATTTAAAGTTTATAAAATTTACAATTGGGGCGATGTGGGATATATATCTTTGTGGTTTTCCCCTTATGCTATAGGCTCCTTTACCTCTACGACCTTTGCACTAGGATTGACCACTACAAACTATACCTTGGCCCTCCTTACTTTCTAATGTGGAAGCTAATTTGCAATGGATTTTTCCCTGTCGATGCATGGGCTGGGGTTATCAATGACCTCTTTTCTATACTTTGTCTCCAAAATAGCAGATATATTCTTTCACATGGTTCACGTGCTACTTCTTCATCCTATTCTTCTTCTTACATGACCTAACTTTGACTTGGGCTACCTTGCCCCTTCTTTCATGTGGAACTCTTTTTAGCTGCCATCCTCTTACTACCTTTTCACACAGCTTCTCTCCTTGGTGTGTGGTTTACCCTCCTCAGTCCATCCATTCCTCTCATCTTTCAATGCCTACACTTTCTCCCTTAATGTTTCCTTCCTACCACTTTGAACTTCTCCATTCAAGTAGTCATGGATATGGGAATATCTCCTCTTCATTATTGTGGAGTGCCCTTCTAATCTCCTACTACAAATTCCTTTCAAAGGTAGTAGCAAACAAATGAAATAAAATAAAACTTTTCAAAATCTTTACATGTTTCCTTTATTTTTGGCATGGAGTTCCCTATCTCCTCTCATGTTGAGGGTTACTCTCTACATGTGGAGCTTTCCTCTACTTGATGGTTTCTCTTCATCTTGTTATGGGATTATATTGAATCCCTGGTATGAAAACCCTTACTTGGAGATGACATTCTTCCTCCCTCCAACCATGTTGATTGTTGTAAAGCTAACATCAGGTCTTTGCCCTAAACCTTTTAATGCAAGGATGATTTTATGCGTGTGATTGAGATCAATTTTAGAACTTTTTGGTACAAATCTAGCATCATTGACATTATTATAGAGCAATTTTGTGGAATGAGTGCATTCTCTGTGGCATTATCATAGAGCAAGTTTGTTATGCCTATATCTTTTGGTTCTGATTTAACCATAGAACTTGAGTTTGGTGTCATGGAAATGTTCTTCCCATCCTCTACATCTGCTACATGTTTCCCTTTAGGGACCTTGCCAAAACCCAATACTGGCTCATATTTGCAGTAAGCAT
Source organism: Cupressus sempervirens (assembly GCA_028749045.1). Taxonomy (NCBI): domain Eukaryota; kingdom Viridiplantae; phylum Streptophyta; class Pinopsida; order Cupressales; family Cupressaceae; genus Cupressus; species Cupressus sempervirens. The sequence continues at coordinate 847,759,275 of CM053787.1, read as the reverse complement.
TTAACTCTTTGTGAAAGTACATCTATTCAGACAAATCATAGTCATAATACCATAGTGGACAAGTATTTTCCACTACATTGATAGGGGAATGTAAAGCTTTTGAATCTCCCCCAATTGAGTTTTCCTGGTAACCTCTAGAGGATGGCTCTCTATTGATACTATCTTTGATTACATAATCTTTCCTCATAACTTTCGAAATTCCCATATCAATTAAACTATCAAAATCTTGAAAGATCTATGCAATGTCCAAGGGTATGTATCTTTCATTTTGTATCAGTCTATTGCAATTAGCTAGGCCTCAAAGTGGGTCCAAGTAAAAAAAAATTTATTTATAAACAAATAAAATGAAAAACTAATCCCTTGACCATTTTATGTAGATTAAAATGAAACTTGATCATTCAATTATCAATTAAAACTCATTTTATCATTTTACTACAACTTGTTGACTTTGTGCTAGGAGGTCTTTTCATTGGCTTTAAAAATTGATCTGAACCTTTGACCAGGCTCTAAAATTAAACACCATAATTCTCTATTCTACATAATTTTACACTGTCAAATCTAATCTCATGATGAATTCTCAATCAAAATATATTGACCTCCAAACAAACATGTTAGAAAATTGGAAAATACATTTGGTTTTGGCCTTGAAACTAAGCAAACTAACACTTGGGAAAACAAAAACTAGAGCACTAGTTCAGTATCACAAGGAGAGTATAAATATATGATTTGGGCTCATGAAGAATAATAGGATGAAAATGGTGAGTAGTCAAAGTGGGCTACTCAGAATTTGTAGACTAGAAACACTGAGAAAAAGATGATATTTGCAAATGGAAATGACCTACAAAAATGTGTAGATGGATTCATCAAAACTTGAAAACTAGCACACTCAAAGTATTTTCAAAGTAAAACATAGTGGTAAAAACCATTTAATATCACCTATCATGAATTTCAAATTATGATATCATGAACAGGGGTATTGATCAATATGCATTTCATGACACTAGTGAAACTTTATAAATCACAAACATAATTACATTTGAAAACTGATCAAATAGATTTTTCATAAGCTCAAAGTAGGAACATAGAAATTTTTTGAACCCTATAATATGATGCAAAAAGAAATTTCTTATTTGGGTCAACTAGTCAAAAGTTATGATAGGTCAAGTAGGGCCTTCCAAAATTTTGCACATTTCACAAATGCATGAAAATAGAAAACTACCAACTTTGAACGGTTCAAAACCGAATCAAACAGATTTGAAATGACTTGGAACATAGGTTATTTGATATTCATATTAAATATACCCAAAGTGGTGGGTCATAAAACTTTGGGTTAAATATATTCAAAGGCAAACTAGGCTTCTTGTCACTGTTTGATACTAAGGCAAAAATGCAAAATTAGAAACTACACAAAATTGAACTTTGCAGAATGGCTTGGAATATCAAAATTATCAATACAAAACATATGAATATGTCAAATAAAGGGTTTTAAATAATTGAAACACCATCTAAACCTTGAAATGACAACCAGTTACATATGCACAAAAAGCATTCATAGGGGGCTCAAAGTGATTCAAAAATTGGAATAGACACTCAAAATGGGAATGCAAATTTGAGTGCCATTAGATTCATGATTGGAGCTTCATCAAAACTACAATTTTATAGAAAATTTGACAATCACAAAGATCAAGGATGATCTTTACATACCAACACTATGTCCATATGAAACTAGTAGAAGTGCACTATAGTCACCATGGCGTTTGATTGAATGCCTCCAAATGTTGATGACACTGAGAAAAACACCCAATTTCTCAATGGATCAAGCTCAACTAGCTAGCCAATGGACTTATGTAGTTGAAATGATTAGTCCCACTAGGCATGCCAAAAACTGTTGTCATAAAAGTTTGCACCCTTGTCCAAAGTTTTTACCTAAGGAAAACCTTGTGAAACATGGAAACAACCTCCAAGATGTGGGACTTGAATTATGAGATTGAGTCTCCAAACAAGGTAGAGTTCCTTTACCATTAGGGTGCACCTTACTACACTTGGAGAGAAAAAAGGAAGAAGGAAAGCATGAAAGAAAATATACCTAATCTAACCTAAGGGTGTGATGCACCAAAATAGAATGTTCAAACCAATATTCACCCATACATGCACTTTTGAACCATCATGACACCAAAAGACATACACATCCAGACTCATTTTAATCTAACAACCACATGAAAATCAAAAAACACAAATAAATGACACAAGGAAGATGAGATTCACTTATGTATCATTCATATGTCAAAGAGATACAATCATGCAAGATTGTAGATATCCATAATATACTAATGAGAGGAAAATAAGTCTTGCATAATACATCAATGGTTGTAGGAGATAAGGCAGAATACCATATAGTTCAAAGGCAAAGGGGATTTACAATAGCATGCCAAAGCAATGCTAGAGAAATAGAGAGGGTCTGACCCTTTAAAACAAAATCTGCCTTTATAGCTTAGGCATAACTGGGATAATTCTAACTAAAGTTACTCCAAAACCACTACCATTAAGTTCTCAAAGAACAATCAAGATGATCCAAACAATAGATTTGATTTGGTACACTTGGAGAGGCATGAATATCATGGAAACCTTAATTGGAGAAAACCTTAAAGTGATGGAAATGGTGCCAATCAATGCTAAAAATCCTCAAAATGTATGATCAAATGGTTGGAAGAGTGTCCTTTGCATTATTTAAAACCTAGCATTAACTTAGAGTGGTTGGGATTAATAAGAAAGATCGTATTATGTAGGAAAACCAAATTTTCCTTTGTTTCTAGGTTATAAATCAGCAAGGTTAGTAGTCAAACAAAGTCCTACAGCCAAGATGAGCCATGTGAACCAATAGCATTATTTATTTTTTCTAACCTTAAAGGTCTTGAAAAGTTTGACTATCCCATTGGCCGACTAACTGCTTTATTTAACTACCAACTTAATCATAATTACAAACTACTACTCTAAATTGGGACCCATAAGGACATGTGTCCAATCCTCGCTATGTCACTATAACTAAAGGTTGATCATTTTACCATAGAGATAGAACAAGAGGCATTGATCAACTATCATTTGATGACAAAAGATAAACTAGCCCACCTCTTTCCAGAGTTAGCACCTCAGCCAATGAAATAGTGTAATATTTCCATCGTGTCCTGACATGTCCATGTTGTGGTTCTGATTAGTCTCCTTTTGTAGCTCTAATAGGAATGAAATTACAAAATACACATGTCAAACCATCACTATTTTGCATAAAGCAACTCCCTCACATCTCTACATAGTGACATAACAATGATTGTAGATCATCTTCGATTGAGGAGGATCTGACAGTGGATAAAACATGTGGTCCACCTTTTAAAAATATTAGTACTTTGACCAATCCAAAAAGCCTTCTATGTGCCAACTTAGTTCAACTCATCATCTTTTCACATTGTGGCCCACACAACATGACCTCAACCATGAGTGCACATATCATAATGTCACTTCCCCATATTGTCAGAAAAGTTGACAAAATACAAAATGCAGGAAAGTGACAACCAATCAAAATCTATATGTATTCCAACTCACATTAACATGTTAGCATAGTCAAAAGATGGCCCACAAACAAGAAACAAGGCCCCACCCTAGATGTGTGGAAAAAGGTTACTTCTAGGCATTTTCTAAATACTGGGCAATTCCAAAATGTGAGAAAGCAACTACCATATATTTGTGGGAGATCTAACAATTGTAGAAAGTTGCAGGGGCCATAGAAATATTATAAGGTTTTTATTTTTTATTTTTTGTATTTGTATGGCATTGTTAATATTAGGGATGGGATGTGGCTATTTAACATTTGAATTCAAATATGGAAATTTTGGCAAGAAGACAAATTTGGCCAACAAATACCTTTACCTCTCCCTATAGGACCATCACTTGTGTAACCCATTTTCTTCATTAGTTCAAAACCCTTGCTAAAGAGGTAGGGAGAAATTTCAACATTTAGTATCCTCTTTTTTCTTCCTCTAGGGAGCTTAAAGGTATACCACTTTCTTTGACAAAGTATTCATGATAAGGTCTAGGAGGACTGACCAAAGTTGGATTACCATGAGATTTGGTGGATAGTGGTGGATCAAACACTGAACTGGAGTACTCACCTACCCCCTTGCATTGCGACTTAAACTTTCACTCAAACTCTTTCATTAAGAAGCTTGTTTCCTCATAATCTTTTTTACTAGAGTTTCTTTGTGGAGGGATCATGAGCTAGAAGAATTAAAAAAACCAATTTTCTCTTTTCCCTTAGTCATTGTGGCACAGTGGTTGTTGTTTTGACTTGTAGAGGTTGAAATGTTTATTGATGTAGATTGGCTAATGACACTTATTAGAATGTTGATTTCTTCCCTATTGTGAGGAACAAGGGAGTTACCTCTTGGCCCACGTACAAAAGTTTTAGACATTGGTGATAAGTGAAAGGGACTACTTGCATATTGTGGATCCATGACTTGCCTAATAGGATGTTGTAGGTTAGTTTCAATTCTAGGACTTGACAAATAGTTTCTTTTACTACCTAGACAACCCTTATGGTTAAAATTACCATGCCTTTAGAAGATATCTCCTCATCATCAAAATTTTTAATTACAATCTTTCACTTGAGATCAACAACATCCTCTTTATATCATAGTACTTTTACCAAACTTAAAGTGCAAATGTTTAGGTTGGCCTTGCCATTTACTAAGCTCTATTTACACTATTTCTATGTATGAAGACTTCAATATGCAATGGAGAGTTTTGCAAATGAGTGAAGGATATGTCATCTTATTCCAAGAATAACACACAATAAGGGGCAAATAGGTTTCTTACCATGCTTTGGAATTTGTTGACATCAACATCGTTGGGTACTAAGGCTTTGGTGAGTATCTCTTTGTGCTCTAGAGATATTTATAGTAGTTTGAAGATACAAACATTGGTGGGAGTTTTTAATATTTGATTAACCAAGCAATATTTGGATATAGTTGATCTTGTGGTTGCTTGTTTTGAACTAATGGTTTTGCCCCAACAGAACCAATTTAGAGACTTGACCTTTGGTAATGGCATTTAAAGTTTGCTTCTTATGCTTGTCATTGATAATTATGACATTAACAATATTGTCAAACCCATAGATCATGTTGATCATATTGTCATAATTGTGGGTATAATTGACTTTTTCAGTGGAGGACATGGTCTAGTTGGTTCTCTAAGATTCACCCTTCTGATGGCTCATGAAGGGGTTTTTAAAGGTTTTATGGTCTTCATTATTATGAAGACTATTTACTTTAGTAGTCCCATTATCAATCAATTTTTGGATGGCCCCTTTAAGGATATAATAGTTTTTAGTGAGATACCCACTATTTTGATGGTAAGCACAAAAGTTTTTGTCACTCCACCATGAGAGCTTAACTTGGGTTTCATATTGTTTAGTCGTTGGTAATACAATGAACTCATTTTTTAATATCATTTCCAACACTCATTCATATCTTTCCCCTATGGGAGTGTATACCTGTTGGTCTGACTTTTTGTGTAGTAAAAGTTTTCAGTTAAATCATAGAAAAGTCAAATGTTCTATGCCTAAGTGAAGCATAGGGTTTTGGATAAATCATCCATCAGAACTAATCGTCATATAAACTCTATATCATCTCTATTCATAAATTGTCGGGCACGAAATTTTGAATTTTCAAAAGAGACGAATATGCTGTCATATTCCTTTTCCTTTCTCCTGGGTTACCTTTCTTCCTATTTGTCCCAACCGTCAGATCTGATTAGATCTACCATTGGCATTACCTTGCTATGACAAGTTGCATGCTTATTAAGTATAGCGAGATAACGAGTATTGAGTATTTTAAGCGGTGGGACCGTAAAGTGAAGATGCGGCGATCGAAGATTTGCTTATTAAATGATTTATTGTGCAGGTACACTTTGCAAGTTACCGACCAAAAGGGATAGGGACCCACTAGAATATCTGACATCAGAGCCGAAATGATGGTTTTTCTGGACGTTCTGCCACCTCGCTATCAGAAAATTCAGACACTTCACCATTAGCGAAGTAGCGAGGCCACGTGAAAATCTAAAAATGATGACATTGCATCTTGCTTGTATCATAATTACACCAGGTGGCATGACCAGTCATAAATACCGTTGTCAGAATTAGTTTTAATTAACAGAAGTAATTACTGGGTAACCCTTGCATTTTCCGGCATGAAATCCTTTTAAGTGCCAGAGCTCGCTACCTCGCTATCGGAAAATTTAGGTGCTTCATTGTTAGCGAGTTAGCAAGGCCCTGTAAAGTGGTAAAAGATCGGCAAGATCTTTGATGACATGGAATGACTGATGACTATGATAAATTTTGACATGTGCCAACTATACAGAGATTCGATTCTCATTAATACCTATTTGACTGAATGTACAAAAAATCTTGAACGTCAGCTTGAAGTGGATCAACGGAGCTCGCTACCTCGCTATGACAAGTTGCATGCTTGTTAAGCCATGTGACATAACAAATATAAATCAGGAGATCTTGTGTTTCTTCTTCACCTTTGATTTGGTAAGTGATCAACGGCTGTCGTCTCCTCGCTATGAAGAGTTGCAAGGGAGATAATTATAGCGACATAGCGAGTTGGGCCCGTCGCCTTCTTTCTTAAGAAGCCCTGTAGCGTATCTTTCAATCATTTCTTGATCTGAACAATGATTGTCGCCGCTTCGCCATGGCAAGGTGCTTGTTCTTTATGCATAACGAAGTAGCGACATGGTGACATGTGTTCTCCATCGCCAGTGGGTCCAAATATAAGTGCCATCAAAAGAAAGAATTATGTACGTGGCAAGTTCTCATTGGGTAAAATAACTGACATGGAAAATATAACTCCTAGTTGTTCTCTCTGTACCCCATGATCATAGGATCTTTGAAGATCGACAGCGCAGTTTTAAATGAAAAATGTAGTGCCACTCTCTGTATTAATTAGACAAGAAAGCTTCGTCCGTGAGGAAAAATAGAGTATAATACAGAGAGATTTCATCAGTTTCATTTCACGCGAGAAAAGATTTGGAGCCATTCTTGTGCAGAAGCCATTACTGAAAGAAAAGCGTGCCAAGGTTTGATAAAAAATTGTCAAGTTGTCTGTTCGCGGAAAATTTGTAGGAATACAGAGGAGAATTGAGACAGAATTCAAGTAAGTAAAACTACCATCATTTTCGTGAGCTTTTAAGTTCTAAAAAGATAGCCCAAGATGCCTCTGAAGAAGGGATTTACAGGTGCAATAAACTACTTGGATAGAAATGTGCATGATGATTTGCTTGAGTTACTTCCAGAGTCTACTGTAGAAACGGTGCAAGTTAAGAGGTTAACCTCACTGAACCCTAGGCTAAGGATAGCTGATGGATTGTATGATAAGGGTAATTGGGTCCGGGATGCTCAAACTTCTCAAACTGGTTTGAGTTTATTCAAAAAATGGTTTGCGGAAAGGAAGTTATATGCCCCTCATGCCAATATATGGAATTTTGATCTTGGAAAGCTTGTTGTTCCCAGCGTGTTTATGGCTTTTGACCTGCTTGAAGCTATAGGAAAAAACTATGACCAAGCCACTAAGGTAGTGAGAAGAATGGATGGTGAGGCTTTAGTTACCATCAGTCCTAAGGAGATTAGGAAGGTTTTTAGTCTGGGCCCTCTCACCATGTATCATGTGCCCATTAATTTGATAGAGTTAGAAAAGGAATATATATCCAAAAGGGATGTAGTTAGACAGGGTGCACTGAAAGCCCAAATAGGCTAGATTGGAGGCCTCCCAACCATAACATCATCTTCTAAAGAACCATTCAAGAAATCATGCTTTAATGTCAGGGCAATAGAGATAAATAGGACCCTATGCAGAGTCTTCAGAGAGGGTGAAGAAGATTTTATTCCGGTGAGCTTCATGTATATGATCACCCAAATCTCCTCTTTTGGTGTGGAAATAATTTTTGATTTTGCATCTTACTTGGCAAATGAGATTCACCAAGGATTGGTGGGGATTGCAAAGGGCAAGGTGGAAAAGGTTTGGGGTCATTACTCCTTATTGATGCATATGTTTCTTTTTAAAGGGGCCACTTATTTTGGTAAAGAAATGGTTTTAAATAGAGAACAAGAGGGGGAGGCACTGCCAGTCCAATTATGGAGTGCAGATATGACCTGGGAAGTAGAAAATGCTAGCTTTGTTAGATTTGATAGGCACTTTGCCTCCAAACTAAGATGCCTCATATTGAGTGATAATCCTAGAATCCCTAAGGTGTTAATGCACCTTGTTAGGCCTATGGACAAACCCCATAATCTAAAAGTTTCACATAATTGGGGAGATATTATCCCATATTCAATCTCAACTGTCATCAGGGTCTATGGATTCAAAGGAACACCCCATGTACTACCCTATCAGGTACCTTTAAAGGTAGGGATAGCTGAATTTTTGTGGTAGTTGGGAGGAGTGGATGAGGCCTTTTTGCACAAAAGGGGGACAGGATCAATTTTTCCTACTTGTACTATAGCCCACCAGTTTGTGATAACTAAAGAAGGGTGGGTCTTTCTCCACAAAATTTTGGATCAATATAAGATGGCACTGTCTCACTCTCGTTTTTGTGATACAGAAGGTTTCTTTAACTCTGCTCTTAGATTTAGAATCAAGCTTCGTCCAATTCAGCATGAATTCTATTTTCCTAAAGATATAATAAGAAATGAATATTCTCTCCATGAGCAAGAAATAAAGAAAGAAAAATGGAGAGTCTATTCAAAAGTTTTGGAATTCATTAATTGTTTTGACAAAGATTACAGTCCTCTTAGTAATGCTGCAACCAATGTAGATAAGATAAATAAGCTCATGAGTACTTTCTCTGAGATAATGGAAGTAATGAATGAGAAGAAACAACATTTTATTAATTCTTTTCTAGATAAAGCCAGAGATGTTATGAGAAAATTGGGTTTCACCCCCAACATTGGAATGGGTCCACTGGTGGTACGAAAGAAGACTGGATATACTATTGTTCGACAACAGGTGCCCATTGTACACAAAGAAAAATAGATAGTTGAATCCACCAGTACTGTCCTGGAAGAAAGACCCCCTGAACCTTCTCCCAAAATAAGAAGAATAATAAGGGAGGAAGAATCCCCTGATGAAAGTTACTCACCTTCTCAAACCCCAATGAGAATTGAGGAAGAACAGCTCTCCAATGAGCAATTCGAACAAATGGGGTCACAAGGAGAAATTTTTGTTACATAAGCAGAAATTGATGAAGGGAACCCCCAGGAACCTCCTGTGCCAAGTTTTGAATTAACTATAGCAGATTTCAGAAGAAGGGAATTGGACCCTATTTTGGAACAAGCTAGTCAACATTTTTTGTCTGATAACAGTTTTGTAAGATCTAGGGCTTTCCATCAGTTTGCGTGGAGGGTAAACATGCACATTTTTGAGCAAAAGTGTAAGAATATGAAAATAGAACATCCAGAAATGGATGAGACCTCCATTCAAAATCAAATAAAGGAACAAATGATGCAAGAGTTCCAAAATATAACCCCTGATGAGGGTAGACAGATGGTAAAAAATGCTAATATTTTATTATTGCCCAATTGGGATATTGCTGATGCATTAATTTTTAATTATGTTTCAAATAATTTAGGACTACAGGATCCAAATAAAGAGGAATTCTTGGATACAGCATTCAGCAATGATCAAGCTGCCCTTGTTATGTGGTCCCTAAGAAGAGGATCTAGGACTACTTCACCACAACCTGATGATTCAGGACTAACAGGGAGTATCATTGTAAGGAGAGTTGCTGATACTTCAAATGTACAGGCAGCCCACATGAATGTGGATTATTCTAAATTTTCCTTGGCTACTACAGAAAGAGAATAGAAGGAAATGATTGATATGCACAATAAATATGAAATAGTGGTTGATGCTTATAATCAAGAGGTAAAAAGGAGAATTGAGCTGGAAAACAGGGTATCTTAATTAGAGAAGGTACTTGGGAAGAGGAAAGTGGGAGAATCTAGTACACTGAGAATTGCATATCCTCCACAGTCATCTGTTGAATTAACCCCTATTATTGAGATACCTGACACCCCTGAAAGACTCCAATTCTATACTGCAGAGGAATTTGAAGTAAAAAAAACCAAATTACATGAGTGGCAGATAGAATTTAGAAATCAGCAGGAAGAGAAATGGAAGCAGGGTGTGACATATTTGAGGGATAAAATACAATGGTCAACTTTTTATGATTAGTTGACAAGGATTGTAACCCTCATGGATGAGTTGAATAAAGAAAAGGATGGACTAGATTCTCTTGCACAGAAATGGAGACAGAGAAATAATGATGTTACAATTATATGTATATCTACAGTCCAAATGCCTTTTCATCAGGTTGAAAGGATTTTTTATTTATTGAATCAATTAGATAATTTTGAGAATAAAAGAGATTCTTTACAGAAAAAATTGATACTCTGTTTTTCAAAATATCTTGCTGAAAAATTCACCCTATTTCCTTGTGCTTTAGAATCTGTTGATACAGTAAAGGAAAAAGAAAAATGGAAAAAGGAATTGGATGAATTATTCGATAACAGAATAATAAATATCATCAGTGAAACTAGCCATTGGTTTTGGGCAAAGACAAACGAGGAGCTGGTAAAAGTACAATTATATTATGCTGCTATGAGAAAAGAATTCGATGATTTAGAGGAAAATGCAAATTATTTAATAAAGATACAAAGAGAAACCCTAAGTTTTTATTGGCCAGATGATGATACTTTTAATAGATGGAAAAATCAGTTTAGTGAGCAGATGTCAGGAGATGATGAGGAAGAAGATGTAAGAGTAATAGTTACTTTTGTAATTGGCAATGATGACATAGAAAATCCCTAGGTTAAAGTGAGTTTGCAGGTAACAGAAGATGATACATCACTTACAGACCTCATGGGTATGTACTCTTAAGATGAAGAATGATTGTAAGATCAGATCATAGCAACCAAGAAGCATAATAGAAAGGGACCCACCAAGAAATGTTGTTGTAATTAACCTTTCTGTTATTTTTGTTTTTGTCTTTCTAAAGAAGGACACCTGTCACCTTCTTTAGCCTAAAGCTTGTTGCATCTCACACTATTTAAGTGAGATCCCAAGGCTAAAGAATGGTCCAAATTCTATTTTTTACTAAGTATTGTGCTTAGTTCTATTTTTGGTCCAAGCATTTTGGAAAGGAAGTTTGTAGTATACTTTTCTGTCAAAATTTCTGAGATATAGATGAATGTAGAAAGAACTGTGCTTCTTTTCTGAAGGTCTTTCTAGGTCTATTGTAAAGGATATACCATTTTCAAAAGAAATGAATAAAAATTATGAACTGTCCCCATATCTGCTCTTTCTGAATTTTGTCTCCTTTTAAATACGTAGCTACCTTGATGTTGTGTGAGTAAAAGCTTATGCAATTGATTGCAATATAGTAAGGCTGTACATCCATTTGTTATTGTTGTTAATTCAATGGATTAAATAAAGGCTCTGATGAATGTGATGAGGTTGCTTAGGTGTTAAAAAGGATTTTTGAATGATAAATTCTGGTAAGAATTGCTAATAAGAATTTGTTGCAAAGCAACAAATTAGATCTAAGAATTTACTTGACTCTGAATCCCCAATGGAATAGGCACTGATCGAAAGTATTTCAGCCAAAAGAGAAGTATATTATGACTGGTCTTTTCAAAGTACATCATAAAATCAATTTTTACTTATATTTCCTGTAAGATATTCAAAGTTGGCCAGCACTTGCCTGCATGGATTGTTTTAGCTTCATTTAGCCATTGCTGTTGGAAACATCTGCAGAGCTATAGAAGATTTCTTGGCCATATCTGTTCAAGGGATGTGTTTATCAATTTGGTAAGATTTATGCATATGTTTGAGGATTTAGAGATGAGAATCAAAATGAAACTAAGAATAATTCTCATATAATTGTTCCATCTTTGAACTATCCCCGGGTACACCCGCCCTGGTTTTTACAGAGCCAAAAGAGTAGAAAACCGTCTAAGGTTTTGTTGGAGTTGGGTCCTAGTACTTTGCATATGCAAGTGATAATGAGAATTGGCTATTCTTTAGGTTGTGTATGTACTGATATCTAGGTATTAAGCCTTTTGTCGCTTAGTAGTTTTAGCACTATTTTAACATCATAATAAAACACCAACAAAATGGCGACTCTACTAGGGACTGTCTAACACATCTGTAAAAAGTACTGCAGTTGTCTTTAGTCTTACTGAGTACGTATGTGTCGTGTGATCTTTATTTTTCCCATAGCTATAAGGGAATCTTTAGTATCAAAACTTGAGGATTTAAAGAAGATATAACCCAAGTACCATTGCTACACACTGACGCATCCAGCTTATCCAAGTGTCTTATCTAACAACCAAGAGTTGCAGTCTTACAACATCAGTGATTGGTCTGTCTGTGCCGTATTTTTGTTCCTACTTATGTATTGTTTTCTTTCTGTCAGTAAGAGTGTTATTATATTCTCCCAAAAGAGGGTGGCGACTCAATCAAGGTTTTGAAGCTAGTGCTTATTGTAACAAAAGAAGAATATGGCTGACAAGAGAAAGAACACAAGGGCTTACATGAGAGCCAATCCCGATGTATCAATGTATATTGATCTACCCCAAGGTGGTAGGAAGAACCAAAATAAGAAAAGAACAGATCCAAATCCTACTTGGAAGCCTAGAGGTAATGCCTCTGTAAATTCCCATTATCAACCAATAATAGCAAGAGAGTCATCTTCGCTTAGCTCTGAATCCGAAAACACAAGACTCTTAGGAGGTATTTTCAGTACCCCATTACTAGATCAGAGAGTTTTTCAAGACAAAGACGTATCTACTATGGGAATTGCTTCATTAAGACCAGAGCCTGTAGAAGATATAAATTGTAGGCTAGGATTTAGGAGTTCATCTGATAACCCTTTTAATCATAGAGTAGCCCCGTATATGGAACCAAACCTTATAGATCTAGATGACCCTGCTGATTTCGAGGCAACCTCTGCTGATTCTAAAGAAGTGCAATCTAAAATAGGATTTTTGAAGAAATGGATTACTGAGGAAGAAGCTAAACACATCTGTCTTGAAAAGGAGAGGGAGCAAGCCACTTTGGATGCAATAATAGAAAGAGATACTCTGCTAAGAAGGATGGCTGCTTTGAAAGAGCAAAATAGAAAATTAGAAGAGAATACCCCCACTCTCCATCAGGACGTCTTTGGAGATGTTGATAATCTAAGAGCTAAAGTTCAACAACAGGAGAAATGCCTAAATCAAAGGCAAGAACCAATTATTGCTCAAGTTCAAGCTTATAAACCCATTGAAGTTGATCCAATAGCGCCCACTGGAATAGTTCCAGATAAAGGGAAAGGCAAGGCTATAGGAATCCAAATAAATGAGCCTCAAGCCATACCGAGCAAACCTATACAACCCTCCATATCTAAATTAGATCTAGATCTAGAGAAGGCTCGCAAGGAGAGGGAAGACCTTGCAAAAGAACTTGAGAAGGTTGAAAATGAAGCTCAGGCCGCAGAAACTAGAAGGAAAATCCAATTCATAAAGTCTAATTCTGCATTGAATTCATGGCCTAGTTTGTCTATCCCACCTACAAATCTTGCACCAGTTAGTGGTCCTATAATCCTGACTCAGAGAGTACCCCAATCTGCTCCTACCTCATCTTCCAATATTGGCACTCAAGTCCCATTTGTCCCACCACAACTGTCCCAAGCTGCTCTCCTGAGTCAAGCTAATACAGCTAGTACTTCTAATATTCCTGGTTTCTAGAAGAAACCTATATACCTCAAAAAATATAGACAAATATCATTTGCCAGTATTCCTAGTGCCCCCCATCCCATATCTTTTGATTTAAGGGATAAAGTGGTTAAGTTTTCTGGAAATAATGCTGTTACTGGTGAAGAACATTTGAGAATTTTCATTGACATGCTAAATGATTATGAAGTTGAACATGAGGACATGGTGATGAAATTATTTGTGCATTCACTCATAGAGGATGCAAGGGATTGGTTCAGGAGGTTGCCTGATGATACTATTACTTCATGGAGTGATTTGGAGAAATTGTTCAAAGAGCAATATGGGGACAATACTAATGCAGGATTCATGTTGAATGAGTTCAACAATATCAAGAAGAATCCAAATGAATCCACATTTGATTTCAATGTGAGATTTCAGAAGGGGATGTACAAACTATTTCAGTTTATGCGGTTAAATGAAGACGTCTATCTCACAACCTATTTCAATGCTTTTGATAGCAAAATGGCCTACCAACTGAGAGATAAGGATCCTAAAACTTTAAGAGATGCCTATAGAGTTGCAGTGAATATAGAAAATAATAGAAAGGCCTCTGGCAAATTAGGGAGGAGGGATGATCCTAAGCTTTTCAATCCTAAGAATAATAATAAAAGGGAGGGTGACAAAACTCCCATAGGAAAAAAGCCTGAAGAACCTACTATAGGCCATGTTTTAGAAATGCTCAAGAAGATGAATCCCACTATTTTCAATAAGACAAATGTTACTGAGAGAACCCCTGTGAATAACAACAATTTCAATAGACAGCCTAGGATGCAGAATTACCCTTACACCACTCAGTGGAAAGATGGTAAACCAGTTCCCAACCAGACCCAAAATATGAAAGATAAGGGTACTCCAGACCCCCTGCAAAGGAACTCTGTAAATATGAATGATGATGTACCATGGTGCATTATATGCCAATCACCTCATTCTGTTGATTATTGTGTTGTTGCCCATTCGTTCGCCCAAGCTCAAGGAGTGCAAGCTGAAGAAGAAATTGAAGAGAAAAACCATGATGATATAAGCTGCAATATGGTGAACACATCTGATCATTTGATAGATTCTGATTCAGAAGAACCTGAGAATGATGTTACTAGCCAGAGAATTGCTTACCAGTTACATCATCAGCAAATATTTTCAGATGATGAAGAGAATGATACAGATAAGGTATGCAATACATTTTCTGACATAGGTCTCACAAACCTAAGAATCCCCTCCAAGGAGGAAATTGATAGAATTACAGCCAAGATGATTTCACAAGTCCATAGTAATTACAATTTGAGAAACAAAGCAATAAATAATGATGTAGGAAGGCCATCTAGTGTGTTCATCAAAGACACCACTCATAAGACAAATGATCAACACAAGAAAGTCAGTATAGATGTGCCTAAGATCAAGGAGAACAAGGGTCAGAAATGGGAACCAAAGAAGAAGGTTCAATTTCAGATAGGTGAAGCAACAAAGACAGTAGTGCAACCAGAGAAATCAGAACTGGATGTTGTCAAGCAAAAAGTGGTGCCCACTACTCAAAAGACTCCGATTCCAGGTACTATTGTAAAACCTATTGTGGTTGAACCTGTTGATATGATTTCCATGTTATCTCAAATTACTATGAAAGTGCCCTTATCTGAGCTTTTTAGAATTGAAGAGCATAAGAATAAGGCTTTGTCATGGTTGGGTGGAATAGCAAACAACAATAGTATTGATGATCAACCTGTAGCCCAATAGACCCCATTAATAATAGAGGATAATGGTATTATATCTCAAATTCCTCAGATGTTTTTAGATGATTCATCAGTTGCGTTCATAGAAGATATTGATCCTTTTTTCCTTAGTCTAATCATAAAAGGAAAAACCTTGAAAAATTGTATGATAGACTCTAGAGCTTCCAACACTATAATGCCTTTCAAAGTAATGGAAGCCCTAGGATTGAAGGTGGATACTAAGCAAGGTAGATGTCGAGGGATGGATGCTAGAGAGGTTCCAGTAATAGGTACTATAAATGCCTTACCATTCAAATTGGCTGCATTTCCTGAGGTAGAATTAACCATGTCTGTCCTTGTGGTGGATATACCCCCATACTACGGGATGCTACTTTCCAAAAAATGGAGTGCTGCCATGGGGGGAAGCCTACAATGTGACCTTACTTATGCCACCTTCCATATAGGGGACAAAGTTGTCAGGGTAAATAGGGAACCAAGGGTTAACCACATCTTAGGTGAAGAAATTGACAAAGATAACACTTGTTTCCTAGACACTGGGATTAATGCTTTCAGGGCTGAATTAATTATTCAGGAAGTGGAAAACTTGCCTGCTATCATTGAAAATGAGGTTGAATGTTGCATGAATTCACCAAAATTATGGAAAATGTTCTTTGATGGGGCTAGTTATAAAGAGGGTGCAGGGGCAGGTGTAGTCTTTGTGTCCCCTAAAAATAACACCTTCAGGTATTCATTCACCTTGAAGTTTGCCTGCACTAATAACATCGTTGAATATGAAGCATTGCTGCTAGGACTCAAAGTGGCCACACACCACAAAATTAAGAAATTGTGTGTCATAGGGGATTCTGAATTGATCATCTCTCAGATCAAAGGAACCTACTCCTCAAAAAGTAGGAGATTAAAATAATATAGAAATGCAGTCTGGGATCAAATAGAATTCTTTGATGCATTTGGGATCTCATGGAGAGATAGGACCCAGAATAAAATGGCTGATCTTCTAGCCAATGTAGCTATCAAACCAAAAGAAATATCATTTGCAGGAATCTCCCAGATCGAGGTTCAAAACAGACCTTCTATACCTGACAACATTGAAAATTGGCAGGTGTTTGAAGATGACAAAGATATTACAATTTTTTTGCTAAATGAAGACAAATACCATGGTCAGGAGATGGACTGCAATGGACTGATTGAAACCATAAATGGAAAAGAAACCATTTTCGGTCAAGAAATCATGCAATTAAAAAAAAATAAGATGCCTAAGGGGTTGGTAGTCTTGGAGAATATTTTTGATAACCAAGACAGAGTAAAATCGGGAGTAAATGACCCCAAACCCCAGGAGCTAGAAGAAATGAATTTGGGAACGGATGAATTCCCTAAAAGGGTTTACATCGGCCAAGATCTGCCTGTTCAAATCAGAAAAGCATTGATTGACCTACTTAGAAAGTACAGGCATGTTTTTCCTTGGTCATATGATGACCTTAAAGCTTACAGGCAGGACCTTTTTCAGCATGTCATACCGTTGAAGGAAAATGTAAAACCTTTTAGGAAAAAACAGAGGCCAATCAATCCTACCCTTGCCCCAAAAATGCAGGAAGAACTGACAAAACTGAGAGATGGTGGAATAATCAAACCAATTAGGCATTCCACTTGGGTTTCAAACCTTGTTCCTATGAGAAAAAAGAATGGAGATATTAGGCTTTGTGTGGATTTTAGAAATCTAAACATTGCATCTCTAAAAGATAATTATGGCTTACCTAATATGGAAGCCATGTTACAAAAAGTGACCGGCTCTGAATTGATGTCAATGATGGATGGCTTTTTTGGATATAATCAAGTTCTGGTAAAAGAAAGTGAATAGTTCAAAATAGCTTTCACAACCCCTTGGGGAACATATGTGTATGTGAGGATGCCTTTTGGCTTGATTAATGCAGGAGCTACTTTCCAAAGAGCCATGGATGTAGCATTTCATGAGTATATTGACAAATTTATGGTTGTGTACCAGGATGATCTTACAACGTATTCTAACAAGGCTGAAGATCACTGCAAACACTTGAAAATTTTTTTTATAAAAGCCCTGGAATATGGGGTATCTTTAAACCCAAAGAAATGCTCATTTGGGGTCACAGAAGGAAAGTTATTAGGACACATAGTGTCTAAGGATGGGGTAAAAAAAGACCCAGAAAGGGTAATAGCTATTGATAAAGTCCCCAAACCTAAAAATGTGAAAGGTATACAGTCCTTTTTTGGCCAGGTTAATTTTCTGAGGAGGTTTGTTACCAATTTCGCTGAAATTAGTAGACCCATTTCAAAAATGCTCAAGAAAGGAGCTGTTATAGATTGGAATGGTGAACCTTCACAGGCATTCCAGGATATAAAAACTGCAATAAAAAATGCTCCAGTTTTGAGGACCCCAGATTATGCAAAACCCATGCATATTTTTTCTTTTGCATCATTCCATACTATAGCTACAGTTTTATCACAGAAAAGTCAAGAAGGGTATGAGCAGCCTATTGCCTTTTTTAGCAAATCCCTGCAGCATGCTGAGCTAAAGTATGAAATAAATAAAAAACAAGTATATGCTTTGGTAAAGGCTGTAAAAGCATTCAGAAGTTATTTGGTAGGTGCTACTATTATTGCTTTTGTACCTAGTGCTGCAGTTAAAGATATATTCTCTCAGCAAGAAGTGTCAGGAAGGAGATGTAGATGGATCAATAGAATCCAAGAATTTAACATTGATATGCAGATAACTAAGTTAGTAAGAGGTCAAGGTTTGGCCAAACTCATGGCCGAAACTAACCTAGAAGCTAATCAGATAAATCTGGTAAATGATGATCTCAGAGCTGACTTCTGTGACATGGACCAGTGTGACTGGTACACCAATGTTATACATTATTTGCAACATATGAAAGTTCCTCCCCATCTGCCTGATAATGAAAAAAGGAATATTAAATTGCAAGCCATCAGGTATGTAATTGTTCAAAATAAATTATGGTGGAGAAAATTTTAGGGAGTTCTGTTGAAATGTGTTGACAAAGAAAGTGCAAAAGAGATTTTGAAAGAAATGCATGCTGGAGTATGTGGAGGACATTACATGGCCAAAACCACTGTGCGTAAGATAATGAGGGTTGGTTTCTGGTGGCCTGCTTTGTTCAAAGATGCTCAAGTTATGGTTAAGAAATGTGATCCTTGTCAGAGATTTGCTAGAAAGCTGAAGTTCTTAGGAAATACTCCACTGAAGCCAGTTGAAACTCAAGCACCTTTTCCACAATGGGTTCTGGACTTCATAGGAGAAATTTTTCCCAAGTCTAGCACTGGCTATTCTTGGATTCTGGTTGTTACTGACTACTTTACAAAATGGGTAGAGGCTATCCCTACTAGAAATGCAACAAGTAAAGTGGTAAATAGTTTCCTATTGAATAATATCATTTCTAGATTTGGATGTCCACAGAGAATTGTCACAGATAATGCTATGTGTTTTAGGTCTAAGGAGTTCATCAAGTTTTGTGATAAATATGGAATGACAAGAACATCATCTGCTCCATATCATCCACAAGGGAATGGACAAGCTGAGTCCACAAATAAAATCCTGTTGAAAATCATTAAGAGGACCTTGGACGATAATAAAAGGGCATGGGATTCTAAGTTACAGTTGGCAATATGGGCTGACAGAGTAACTATAAAGAAGGCAATTGGGGTGGCTCCATTTGATTTAGTGTATGGAATTCAAGCTAGAATGCCCCAGAACAACTTGAGGGGATTATACAATTACATCCAGTCATATGATGAAGATACTACTGATGAAATGAAAGAAAGAATGGATGAATTGGTAGGATTGACCGAAGCCAGAAGAGAACCATCTCTGAGGAACCAAAAGTTGTAGTTACAAGTCAAAACACTGTATGATAAAAGAACTGTAAACAAGAAATTTGAAAATGGAGACCTAGTCTTAATGTGGAATGCCAGAATTGAAGATAAAGGAAAACATGGCAAATTTGATCCCATTTGGTTAGGCCCATATCTCATTGAGAATGCTTGGGGTAAAGATTCTTACATAATCAAAGATATATTTGATAATATTTTTGAATTTCCAGTTCATGGACAGTTCTTGAAGAGGTATTTTTCTTGAAAAATACTTATTTTCTTCCATGAACAATAGTTTTAGGGTTTCCTGTCATCCCGTTTTCTATAAATCCTTGTACAGTTTGGGTTTTTTGTTTTTGTGCGTTGCTTTGTGCTCTCTGAAGAAGTTGTCACCTTACCAGATGTGTGGTCTACTCTCCCATAGATTCTGAATTCTTGCATAGACTCAAGTAGTCTATCATCCCCAGACAGAGCCACTGTTGGTCTGACTTTTTGTGTAGTAAAAGTTTTCAGTTAAATCATAGAAAAGTCAAATGTTCTATGCCTAAGTGAAGCATAGGGTTTTGGATAAATCATCCATAAGAACTAATCATCATATAAACCCTATATCATCTCTATTCACAAATTGTCGGGCGCGAAATTTTGAATTTTCAAAAGAGATAAATATGTTGTCATATTCCTTTTCCTTTCTCCTAGGTTACCTTTCTTCCTATTTGTCCCAACCGTCAGATCC
Organism: Cupressus sempervirens; assembly: GCA_028749045.1. NCBI lineage: Eukaryota > Viridiplantae > Streptophyta > Pinopsida > Cupressales > Cupressaceae > Cupressus > Cupressus sempervirens. The sequence continues at coordinate 847,739,105 of CM053787.1, read as the reverse complement.
AATTAGATCTACCGTTGGCATTACCTCACTATGACAAGTTGCATGCTTATTAAGTATAGCGACATAACGAGTATTGAGTATTTTAAGCGGTGGGACTGTAAAGTGAAGATGCGGCGATCAGAGATTTGCTTATTAAATGATTTATTGTGCAGGTACACTTTGCAAGTTACTGACCAAAAGGGATAGGGAGCCACTAGAATATCTAACATCAGAGCTGGAATGATGGTTTTTCTGTACGTTCTGCCACCTCGCTATTAGAAAATTTAGACACTTCACCATTGGCAAAGTAGCGAGGCCACGTGAAAATTTGAAAATGATGACATTGCATCTTGCTTGTATCATAATTACACCAGGTGGCATGACCAGTCATAGATATCGTTGTCAGAATCAATTTTAATTAACAGAAGTAATTACTGGGTAACCCTTGCATTTTCTGGCATGGAATCCTTTTAAGTGTCGGAGCTCACTACCTCGCTATCAGAAAATTCAGGTGCTTCACCGTTAGCGTGTTAGCGAGGCCCCGTAAAGTGGTAAAAGATCGACAAGATCTTTGATGACGTGGAATGACAAATGACTATGATAAATTTTGACATGTACCAACTATGCAGAGATCCGATTCTCATTAATACCTATCTGACTGAATGTACAAAAAATCTTGAACGTCAGCTTGAAGTGGATCAATGGAGCTCGCTACCTTGCTATGACAAGTTGCATGCTTGTTAAGCCATGTGACATAGCAAATATAAATCAGGAGATCTTGTGTTTCTTCTTCACCTTTGATTTGGTAAGTGATCAACGGCTATCGTCTCCTCGCTATGAAGAGTTGCAAGGGATATAATTATAGCAACATAGCGAGTCAGGCCCACCGCCTTCTTTCTTAAGAAGCCCTGTAGCGTATCTTTCGATCATTTCTTGATCTGATCAACGATTGTCACCGCTTCGCCATGGCAAGGTGCTTGTTCTTTATGCATAACGAAGTAGCGACATGCTGACCCGTGTTCTCCGTCGTTAGTGGGTCCAAATATAAGCGCCATCAAAACAAATAATTCTGTACGTGGCAAGTTCTCATTGGGTAAAATAACTGACATGGCAAATATAACTCCTAGTTGTTCTCTCTGTACCGCATGATCGTAGGATCTTTGAAGATTGACGGCGCAGTTTTAAATGAAAAATGTAGTGCCACTCTCTATATTAATTAGACAAGAAAACTTCATCCATGAGGAAAAATAGAGTATAATACAGAGAGATTTCATCAGTTTCATTTCACGCGAGAAAAGATTTGGAGCCATTCTTGTATAGAAGCCATTACTGAAAGAAAAGTGTGCCAAGGTTTGATAAAAAATTGTCAAGTTGTCTATTCGTAGAAAATTTGCAGGAATACAGAGGAGAATTGAGACAGAATTCAAGTAAGTAAAACTACCATCATCTTCGTGAGCTTTTAAGTTCTAAAAAGATAGCCCAAGATGCCTCCGAAGAAGGGATTTACAGGTGCAATAAACTACTTGGATAGAAATGTGCATGATGATTTGCTTGAGTTACTTCCAGAGTCTACTGTAGAAACGGTGCAAGTTAAGAGGTTAACCTCACTGAACCCTAGGCTAAGGATAGCTGATGGATTGTATGATAAGGGTAATTGGGTCTGAGATGCTAAAACTTCTCAAACTAGTTTGAGTTTATTCAAAAAATGGTTTTCGGAAAGGAAGTTATATGCCCCTCATGCCAATATATGGAATTTTGATCTTGGAAAGGTTGTTGTCCCCAGTGTGTTTATGGATTTTGACTTGCTTGAAGCTATAGCAAAAAACTATGACCAAGCCACTAAGGTAGTGAGAAGAATGGATGGTGAGGCTTTAGTTACCATCAGTCCTAAGGAGATTAGGAAGGTTTTTAGTCTGGGACCTCTCACCATGTATCATGTGCCCATTAATTTGATAGAGTTAGAAAAGGAATATATATCCAAAAGGAATGTAGTTAGATAGGGTGCACTGAAAGCCCACATAGGCCAGATTGGAGGCCTCCCAACCATAACATCATCTTCTAAAGAACCATTCAATAAATCATGCTTTAATGCCAGGGTAGTAGAGATATATAGGACCCTGTGCACAGTCTTCGGAGAGGGCGAAGAAGATTTTATTCCGGTGAGCTTCATGTATATGATCACCCAAATCTCCTCTTTTGGTGTGGAAATAATTTTTGATTTTGCATCTTACTTGGCAAATGAGATTCACCAGGGATTGGTGGGGATTGCAAAGGGCAAGGTGGAATAGGTTTGGGGTCATTACTCCTTATTGATGCATATGTTTCTTTTTAAAGGGGCCACTTATTTTGGTAAAGAAATGGTTTTAAATAGAGAACAAGAGGGGGAGGCACTGCCAAACCATTTATGGAGTGAAAATATGACCTGGGAAGCAGAAAATGCTAGCTTTGTTAGATTTGATAGGCACTTTGCCTCCAAACTAAGATGCCTCATATTGAGTGATAATCCTAGAATCCCTAAGGCATTAATGCACCTTGTTAGGCCTATGGACAAACCCCATAATCTAAAATTTTCACATAATTGGGGAGATATTATCCCATATTCAGTCTCAACTGTCATCAGGGTCTATGGATTCAAAGGAACACCCCATGTGCTACCCTATCAGGTACCTTTAAAGGTAGGGATAGCTGAATTTTTGTGGCAGTTGGGAGGAGTGGAGGAGGCCTTTTTGCACAAAAGGGGGACAGGATCAATTTTTCCTACTTGTACTATAGCCCACCAGTTTGTGATAACTAAAGAAGTGTGGATCTTTCTCCACAAAAAATTGGATTAGTATAAGATGGCAGTGTCTCACTCTCATTTTTGTGATACAGAAGGTTTCTTTAACTCTGCTCTTAAATTTAGAATCAAGCTTCGTCTAGTTCAGCATGAATTCTATTTTCCTAAAGATATAATAAGAAATGAATATTCTCTCCATGAGCAAGAAATAAAGAAAGAAAAATGGAGAGTCTATTCAAAAGTTTTGGAATTCATTAATTGTTTTGACAAAGATTACAGTCCTCTTAGTAATGCTGCAACCAATGCAGATAAGATAAATAAGCTCATGAGTACTTTCTCTAAGATAATGGAAGTAATGAATGAGAATAAACAACATTTTATTAATTCTTTTCTAGATAAAGCCAGAGAAGTTATGAGAAAATTGGGTTTCACCCCCAACATTGGAATGGGTCCACTGGTGGTACGAAAGAAGACAGGATATACTATTGTTCGACAGCAGGTGCCCATTGTACACAAAGAAAAATAGATAGTTGAATCCACCAGTACTGTCCTGGAAGAAAGACCCCCTAAACCTTCTCCCAAAAGAAGAAGAATAATAAGGGAGGAAGAATCCCCTGATGAAAGTTACTCACCTTCTCAAACCCTAATGAGAATTGAGGAAGAACAGCTCTCCAATGAGCAATTTGAACAAATGGGGTCACAAGGAGAAATTTTTGTTACACAAGCAGAAATTGATGAAGGGAACCCCCAGGAACCTCCTGTGCCAAGTTTTGAATTAACTATAGCAAATTTCAGAGGAAGGAAATTGGACCCTGTTTTGGAACAAGCCAGTCAGCATTTTTTGTCTGATAACAGTTTTGTAAGATCTAGGGCTTTCCATCAGTTTGTGTGGAGGGTAAACATGCACATTTTTGAGCAAAGGTGTAAGAATATGAAAATAGAACATCCAGAAATGGATGAGACCTCCATTCAAAATCAAATAATGGAACAAATGATGCAAGAGTTCCAAAATATAACCCCTGATGAGGGTAGACAGATGGTAAAAAATGCTAATGTTTTATTATTGCCCAATTGGGATATAGCTGATGCATTAAATTTTAATTCTGTTTCAAATAATTTAGGACTCCAGGATCCAAATAAAGAGGAATTATTGGGTACAACATTCAGCAATGATCAAGCTGCCCTTGTTATGTGGTCCCTGAGAAGAGGATCTAGGACTACTTCACCACAGCCTGATGACTCAGGACTAACAGGGAGTATCATTGTAAGGAGAGTTGCTGATACTTCAAATGTACAGGCAACCCACATGAATGTGGATTATTCTAAATTTGCCTTGGCTACTACAGAAAGAGAAGAGAAGGAAATGATTGATATGCACAATAAATATGAAATAGTGGTTGATGCTTATAATCAAGAGGTAAAAAGGAGAATTGAGCTGGAAAACAGGGTATCTCAATTAGAGAAGGTACATGGAAAGAGGAAAGTGGGAGAATCCAATACACTGAGAATTGCATATCCTCCATAGTCATCTGTGGGATTAACCCCTATTATTGAGATACCTGACACCCCTGAAAGACTCCAATTCTATACTGCAGAGAAATTTGAAGCAGAAAAAACCAAATTACATGAGTGACAAATAGAATTTAGAAATCATTAGGAAGAGAAATGGAAGCAGGGTGTGACATATTTGAGGGATAAAATACAATGGTCAACTTTTTATGATCAGTTGACAAGGATTGTAACCCTCATGGATGAGTTGAATAAAGAAAAGGATGGACTAGATTCTCTTGCACAGAAATGGAGACAGAGAAATAATGATGTTACAATTATATGTATATCTACAGTCCAAATGCCTTTTCATCAGGTTGAAAGGATTTTTGATTTATTGAATCAATTAGATAATTTTGAGAATAAAAGAGATTCTTTATAGAAAAAATTGATACTCTATTTTTCAAAATATCTTGCTGAAAAATTCACCCTATTTCCTTGTGCTTTAGAATCTGTTGATACAGTAAAGGAAAAAGAAAAATGGAAAAAGGAATTGGATGAATTATTCGATAACAGAATAATAAATATCATCAGTGAAACTAGCCATTGGTTTTGGGCAAAGACAAACGAGGAGCTGGTAAAAGTACAATTATATTATGCTGCTATGAGAAAAGAATTCGATGATTTAGAGGAAAATGCAAATTCTTTAATAAAGATACAAAGAGAAACCCTAAGTTTTGATTGGCCAAATGATGATACTTTTAATAGATGGAAAAATCAGTTTAGTGAGCAGATGTCAGGAGACGATGAGGAAGAAGATGTAAGAGTAATAGTTACTTTTGTAATCGGCAATGATGACATAGAAAATCCCCAGGTTAAAGTGAGTTTGCAGGTAACAGAAGATGATACATCACTTACAGACCTAATGGGGTATGTACTCTGAAGATGAAGAATGATTGTAAGATAAGATCAGATCCAAGGAAAGTTGATTTTAATCCATGACATTCAAGAGTGTGTTTTGAGCAACATTCATTCAATGGAAAATGTGTTTAACCATTCAAGTTCATTTTTTTTAGCAACATGCATTCAAAGACAAATGGTTAAACATTCAAGTTCATTTTTTAGGAACATGAAAACCTACAAGAAACATGGTTAGTGGTTCCATATGTGCTCCAACCTACAATGAGACAAAAAAAAAAAGCAATTTAGTTAGTTAGCCAAAATCTTCAAAAATGAGAGCTTAACTATGGGAAAAAAAATTTTAACTTTTTTTGTTGTTTTTTCTACGCGTAAAAGTGCTTAAAATGGTCTAAATCCTACAGAACCACAGAAAATAGGTGACAAGCAGAGATGCCGATTTGCGTAGATGCGGATTTTCACAGACGCGGATTTTTGTAGATGTCAATTTGTGTAGACGCAAATTTTTGTAGACATCAATTTTCGTAGACGCGGATTTTCATAGAAAGAACAGGTTGCAGACGCCAAAACTACGCCAAAAAAGCTGAAAAATGCGAATTTTTTTTTATTTTTAAAGATGGTATTTCTTCTTCCTAAGTGTGTTCTTTAACCTACAAAAACAAGAAAAACACCCTCACAACACACTCAAACAACAACAAACATTAGATGGTTAGAAAAATGACATATAGATGAAAATAGATGATTAAATGACCCATAGTGGGGTCCCACCGGGCGTGCCAAAATGTAGAACAAGAATTAGTATGCAAAGAACATTAACAAATAAAGTAAACATTCACAAACCAAAAACTAAATTCACATATATGCTTAGACAAAGAAAGAGAACAAGAAGTGCAAACCTCACAAGAGAAAACACTCCATGCTTTTCTTGATTCTGTAGATGTGTCCTTTTGTTGTGGATGTATGCTCAAGATGCTCAAAAGCTGCTTCAATGGAGATGGGTAATGGCAAATTGGTAGCTTTGTGAGCTCTCAATTTGGCATTATAAGGGTATGGTTGACGGCTTTGGTTCTCAAAATAGCATGGTAACTTTAGCTCAAAGATTGTTGATGAAATGGCTTGGAATGGGATTCAATTTATAGGCTAAGGGGTAGAGGGATGGAGGGCTTAGATGCAAGGATGGATGAACGCTTAAGGAGGGCTAGGATGCACTCAAAGGAGAGAACATGGATTGTGCTTGTTTAGCACCAATGGAAAGGTGATACTTGTCACAAGGAGGATGAGTGTGAGAGGGTAGGGTAAAGGGTTGGTTAAAGGCATGATGAGTGGGGTTGAGTATGTAAGAGGGATGTAAGAGGAATGAGTGTGGAAGAGGGAAGAGTGTGGAAGATGGGTGTAAGAGTCATGAGTGGGCTTGTAAGAGTCTTTATGTTTTGTAAGAGCACTCATGACTTAGTGGTTGGGTTTTTTTGAGGGGAGACTTTGATTTGGATTAGGAAAGTCTTAAACTTGTTTAAGAAATATGACAACATTAGGGGGTGGATTAGGCTTGGGTTTAGGATTAGCTTAAGGATGTTAGAGATGTGCAAGTGGATGGCATTAATGAGGGTGGGTGAGTTAGTGGCTAAGCTTGGTTAGTATGGGTGGATGGGGTGGATTAGGCTAAATGGAGGATTAGAGATAGGTTAGGGGTTTTTGAATTTGAAGATTTCATTTATCAAATAGATTTATTTAATAAATGGGGATTTTTGGAATTAGATAGAAGAATAGGATTTAATTGATAAATAATAGATTATTTGATTTATCAATTAGGACTATAGATGATTAATTAAATTAATCAACTAGGGGATGACAAAGGATTAATTAAATAGAAATTTAATTAATAATGCCTTTTTAGATAACTAAATAGGATTACTAAAATAGTGTAATCAAATTTAGGTGTCTACACTTCCACCCCATCATTCACCATATTTTTATTATTATTTCTCCACCACAATTTTTTTTTATCGATTGACTAATCAAATGAGTTGTGTGGCTATGAGGAGTTGTTTGAGGAACCTTTGTCACCTTTTGATAGCTTAATGATGTCATTTCTTAGGAGGTTTTCTTCCACTTTTGCTACATTTTTTTAAGTGGTTTTAAATTCCTTAGGAGCTTTTAGTTGCAACTAATAATGCATAGGTTTAGAGAGGTTATTTATAAAAATATCCATTTTCTCATTGTTTGGGATGTCTTGATGATATTTGGCAAAGGTATGGCTCCATCTTTGTTAAAAAACTTTGAAAGACTCTCCTAAGAGTTGTTTTTTGTTATATAAGTCAATCATAGTGACCACCTTTTCAATATTATATGAGTACTATGTAATGAATACAAAAGCAAGTTGATCAAATGAATTGATATTGGAGGGGAGCTTTGAGAACCACTCCATGAATTGTCGTCCCAAGCTTCTAGGGAATAGCCACATAAGGTGGGTCATATCAGCCATGAAACCATTACTTAAAGTATATAATTGTCATAGATGATCTTGATGATTAAATGTACGAAAATATTTATCATATTTTTGTAGTTGCATATAGTGTGGAAAAAGGTGTCAAAGTGATGCTTCTATTGAATGAGAGAGGGCATACCTTCTCGAGACTAAATTCAATTAGTTGAACTTTCCCTCCTTTCATTCTTTCCATCTCTAATTGTAGGTCTTTAGTTTTTTAAATGAAAACCTATAGGGCTGATTCTTCTTGATCATGTTTGAGGTTAGATGTGTCAAAGTCTAAAGGTAGTTTTACACCTTGTTGTGCCAATGATAGAAAGTAACATTCCTTATGTCATTCTAATATGTTTTTCATTATGTCAAAAAGCTTTAGATTTTGATAGAAATCCTTGATATTTGTCTCTTAGTTATTTTTTTGCTAGGTTTGTGATGAACCTATTGGCTATTTTGGCCCCCATTTAGCCCATCATTGATAATTGATCTAAGAGATCTTCAATGGGCTAGATTCTTTTGATGTAGGTTAACACACTTCTTGGTCGAGTTAACATCTTGTGTTAAATTGGGTTCTTTATATTTTGAGCTAGTTCATTTCCTTCATGTGTTGAGTTGTAGATTAACATCTCATGTTAACTTGGGTTCTTCATCTGCCAAGCTAGTTCATTTCCTTAATGTGTCAAGTTGTAGGCTAACGCACATTTCTATCGAGGTTAACATTGCACATTAACCATTGTCACTATGTCACTATGCAAAGTTGCAAGGTAGTTTTTTCATGTGACATAGCAAGCACTTGCCAAGTTGGCTCATTTTTCTTCATGTGCCAAGTTGCATGTTAACATGCATTTTCGCACCAAGTTAACATTCTATGTTCTATTCAACCATGTGTTTGAGAAATGTTCTGACCAACTATTGCATGGCACATGGTAGATACTTATTGTGCTAGGTTTCTTTTGATCTAATGTTGGTCACATTTTTGCGTCATTTCTTGGGTCTCTTGTGAACATACGATGGTCATTAGATTATGAAGCATCTTGTGGGTATTTTGAGTGTATCTCAACCATCTGTGGTTACAAAGGAAAATGTGCATCTATGGTTGAGTTTTAATCATTTCTTGAGGATATTTTCATAACATCTTGGCCATCCATATTTGAATGAAGATTGAAATCAATGCTTTGCACCTTTGGGGTAAAATAAAATTTATTTCGCACGATTAAATTCTATAATTTTTGTAGCAAGTTAACTTGTGTGCTATCCCATCCTATGTTTTCTTTGACAGCCATGCAAATTTATTTATTGCGGCCATGGCAAATTGCAAGGATTGATCTTTAATGTTGAACCAAAAATTTTGGGGCTTGTTCCATGGCATTAATGCATCTCCATGTCTCACTAATGATTGTAATGATCAAATCTCATGGGATTTGATTTCTTATGGCTAGATGTATTTGTCTTTGCCCTTCGTCACTTCTATAGAAAATTGTATTTCATGATTAGATTTAGTTTTGATATTCTTTTATTGCTACCCTTTGTAACTTGAATCCATCTTGTGGGGTTTGAACTTCAAGTTAGATTTGAGTTATGCCTAAACACTATAAAGGAAAGTTGTAAATACTTATTTTCTGGGTTCTTCTCTATCTACATTTTTTGTAGAAGCACTATACTATGTAATTTCTTGCCTTCCATTGATGAAATAGTTTTCCTTCCCTACCTCTTCTTGCCATTGGTCAAATGTACATGTATCTTTCCTTTTGGTGGGTGTTTCTTTCTAGTTTTCAAGTTTTGTATGTTGTGTCCAAACTTTTGATGGTTGTTGTATAAGTGAAGATGTCTTTCCTTTCAGCACTTCAACTAGTTCCAAACCTACATGTGGATTCTTGAAGTTAGAATAAAGTCAAGACTAGCATATTCTAGACTTTTCATTAATGTGTTGTGTATACATGGATAGATTCATAACCACCATTCTATCTGAGTGAGTCACCTCCCTTTCCCTTTCTGCATTTTAATTTTAGTTCTCTTTCTCCCTTTTCCTCTCAAGAAGTAGTTTAGGTCCACCCTAATAGCAAGGAAACCTACCTTCTCTAGAGATTCAACCTCAAAGCACAAGTCCCACACATGGATGTTGTTTCCATTTTGTACAAGTTTTCTTTAAGGGTCAAACCTCAAGCAAGGGTACAAACTTTTGTGACAATAGTTTTTGGCATGCTTGGTGGGGAACATATTTCAACCTCATAAGTTTGTTGGTTAGCCAGTTGCAATCTTATTCACTAAGAATTTGGTTGTTATTCTTAATGTTGTTAGCCTTTGGAGGTGTTTATCTAACACCATGGTGACTCTAGTGCAAATTTACTAGTTTCAAATAGACCCAATGCTAGTATGTAAAGATCATTCTTGATCTTTTATGATTTTTAATTTTTTCTATGAAATTGTAGATTTTATGAAACTCTAACAATGGACCCATTTCATAGAAATAACTACTATTCCCCCCATATCATGATAATACTATTCCTTAGCCCTCATATTGTCATTTTCAATCTCAAACATAAACTATTTATATTCCTTTTGCTCAAAATTATTACTCTTCTCCTACCCCTATTCCAGTAGTCCCAACATCCCCATATAAAGAGCTTACAGAGATGATGTTAGAGGCCCAAAGATAGATGGAATGCCTATAATGGGAATTCTAGGAGAGAAGTGAGAGGATAGATGCAAGGAGTAAGTAGATGGATGTATGGGATAAGAAAATTGATTAAAGTCATGAGCAACTATTGGATCTTGATAGGTAGCACAATGAGATTTCAATGCAATAACAAATTGAAAGAAAATAGGAGGAGATGGCATACCAGGCCTATCTCTAACAAGAAGAAGAAAAGAGGAAGAGAAAGAGACATTTTGAGGAGAATCTTGCAAGGCAAGTTTCTGTAGCAAGAGAAAAGGAAATGAGGCTACATTTGGCTCATTTTCAAACCAAAGAAGTAGAGGTAGCCCCTATTCATATGTTTACCATTGTGCCAAAAGCTTGAGCTGTCAATGAATGTCACAAACATTAGATTTACCCAAATCCACAAGAGGCAATTAATCCGTTTCATGAACCTCAAAGGAGATGTTGACCACCAAGTCAACAATCTCCCCATCAGCACTGACTAAGGGTTCCACATCAATGGAATGAAGGAGACCTCTCAAGATTCAAACCCATGACCCAAGGCTCTAATACCAATTGTTGGTGCCAAAAGCTCAAGCTATCAAAAAACACCACAAAAACTAGATTTACCTAGATCCATGAGAGGCAATTAAGCAATGTCACAAACCTTAAAGGAAGTGATAACCACCAAGTCAAAAACCCCTTCTCCAAAATATGTCATTCCAAGTTTCAAGAAGGCCCCTCCTGATGGAGACAAGACCCAAGCATAGAATGGACACAAAAGAAAAAGGGGAAATTGTATTAATTATGAGAATAAGCTAGTATATTCAGTACAGAAAAATTGACTTCAAAACATGCCCTAAGGGTTTACAATAGCATGAATCTGGAGATAATTTCTCCTTTTAGTACCTCCTCTCTAACTCCACTCTGAACTACCTTTTACAATGCTAGAAATCTCCTTAAATAGACCCCAGATGGTTAAGGACTAGGAATACATTCTAGAAAGTTCTATTAGGCATCCACCGACCAAATAGAAGGCTCCAAAAGCTACGTTAGAAGTCGACACAAATCTAGAAGAATCCAAAAATGGTAACCAAACTTCCCGGAGGCATAAATTTTGAACCATAGCTCCGATTGACAAACCACTTACATTTTTGGAAAGCTCTCAAAGCGCTCTATAGCCCTATGGACCAGCTTTGCTCACCCCCCCATTTTTTGGCCCTTTTTGAGGTAATTTAATGTCCCTAACCTAACTTTGAAGCATTATTAGGAGGTCTCCAAAACTCAAAAAACTGCAATAAATTTCAAACTATGGGGCCTTTTGACCTGATTCTTTTTTTGGAATGCTCTAAATTACAATTACATTCATTTGGCCAATTTACACCTTCTAGTTTACCAAAATGATGGCCCAATTACATACTCCTATTTTTTTGGGATTTACTAGCACACTGATAGTGAAATTGTGAGAGTTGGAACCTTTATTTGACCCAGATGGGTATCCAAAACTGAAAACACATGAAATAGAAACTAAGTCTAAGTACATTCTTTTAGGTGACAGAGGATTGCCCTTATACCTCTGGATGCTCTTGCATCACCTCCATTACAAGAGCCTATTATTGTAACACCTTCACTCCCTATATGAGAAATATGGTTGGGTCATGAGCCTTCTACACCCCGTCACCATTTCACTCTTTAAGGGTGGACTAGTTGTATGGAATCCTGATGGCCCAAATATGGATTTTTGGCAAAGAGAAAAAAAGCCCACAAAGCTATAAAGGGAGGAATTATAGCCTATTAAGGATGATAAAGAGGTAGCTATTGAAAAGAAGAAAGAGGATCCAATCCTATTATTTGATGAGCTTCCCTCTTTTGTTGAGGAGGAAGAAGAAGATGAGGTTGTTCCTTCTTTTGAGGAACAAATCATGGCTTTTGAGCCTTTACAAGAAGATTAGGATCTATTTTGGAGAAGGAAGAAGATCATGTATTTTAGTAGATAGTCCTCCATGATATGGTGGATGAGAAAGAGAGCCTCAAGGATAGCTCTATCCTTGAGGAGGAACATGTTTATATGCATGAGGTTGCCCCTCAACCTATGCATTTAATTAAAATAGAACAAGAGGACTCTAATGAGGAGACTTTTTGGGATGAGATGGAGATATTCTATTCATCTTTGGACATGAAATGATCCACTCTTTTATTAGATATTCATGAGTTGTAGCAACAACAAGTGGAGAGTCACACCATACTAATAGCTCCCAAGGAAGTGGTTCATGAGTAGCATGAACAAGAGGTGGAGATTTTTTCTTCACAAGAAGAAGAGTTGCCACTTCTAGACCAGCAATATACCAAGGTTTTAGAGCACAAAAATTTGGTCAAGGTTGATTGCTTAGACCTAGTGCCATCAAGAGGATGCCCCGTAAGGCATCTAGCTCTACAAAAAATCAGCATGTTCCCCCTTGTCATGCTCACTCTAGAGTATGAGGAAGAATTCTACAAGGAAGAGAAAGCATGCTTTTCTCAAGTAGGTAATGCCCCAGTGTTGGAGAATAACTTCTTTTTTTTCAACATTAAGAAGGAGGGTTTCCATGTAGTAGCATGTTTGTTATGCTTGTTGCTATCTTCAGCTACCCACATGCATGGAAGGAAGAATCAACTTGTGTGGAATGGCAGCTACTTCAATAAGCCAATCATTGGTTTTTTTTAAATATTGCATTGTGAATACTTGTACATAGTAAAGTAGTTTTTGTTTTTAGTTCTTTCCTATTTTCCAAGAAGTGCATGAGCACATCTACTCCTTTTTCTAGAGTTGTTTTAATATTTCTAGAGCTCACTGAAGTTTTTTTTTTTGCTGGTTGTAGAATTTTGTGAAGTTGCAAGTGGGATAATGCATCATTTCTTTTGGTGACTCTATGCCTAATGGATTGATTAAGGCCACTAGTCTATGCTTAGCAGGCAAGCATCCCCTCTAAGTCACCAAGAATTTTGGCCATTTTGGCCCCCATTTAGCCCAACATTGATAATCAATCTGAGAGATCTTCAATGGGTTAGATTCTTTTGATGTGGGTTAACACACTTCTTGGTCTGGTTAACATTTTGTGTTAACTTAGGTTCTTTATATGCTAAGCTAGTTCATTTCCTTCTTGTGCCAAGTTATTGGTTAACATCTTGTTTTAACTTGGGTTCTTCATATGTAGAGCTAGTTCATTTCCTTCATGTGCCAAGTTATAGGTTAATACACATTTCTACTGAGGTTAACATTGCATGTTAACCATTGTCACTATATCACTATGCAAAGTTGTAAGGTAGTTTTTTCATGTGACATAGCAAGAACTTTCCAAGTTGGCTCATTTTTTATTCATGTGTCAAATTGTGTGTTAACATGCATTTTTGCACTAGGTTAACATTATATGATCTCTTCAACCGTGCATTTGAGTAATGTGCCAACCAACTGTTGCATGCCATGTGGTAGATCCTTATAATGCTAGGTTGCTTTTGATCTGATAGTGGTCATATTTTCACATTATTTCTTGGGTCTATTGCAAATATACAATGGCTATTATATTATGAAGCATCTTGTGGGTATTTTGAGTGCATCTTAGCCATCTGTGGTCACAAAGGAAAATGTGCATCTATTGTTAGGTTTTATGCACTTTTTGAGAAGATTTTTGTAGCATCTTGGCCATCCATATTTTAATAAGTAGAAATCTAAATTGATATATCAAAGCTTTGGGGCCAAATAAAATTTATTCCACATAGGTCAATTGTATAATTTTTGTAGTGGGTTAACTTGCTCATTATCCCATCCTGTGTTTTTTTTGACATCCATGTAGATTTACTTGTTACGGCCATGAAACATTGCAAGGATTGATCTGTAATGCTCAACCAACATTTTGGGACTTGTTCCATGGTGTTAATGCATCTTCATGCCTCATTAATGATTGTAATGATCAAATCTCATGGGATTTGATTTCTTACAGTTGGATGCATTTGTCTTTGTCCTTCCTGTCACTTCTATAGCAGATTGTATTTCATGTTCAAATTTAGTTTTGATATTCTTTTATCGTTGCTCTTTGTAACTTGACTCCATCTTTTAGGGTTTGAACTTCAAGTTAGATCTAAGTTATGCCTAAACTCTATAAAGGAAAGTTGTAAATACTTTTTATGGGTTCTTCTATATTTGCATTTTTGTAGCAACGTTGTGCTATGTAATTTCTTGCCTTCCATTAATGAAATAGTTTTCCTTTGTTACCTCTTCTTTCCATTTTTCAAATGTACATGTATCTTTCCTTTTGGTTTGTGTTTCTTTCTAGTTTTTAAGGTTTTTATGTCATGTCCAAACTATTTATGGTTGTTGTATAAGTGAAGATGTGTTTCCTTTCAGCACTTCAACCAGTTCCAAACTTTTATGTGGATTCATGGAGATAGAATAGAATCGAGACTAGTGTATTCTAGACTTTTCATTGATGTGTTTGCATACATGGATAGAGTTGTAAAAACCATTCTATTTCAGTGCATCACCTCCCTTTCTCTTTCTACATTTTAATTTTAGTTCACGTTCTCCCTTTTTCTCTCAAGTAGTAGTTTAGGTGCACCCTAATAGTAAGGAAACTAGCCTTCTCTAGAGATTCAGCCTCAGAGTGCAAGTCCAACACTTGAGGGCTATTTCCATGTTGGACAAGGTTGCTTGAGGGTCAAACCTCAAGCAAGGTTGTAGAATTTTATGACAATAGAGCCCATTTAGTTTTAGGGTTCTAAGTCTTGTTGTTTGAACAAGGGTGATTCATTGGCAATGTTGGTTGATAAGAAATCAATGTGTAGGATAGGGTTAATGATATTTGAGGATTGTGTAGATTTTGTGGTTTGTTTTTCTATTCTAATACTTACCCATATAGGTGATATTTTAGGCTCCTTTTGTTTAGAAACTACACTAATTTTACGTAGTGGTATGAGATGTGGCTGAGACCAAAATATATTGAATCAACAAGTTATGTTTCAAAAAGGTTTTCAATAATGTTGATGATGATAATACTTAATCCTATGAAGTTAGGTAAGGGATGAATTTATGTTTCCATTCATGGTTGACTTGATGTACAAAGTTGAGGTGATGAATGTCTATTGGATAAAAGTCCCTATGTAAGGTCACACAATTTCTTCCTTTAAAGATGTTAGTCACTTTTAGGGTTCCTCAATTTTGAAGAGTGTTAATGGAGGAAAAGGTTATCCAAATCTACTTTTTGTTTATGGATATCCTATATGTAGATAGCCTATGTTTTATAAATACTCTTAGATAAATTGTAGGAATCTTTAAATGCACTATTTATGTTCTTATATGTGTCATTTTATGGTGTGCCAAGCACTTTTTTGTAGGGTAAAAGCATTGTTTTAAATGTAGGTTTGCTATTAGATTATGAAAATACACTATTCTATATATCAAATGCACTAGTAAAGGATTTAAATGTGTTAAATAAGTAATTAGTTGTAGTATTTTAGGTTTTTAATGTGTTATTTTAGGGTATATAATAGCATTTGTGTTTGATTCAGTGTTGATTTGTGGTCATGCTTGAATTGGCTTGAAGTGTTATAATTTGAATTTTATTAATAAACACATTCAAATACAACAATAATATAAATGACAAATATCCCCACACACACCTAGAAGATTAAAAAAAATGGCTTAGCGACAACTGCTTTGCTAAGGCTAGTGGCTATGAGGATTTATTGTTTATTGATTATGTTCAAATTTACCTCTCATAAAAGAGAGCTTCCCACCAATGTGAGGGAAATTTTGTGCAATATCTTTTGAGACTACTAGAGGAAGGCTATGTTTCAAACACAATCAACTTGCATTCAATTGTGAATACAAGATGGGAGGCTTTCCCTCTCACAGACCCTATTAAGAAAAATCTTAAGAGGTAGCCTTTCTGTGGCATAATAAAATATCTAGTGAAAAGAATGAGAAAGAGAAATAGGAAGTAGTTTTTAGAGTTTGACCACCCTAAAAGAGTGGGAGCATATCCCTGCTACTACAACATCTCAAACATGACAAGCACAATGTTTAGTTACAAGCTTGTAGCTATGAAGACAAGATGATCCTAATTAGTCTACATGTTTTTCTATTCCTAACTTGTTTCTTATTGACCCTTTTCAGAAAATTTTGCATTCTGATCAACTCAGTGAGTTGAGAGTGTAGGCCTATTTTTGAATAGATTAGAGAGATCAAGCTTCTTACTTAAGCTAGGTTGTAAACTTTGAAATGTTTCAATCTAATTGAAAATGGATTGAGACCTACTTGATTTGATGTTACAAAGGCTAGGTACATTTTTTAATGGCTTCATTATCTTTTCTATAGTTTTAGTGATCTAGGAGTTCCTAACTATGTTTGAAAGAGACTTGTAAATAGAAAAAAAATTAGATCTACAAGTTAAATATGAAAGATTATAGGTTTGATAAGATGTGCTATAGAAAATGACATATGCATTATAAAAATTTTTAGATGTATTATAATATCAGTTAAAAGCACTAATTGAACATTTAAATTCACCACAAGATCTGGTAAATGCACTATAAAATAATACAGATACATTACAAAATAATTAAAATGTGTTATAGAACACATTAAATGCATTAAAAAAAATGTGGAAGTGCTAAAACAATGTCCAAAAGTTCTAAAATATTAGAGAAATCTTAGATTTGATATTCATGAGCTTAGGAATGTCTTTGAAAGGTTGTTGCTCCTATTATGAGCCTTCCCAAACATTGTAAAACCTATAACAAGTTAGATCTACAAAAGAAATGATAAAGGGTGCTCCCCTTAATACCATAAACCCATAATAGAAACAAAGAAACAACAAAAAATGCGAGAACAAAATATGGAATTCTTATTATTGCCACAAATGTGAAATTATAGAATTCACAAGTAAAATATGCTAACCTACATGGGTGCCTTCATTACAATAATTTGTAAGACTATGTTGCAAACTACTACCAGAGTTGTCGTAGACAATGTTTGGGCCTTTCGCTACTTGGGAAGGTTATAGACATTCAAACTTAATACCTACATGTGACAAACCCTAACAATACATAAAGAGTCAACCAAATACGTCTTTGACATTTATTTTAGAAATTTTAGGTAGTCCAACTTTGGAAGGACATAACTCTTGAAATATTGCTCTGATTGGCCTTTTATGAAGTTTTGAACCTCGTCTAGGGCCTCTAAGTCCTTCAAAACTAAGCTCAAAAATTTTTTCCCAAACTTTTCTACCAAAAATCTGCAATAATTTCTCTGATACTTAAGCTAGAGCAATGGGATTTTTATGGTAGTCTTATAATTCTAGAATGAACCTTCATGTAGAAAATCATAACATTTGGAGCTCTTATGAAAAACTTACTAAAAATAGCAAGTTCCCATAAATAGTAACCCCCCTATCTACTAGTCATTATTGAAATAGAAAAGGTTGAAATTTTTTTTTTAAAAATTGGGTGATGCAAGATTTCTCTTACACCTAAGATGCTCTTGTATCAAGAAACTAGAGTAACATGCATATATACAAAGGAAAACAAAGATTAGAATGAAAAGTTAAAGAATAATGAGGCTGTAGAATGTAGCCCCAAGGTGGGTGCCAATTTGTACACTATGAAATTGCATATTCATGAGACCTAAGTGTAGAGTGCAACAATAATAATAATGATATAATTTAGACCCAAGAAATCACTATTAAATAAAGACTCCACAAATATCTCATGTTTTCCTAACTACAACTACTAAAATTGCTCTTAGGCCAACATCTTAGTGATAGTTCTAGAATGGGAGTATGCTATCGATGTAAATCTATAGAGATCTATATAAAAATGTGGATTATATGAAGTTAATCACTCTAAGATGCTAGAATATGTGCATGAATAAGACTAAACAATTCTAAATGATGCCAAATAGATGCTAAAATGATGCTAAGATGACACTAAAATGACATTAATTCTTTATAGAAACAATGCTAAATAAAAGCTCTAAATATACCTATAGTGCAAAT
Source organism: Cupressus sempervirens (assembly GCA_028749045.1). Lineage (NCBI taxonomy): Eukaryota > Viridiplantae > Streptophyta > Pinopsida > Cupressales > Cupressaceae > Cupressus > Cupressus sempervirens. The sequence goes on along the minus strand of CM053787.1, from coordinate 847,720,800 downwards.
GCATAAAACTTAGGTCCCTTTGCTCTTGAATTTCCCTCCTATTAATAGGATTTTAGGAGGGGTTTGGGGTAAGGATTAGTAGTTTACTTTTCACTAAAGGGTAATGGTGAAACTAAAAATATCTCATAAGACAACAAGATGAATAGTCCAACAGACTTGGTTTGTGAGGATAAATAGGGATTTGCAATTCTTTAATATTCCAAAAAGGAAAATTTCACTTTTAATAGGATAAAATGATTATATTGATTTATTAAATGTTGCATTTATTTTCAACTTTTGTCTTTACCATTTTCTTTTATATTTCATTTTATTATTTTATGAACTATTTCTTCTTCTTTTTAATATGATTTTTTTCCTTTTGGATTTGATAGGTGATTGATTGATTAATCACTTGAATGATTTGATGTTACCATTGATTTGAAAGTCTGTTATTTTCCTCCATTATCTGATTTTTCTTTTGATTTGTATTGTTTGATCAAAATTTTCATTGTTTTAGGTCTTGCCAATTTTAGGTTATCTACAAAAGGTAACAACAATTTGATGTGATTTATGAAGTAACTACCTTTAGATATTTAGATCTTTATTTTACCTTTTCTTTTGGATCCTTAATGATTAAATGTTCTTTGTAGCTTCTCTTCCACATTAGGCTTTCATATTTCATCATTTCAAATTAGCTTCATTTTTCTAATCAATTTCATGTAAAATATTTGAAATATCAATATATCAATACCTACATATCAATATTGATCTTTACTTAACATGATCTGTTCATAAGATTCTAAACAACCTTATAATCTATTTTCTATCATAGTGATGAAATACTAGATGCATGACTATTAAGGCACCAGGCATGTGAATTAAGTCCTATTGCATATCACAATCTATCCTTTAACACTAACTTCCTTTTAAACATTACAATTTAAAATTTCAAGCATTTTTACAATTCAGTTTCTATTAAAGCAATTGAAATAATTTAGAATATGAAATGAGATCATTAAATATATCAATTAGGTCCTAATGTGCAGACATAAGTGTGGATCATCAAATTGTAGATATTAAAATGACATAACCCTATAGTCTCAAAAGTGTATCAAAATGTTGAATTAGATGTATCATAATATAAATATGTCATTTATGCTAGGGTAGATTGGGTGAAGCCTCACATCCTCCCCTCCAAGCATGAACCTCTTCTTGGAGTTCATCAACAAGGTGCAAATACTATGATCTTATCTATGTTGCATTTACCAAGTTTGGCCCAACTTAAGTCTTCTACTTATTGGTGCTAATAAACCAATCTTTACCTTACCAAGGTCTAACCGATAAATTATCTATGCCCTTACTTATTGTTCTTAACATATTGTTTGCCTATAATCTTAACAAGTATAAGATACAATCTATATCTATGATAATAGAGTTTTCAAGGAGTTTGATCATTTTTTATATTTATGATATAGAAAAGGGTGGAATCTTAGTGATCTTGTCTAGTAGCTTTGCAATTCATAACAAGAAGTTTTAATAGTGCACTAATTTTCTAGATCATTTGTCAAGGATCCTTCTTGGTATGGCAATTTTAATACAATATAATTGCAATCATAATTCACAAGAAAATGCCTCATAAGTAACTTAAAAATAAAAGGAACAATTTTATAGGAAAACAAAATAGATGTGGCCACATTAGTAAATCCCAATTAAAATAGGACATGTCCTTGAAGCTCAATGGGACCAAAATCATGAAATCTTGTTAAATTGAAAAAAATACAAAAAAAACAAAAAAAAACCAAAAATAGAAGAAGATAAATGTCACATTGTTGGCAAAACATATAAATGAAAAATTTGAAACAAAGAACAAATAACAATTCACATTGAATAACAATTTCAAAAGAATGATGTGGCCATACCAAGGTTCCCTTATGGAGAAGAGGAGAAACCATCATTTTTATAGAACTAATGGCTTCGAAAGAAATATCATATCCCTTATGTCTTTGAGTGCTTTATCCATAGATTATGGTTTAATTAGGTGCACTAATACATGTTATAAAAGGTTCTAGTTCACTACATATATTAAAATGTAATAGGTTTTAGGCTCCTAGTGTTAAAACTGTGCTCTGATACCAGAATTGTCATGCCCAAAATTTACAAGGCAAAACACAACCCACATTTTTCTATAAAATAAAATTATTTAAAGGTAACTATTAGGGTACAACATAGAGAATTAAAAAATGAGGTAAAATTTTAAAGAAGGCTAAAAATTCAAGATGCTTGTTGATTATAATAATATGATTTCAATATACACTCAATTTGTTAATCAAATTTACCCTTATTAGTCTAGTAAAGGTTTGAAAGTTACTCCCCAATCAAATACACCAATGAATTTGAATATGTTGGCAGCATGTTCTTGCGAGGGTGGTAGAGACATAGTTTCTTAATTGAACCCCTATTCTAGGTTATGACCTTGAAATGGGTTGATGAGTCCTTAAAGCATCTATCAACTATTTCTTGACTATATTATTGAGGTAATTAATTAAGTTATGACTTTGTTGATTTTACCAAGGCTTTCATTTCGTGTAATTAAGATAAGATTCCCTTATGAGATAATTTGGTAATTTCAAGACTATTACAATACTTCACTTATTGGAAATCTTTGAAAATCCATGTAACAAACACACACACACATCTATTTTATGAGCAATTATTAATTTTTTAGCTATTTATGTGTTTACATTCACATGGTCAACTAGGCTTGAGGTAGTATTATGATTGAGGTTTCTATGGCTTGAGTTTAGGTTGGGGACCAATTAAATGCATACTAATCTTTATTCATTCATATTTAATCTATGCTCCACAAATGTATGCCTTAAAAAATTTATATGTTCAATAAATATGAGGGTGTATCACTAATTAAAATTATTTTATATTGACAACATATATCTCATGAATATACTATTTATTCTAACATTTGTATTTCATTTAATAATAGTATAAACTAATATTATATGATATTATGTGGATACATTTAAATATATATAATATTCAATACTAATAGTAGAAATCATAATATCCCATCCAACTAAATTGTTTTATAAACCTATACTAAACTATATCATAAGACATATACCATACTAGGTTTACACTTACAACCTACCATTAATCATTCCCTAAATATGTCATGTCAACCTTTACACACATGATCACTTTTAACATCCTCTCTTTTTTTAATCAAGCATCCCTGTCTTTTATATGAGAAAAGAAAAAAACTATACTAATGATCACTATTAACATCCTCCTTTTTTTTTTATCAAGCATCCATGTCTTTTATATCAGAAAAAAACTATACTATGGAGACTTCTCATAACTTGGGTACTACATTGGGGTTAGGTTTAGGTTAGGTTACTTCTTGCTAGACCCTGAATGACATGTCATATACACATGGACAACACAAGTGTTAAGTGATACATTAAAACAAATCACAATTGAAAATGACATGTCTCTAATGTATTCATGAATTTAAAGTTACTACAAATGAAAACTCACATTTACAAAATAAATACATCAAAATGAGGCTTTGAATCTTCCAGAGATTTGCCTTGGCATTGTTATGTTTACATATGCTTGAGCCTTGATTCCTCATTAAACCCCATGGTCAAATTCTTGCACACTAAACTCAAGCATCGATACTCCAGGAAAATAATGTAAGCAATAAGTAAATATGTGCAATAAATCATTATCCCATTCAACATTAAGCTTGTATATTCATCATTTCAAATTAACTTTCCCTTTACTAATAATTTTCATGTAAAATATTTGAAACATTAAAATATCAATCCCTACATATAAATATTGATCTTTACTTAACATTATTTGAATAGCATTCTAAACAACCTTATAATCTATTTTCTATCATAGTGATCAAATACTAAATCTATAACTATTAAGTGACTAGGTATGTCAATTAGGTCCTATTGCATATCACAATCTATCCTTTAACACTAATTTCTATTTAAACATTATTTGACATTTCAAGCATTTCTAAAATTCAATTTCTATTAAAGAAATTGAAATAATTTAGAACATGAAATGAGATCATTAAATATATCAATTAGGTCCTAATGTGTAGACATAAGTGCGGATCATCAAAATGCAGACATTCAAATGACATAACCCTATAGTATAAAAAGTGTATCAAAATGTTGAATTAGAAGTATCATAATGCAAATATGTCATCTATGCTAGGGTAGATTCAATGAGGCCTCACAAAAAAATTGTTGTCTTAGATCCATTGAATTCATGATTTTTTAAATAATGCAATAGCTTGACATTCTCTAGCTTCTCGACACAAACTGCTTTTCTCAACATCCATAGTAAAATCACTTAGCATGAACTAAAGTTTACTGGTGCTCAGCATCAGCTAAAATTTACTTGACATCTACTATCTACTTGACATACACTAGAATGAACTTTTACTTAGCCCCAACTGATTTTCTGCTTGGCTTGCACTGACTTTGCTCGACACCTACTATCCACTCAGTCAAGCTTGACAGGAAAAATTTGTGAAACTTTTTCTTCTAAAATTTCTTAGTGTAACCACCCTTTGCAACCTTGAGTAGATTATCAATACATCATGTTATTATTGTCTTAACTAATTCTTGTACTCCTCTACATAATCTTAACTCAACCTTTCCTCTAGGTGTTATTGTTACATCTTTTGATCAAATCCTCTTCATCAATCAAATAAGTGATTGTACTTAAATCTTATAAGTAGTTGTCTTACCAGAAAATATGAGCTTTGACATTAGTGACAAAATAATGATTAAAGAATATTATTCATTCTTGTATGCCCTCAACAATCTCCCTTTTTTATTAGCTTCTTCAATCTATTCTCAACAATTTTCCTCTTTGGTATTGATGACAAACCAAACTGATCAACCAAATGGCAAACATCTTATTCAACCAAACTGACTAGGTTTAAATAGTAAGACCAACAAAATATCAAAAAAGAAAATAATTCCTTTTATTGAAATCTCTCCCTCTATCAACAACTTCCATCTTCTAAAGAGGTTACAAAACTCCTTATAACTCCCTCTAAGTTTCTTCTTATATCTCTCTCTTACTAGGCAGATGTTAGAATTTCTCCCTCTGTTTTGTCCTCATTAATAGTTGTCTCTTTCAGTAGTTCTCTCTCTCTAAGATCAATAAATCTTATCAATTATATTTCCTTTCTCCTTCTGATTAGTCAATCTCTTAGCAATTATACTGGCTTGATCAGCAATTATCTCCCTCTTTGATAACAATGCCGAAGACTTATGCCAAAAAACTTGTCATCTTTACATGTAGATATAAGTATTTTCAATTTCTTTAGTTTTCTCCCTCTGTCACCTTACTTATCACTAATTTGAAGTTCTAGCTCTTTGATTACTATAGGAAGCTCCTAAAGTAAGATTCTCTACATCAATTTGTAAAATATAAACATTGGCTTGTTTGATGTAGGGAAATCCTCTTATTACTTATATAGCCTTTGATAGGGGTATCACCCTTAGTTTACCTCTTAGATACTAATGAGCATCCTTAGGTGATGCTTTTGTGAAGATATCAACAATTTTCTCTTTTGATTTGACATATTCCATCTTCGCCTCTTTATCTTGAACTAATTCTCTCAAGTAATGATACTTGATTGTGATGTCATTAGTCTTTTTGTACATCATTAGATTCTTTGATATATTGATAGCACTTGTATTATTACAATAAAGTATCACTAGTTCTGTGATCTTTTCCTTCATTCCTTTGAGTAGCTATTTGATACACATAATGCTTGTACAAGTTACAATAGCAACAACATATTCAGCTTCAATAGTAGATTGTGAAGTGCATTTTTGTTTCTTGCTAGTCCATGTAACTAGCATCTTGTCTAAGAAAAATACTGCACTAGTGCTCTTTTTGTCATCAATGTTTCCAGCCCAATCAACATTAATGTAGGCTCTTAATTCAAATTTCTCATTTTTCCTATAGTATAGACCAAACTCTTTTGTTCCTTTTAGATATCTTATTATTCTTTTTATAGCCATCAAGTGATTCTTCCTAGGATTAGTAGAGAATCTTGCAACTATCCCTACAAATAATGCATTATTAGGTCTGCTATGTACTACATATTGCAATTTTCCAATGATAGACTTGTACAATGTTTGATTCACCTCATCTAAATCATTATTCTTTGACAACTTGTATCTTGTCACCATAGGTGTACTTACTAGTTTGGAATCCTTCAATCCAAAAAATTTCAATATTTCCTTGACATACTTTGACTGAGTGATGTATATAACATATTTCATCTAATATACTTACAAACCCATAAAAAATTTGATCTCTCCAAATATAGATATTTCAAATTCTTGCTTCACTTAATTTGCAAAATATTTACATAAAACATTTTGACCTCTAAATATGATATCATCAAAAAAAAATTAAGATAATAAAATACCTTTACCTTTCTCTATCTTCATGTACAAATTTTTGTTATCATCAGTCCTTTCAAATCCAATCTTCACAAGATAATTATGAAGTCTCTCATACCATGCTCTTGGTGCTTATTCACAACCATATAGGGCTTTGTATAGTCTACATACCATTTTCTTGTTCTTAACATCAACAAAACCTTCTAGCTATTCTATATAAACTTCTTCCTCTAATAAACCATTCAAAAGTGTAGATTTAACATCCATTTGATAAACTTTGAAACTTTTTTATGTAGAATAAGCAAGTAAAGTTCTTACTCCTTCCAATCTAGCAACAAGAGAAATGTCTCGTCATGGTCAATTCCTTCTTCTTGTACATATCCCTTGCAAACTAATCTTTCCCTTTTCCTTGTGACTTCACCATTTTCATCTAACTTGTTTCTAAATACCCATTTGGTGCCAATCACACTTTTATCTTATGTTCTAGGAACTAGACTCAATGCTTTACTCTAGTCAACATCCTATAATGCATCTCTTACTAATTTGAGTTCCTTCATACTCAAAAAACATGTATCATTTCTCAATCTATTTCTTGTCATTGGTCTATCATCTTTATCTCCAATGATTTTTGTAGCAGGATGATGTCTCTTCACATATTGGGACAATCTTGGTTTAGCTCTAGTTTTCTCATTTTGTCTCTTAGCTTTAGAGTCACTATGTGCATCTCTATTAGGTAACTTAGCATCTCTTTCATGTATACTAATCTCTAAATTAGAATTTGCTTCAACTTCATTATATAACTCAACATCTTAATGTAGCTCAGTTCCATAATGCAACTTGGCATTCATAGTATGTGACTTAGCAGTCACTGAAACTTGTTGTTAGTTTGTAGCTTGATTTGTAGTATCTTCTTCAAATTCATATCTTCATAAAAGTATACAAATGATTTTTATTCTTCTATTTCTTTCATAGGTTGAACCTCATATACCTCTATATATTTATCAAAATTTACATTTGCACTTTCCACAACTTTGTTAGTGTTAGTATTTAAACACTTATAAGCTTTACTTCATGTGTAATATCTTAGGAATATGCCTTCCTTACTTATTTCATCAATTTTACCATTCCTAAAGTCTTTAAGAATGTAACATTTACTTCCAAATACCTTCAAATATTTCACATTAGGTGAGTAGCCATACCATAGTTCAAAAGGTGTTGAATGAGTACCTTTCTTGACTTATACACAATTCAAGGTATAGATAGTTGTACTTACAACTTCCCTCCAATATTTCAAAGTAACATTCTTCTCCATCATGAGTGTTCTAGCATAGTCCATTATAGATCTATTCCTTCTTTTAGCTATCCCATTTTGTGGAGGAGTTCTAGGTGTAGATGTTTGTATTTTGATTCCTCTATCATTATAGAGCATCTCAAACTCATTTGATGTGAATTATCCTCCTCTATTAGATCTCAAACATTTTAGACTTTTATCTATTTCCTTCTCAGCTCTTACTAAATACCACTTAAACATTTCAAAAGCATCATATTTCTATTTTAGAAACATAACTATCATCATTCTAGAATAATCATCAACAAGTAGCATAATGTACCTATGTCCTTTGTAGCTTTTCACATAAATTGGACCACATAAGTTAGTATGAACAATCTCTAGTATTGATTTATCTAGGTATAAGTTTTACTCTTAAAACTTGACTTTGTTGTTTTGCCTAATTGACATTGTTTCCACATTACATTATCAGGCTTCTTCAACTTAGGAAAACCTCCAAATTTTTTTATGCTATTAATACTAACCGGGTTAACAAATTTGATATGACATAACTTTTTATGTCACACATCATCAAATTGTACAACAATACAAGTAGAATCCTCTATATCAAGATAGAATGGATTACTTCTAGTTTGATCACCCTTTCCAATTAGTTTTCCATAAATGTTCCCCATCATTTTTGGTTGTATTCTTTCTTCTTTCTCATATCCTTAGTGGTTGAGGCATAAGCATGATTAACTTTCTCAGTGGTAATGGTAGATTTTGCATGATCTTCAAGTCCTCCAAGGTCTAGCTTCATCAAACCTTGCCATGTAGGAAAGTTATCTCTATTGAGTTTGGGTACTTCTCTTTTTGACATCTTGATCTTCATACTTCTAGTACCTTCAAACTAGTCCTATTAAGTAGATGGTTCTAATACCAATTATTGGAATACTTTAGAATAACTAGGAGGGTGTGAATTAGTTATCCAAGGTCCAGAGTATAAATAAAACTATAAAAAAAAATTTCATCATGCATGCATCCATAAGATTATGTAATCACTTAAAACTTGTAAGTTATTGTCAAATCAACTTGAAAAAATGTAAATATGAAAAATAATGGATTCATCAACAATTTGACACAATGATTTACATGGAAATCCAATTTGGGAAAAGCCACCGGTAACATGATACTCTTTTTCACTCTTTTGAAGTGATGCCCTGTGAAAGTCCAACCCTATGATAATACACATTATTAAATGTGACCCTATTGAAGGATTTCAATCACCCTATCAAGAGTGGGCCTTGTTAGAGGACTTTAGACCATTCACTTGGAATGTTAGCTGATTAAAGGATTTACAAATGGTTGTTAGGTCAACCTTAATCCAAAGGATTTACCCTAGACTAATACAATCGTTAGGGAGTAACAATAAGGCTTTGATTTGATAACAACCTACAACTTCATTTGCAAATTACATATCACTATTCAATCCTCCATTTTGTTTTGGCTTCATACATTGTAGCTCTAATAGCTTGTTCACCCTTCAAACATTCATATCCTTAAGCCTTCTTTCTTAACATGCTATTGAATACTTTTCTCTTAGGTCACTTGGTGAAGAAAAACCCTTGTCTCCTTGACTTCCTTAGGTTCTTGCATGTGAAAAACTTGCTTCATGGCTAGTCTTTCCTACAAATAGGAAATTGAGATATTTTGTTGATCATTCTCCATTGTCCAATTTATGGTTTGGATGGATTAGGTAGGATATAATGAATCTATCCCACATTCCATATCTCTTCTATAAACTTCTCATAGAATCCTCTTTGAATTCGCCTAAAAATGGCTTACCTTTTCTCTATGTGCTATTGTTACATCTTTTGATCAAATCCTCTTCATCAATTAAATAAGTGATAGTGCTTAAATCTCATAAGTAGTTGTCTTACCAAATAATAGCAAGTTTGACATTAGTGACAAAATAATGATTGAAGCATATTAGTCATTCTTTTATGTTCTCAAAAATCTCCCTTTACAATCTCCCTTTTTCATTAACTTCTTCAATCTATTCTCAACAATATTTTCCTTCTAAGATACAAAAATCCCCCTCTTTCACTTTGACATGAACTCTCCTTATTGACACTAAACTCTCCCTCTTTTACATCAAATACCAAAGGATACATATTTTGAATTTACTATGTACCTTTTGTACTAATATATAAATCCATCCTTAAGTAAAACCTCAGTAACTATGTTTGTTATCTACTCCTTAGTGTTCAAATATTCCAATCTCACCTCTTTGTCTTGAACCAATCCCTTGAAGAAATGATACTTGATTACAATGTGTTTTGTCTTTGTGTGCATCATATGATTTTTCGATATGTTCATTGCACTTGTGTTATCACAATAGATAACCACTAGTTCCTTGATTTCCTCCTTCATACCTAACAATAGTTTCTTGATCCATATTATGTTAGAACAATTGACTACTACAACAACATACTCTGCCTCTATTGTTGGTTGAGAAATACAATTCTATTTCTTTCTTGTCCAAGACTCTAGTCTCTTTCTAAGAAAGAATGACCATCCACTAGTTCTATTTCTATCATCAATGCTTCCTACCCAATCTACATTAGTAAAGGCTATTAACTCAAGATTTCCTCATTTCTTATACCATAAACCATATTATTCAGTTTCTTTTAGGTACCTCAAAATTATTTTAACTTCCATCATGTGATTTTCTTTAGGATTAGTAGAAAATCTTACAACTATACCAACTACCAATGTAATATAAGGTCTTGTGTGTACCACATACTGAAGTTTCCCAATACTTGATTTACAAGTAGTCTAATTTACCTCTTTTTAATCCTCAATTTTAAAAATTTTATGTCTTGTAGACATAGATATTCCAACTAGTTTAGAATCTTCCATTTCAAATAATTTACATGTTTCCATAATGTATTTTGACTAAGTTATGTATATGATATCATTTATTTTATGAACTTGATGACCAAAAAATAATTTTATCTCTCCAAACATAGACACTTCAAATTCTTTCCTCATTTCTTCAACAAATAACTTGCATAACATCTGATGTCATCCAAATACAATATCATCTACAAGAAATTGATAATCTCATTTTGGTTTTGAAAAGGTAGTGACAAAACATAGTCATTATTCAAAAAAGAATAGTGCAAGCCATGTGCATAGTGTATACGGGGCATAAGCCCCTAGAAAATGCATATCAATTAATATGATTAGTTAGTGCCAAGAACTAGTATTTTTTGAGCATAAAGTACATGTAGAGTCACTCTAGTGCCAAGTAGTCTATACATCCCAAGTGATTCAAGTGCAAAGCAATAATAAGTGTTGAGTTAGATAGAAGCTGAGTATCAACATATAGAGCATAGTAAAGGCCAAATATTAGAGCATATTGATGCTAAGTGAATATTTTTAGACATAAATAATTTCTATGACACAAAATTCTATGTAAACCATTTTTGGTTGGCATAAATATTATTTTTTGATCTTTAGAGTTAAGGATTCAGACATATTATGCATCCCTGTACAATGCATGAAACCAATCAGATTGAGGGAAGTATTAGGTGGCAATAAGGATCAACCATAGCCATTGATTTTGACCTAACCCAGCTCTACCAATGCTTATTTAAGAGGGAAACCCATAAATAATTGTATCCATGTGCAAGGAGATGAATGCTAAGAGTTTAGAGCGCATTCATGCTGGCATAGATGGCTATAGAAGAGTTAAACATTATAGAATCAATTTAAGGAGAATATAGTGAAGTACTGAAAGGATGGAGGAGACATATTTGATTAGGAGGATCAAGGTTAAATAGTAAAGAGGAGATCCAACATCAAGCAACAAGGTGCTAATTGAAGGATTAGGTATTGGATCATTCTAATAGATGATATAGAGTAATTCTCTTAATAGAGTAGTTCTAACAGACTATTGTAAATCTTAGAGTGCTTACTATTGGCATTAAGTTACTCTTTCCATTAGTAACAACACTTATCTATATCAGTATAGCTACCAAGCTTAGCACTCAATTTCCTACACTCACCGAGCTTACAAGTGTTCAGCAGTTTACACCAAGCATCTCAGTATCCACTAAGCATCTTAGTATCCATCGAGCATCTTAGTATCCACCGAGCATCTCAATTTCTAGAGAGTAGTTAGACTGTGTCATGAGAATTTAGTGTAAACTAAGCATGGAAGTTATAATGTTTACCCAGTAAAGCAAGGTAAACTTAGTGTGGAGTATCTACCGAGTAACACTACATCTACTGAGTCATCAATGGTCACCGAGTTTAGAACTACATCAAGTGATTAGTATGAACCGATCCTTCACTTCTACTGAGTACATGATGATGCTAAATAATGCAGTGGACGTCAAGTATTAGAAGGTCATCGAGTCAGTTCAGTGAACCCGAGTTATTTACTATTGGGCCAACTCAATAATGTTTTGTTCACTTGTGTTTTAGCCAACCTTGCAATTATAATTATTGGAATGATATATATGTAATGTATTATATCATTTTCAATGCATGCATAAGAGTATCAAGAAATAGACATGTAATCTTTTGAGAAATGTAAATGTGAATCAGTAGTAGAGGAGAATACTCAGCAAGGTCAACAAGGAACAGTAAAGATTCATCAATCACAAAATTTGATCTATACTTCAAGGATCTTATCAAAAATCAAGTTTTAAGTCAAATCTACTATTTCATCCTAACAGGTGAACCAATTTCTAAATCCTTTAACAAGGTAGACTTAATAGTCTTTTGTAAATCTCCTAACCAAGTGCATACTTCATTGTATGTTTATAAATCTTCTAACAAGGTGGACCTAGCAGTCCTTTGTGCTCCTAATAGGGCAGATCACTAGAAGTGGTCAATGTAAGCCTTAACAGGCCAACTTTATACTAAAGTATTGAAGTTTTGTGGGTATCATCCCCACCCAAATTTTACTTTCTATTTTGAAGGTTTTTGGGTCACCAAATCACTATGTACATGTGTTATGAATGTTTGATTTCTCATACATATAGTAGATTAGATGAATGAATTATGAATATTATATATGATTAAAGTATTGAATTGAATTAAAGTTTTGAGGTTACTGATTCACCCCTCCCCTCTCAGTAACCTATCATATCTTGAATATTTCCAACAATTGGTATCAGAGCTTTGTGGTTCTCAGGATAAAGTTTGACAGGTTGAGCAAAGATCAAGGACAATGGAGATATTCAGACTAGACAAAGCTATTGAAAATGAAAAGCTAGATCTAGAAATGGCTATGGCTCAACTCAAAGAAGCAAAGGAGCATCTTTTCCAATCCCTAAAAAGAAGGAAGGAACTTGCAAGATAAATGAATGACCATCAGTATGTTGAAGAAAAGATTGAAGACCTTTTACCATCAAGCAGTTTAGATGAAGCTAATGAGGCAATCAAGGAACTCCTAGCAAAGAATGACTCTCTGTAGGAAGAAGTAAGAAAGCTTAAAAGAGAACAAGAAATCCAATCAATCAAGCTATGTGAAGTTTTGGAATAGAGAAACAAGGCAAATGAAGAGTTGGAGGCAAGAAATAATCAATGTAATCAGCATGAAGATCTTATAGATCAACTATCTTCTGCAAATGAAAAAAATTATGAATCTAAGATTTGAAAATGAAAGCCTGAGGAATGATTTAATCACTAAAAGACAAATCAATTAAAGCTTACAAAGTGACTTAAGATCTGAAAGAAAAATCAATGAAAGTTTGGAAAATGACTTAATTATTGAAAATCAAGTCAATGAAAGGATAATGAAATCTCAAGCAGACATGACTCAATTAAATCAACAAAGTGAGTAGAATTTTCATAGACAAAAAGGTAAAGCTGGTCTTGGTTATAAGGAAGAAGGCAAAAACCTCCAAACAAGGTGCCCAAAGGAATCAAAGACCTACTTGCAATCACTATGGTAAGTTAGGTCACACATCAATCAAATGTTGGAGCAATGGAAAGGGTAAATTCAATGATAAATGCTACAATTGTAGTCAGCATGGTCATAAAGCTAATGAATGCAAGGAGAAACCAAAATTTAAAGGTAATTGTCACAAAAGTAAGAAGCATGATCACAAGGCATTCCAATGTAGATCCAAATCATTCAATCCAACTGAACAACTTGTTAAATCAATATTTGGATGGGACTACAATGCATGCATAGAACTCAATCATATAGCTAAAAATTGAATGAATATAGGAAGAATTGAATATGAAGAGAAAGCTAAAGTTGATAACATTCGGAAGTAGATGAGGAAATAGTGGATTCCTAAATCTACTGAGCAGAATAGTTCAAATGATGGCAATGTCACTTAAGAAGTGGGTGACTCCACCATCTCTTGTTAGATCCATAAACAAGGATATAAAATTGCATCTTCAAGTGATATCTCAAGTAGTTCTAAATAAAAGAAAGAAAAATGATCAAATTAGTATTCCAGATACACAAGGATCAAAGAAAGTGTATCCTTCATCGAGTTGCATCTACCAAGGAAAGTTAGTTGAAGACCTTCCCGAGATAGGTCAAGAGTAACAAAAGTTTTGTTTTATCACCAAGCTGCAAGCTCCTACCAAGAAATGAATGATAGCATGTCAAGCACTATGTCATATTAGCCATCTTCATACTGAGCATTTATGGAAAAAATTTCATAAAAAGGGCAGAATTTGATTTCATTCTTCATCGTGATTTCAGAGCTAAGAGATTTCCAGGTGCACTCAAGAAAATTCCAAGTGATTCCAAGTGATTTTCTAGCAAAGAATTTGTTCAATTTTTTTTTCTTACACCTAGCAAGAAACAATGGCATCTGAGAGTAGTAGTAGCAGCAAGGAAAAGAAGGGTTCGAAGATGCTGGTAAAGGGTGTAGAATTGAAAGTGCCTAACTTCAAAATTGTTCCATCCATTGCAAAGTCACTTGACCCTAATGGAGCTCAATCCCAAATTCCACCAAAGGTACTCCTCATAAATGATATTCATAAACATTTTAAATGTTCTATTGAAGAGATTGGAGACCTAGAAATGGACAATGTCCTAGGAGAAATGAGTGTTGATGGCTCCTTGAAACCTAAGCATAAGCATCTAGAGACCAAAATATTAATCCATATCTTGCATATGCCAAGAAGTTTCTAGATTAAGTGGATTAAGTACATACTTAGTCATGTTCACAATGGTCAACTATGGTTAGAGAAACTAGTATTTATCACCAAGAAAATGATTCATAAGATTACTGGTATCCCCATACTCAGCAAAGCCAAAACTACCAAAACCCTAGGTTGAGATGAACTTCAGAAGGAAACCCTAGCTAAATGGGATGGTAGAGGTTTGAAGGTTAGCACTATATCTGATGTTAAATTAAGGTTTGGCATTCACATAATTGCTCACAAGATTTATAGCTCTAGTCATTTGAACAGTGTGCCTTGTGAGGTCGTGGATTTGATATTCAAGATTGTGAAGAAAAATCTAGAATTTGATCTATCAAAATTATTGTTGAAACAATTGAACAAGAATATGGACAGCATAAGGACCTCATAGAATAATCCCTATAAATTTGGCTCCCTATTAACTTGTTTATTTTTCTCTATTCAAAAATTATTTCCATCAAAGGCCTCAGTTGTATGGAGAAAAGACACCCCAATTCGATATCAAATTGATGAGTTTATTGCTGAGATGGGTGAAAACTTTGAGAAGGTTATGGATAATTACTTTGAAGACTTCAAGGAAAGAATGAACAATAGGTTCTAAATTCCACCAAAATTGGTTGTAGACTACAAAGATGATGCATGCTTCATGGTTGACTATGATAGAGTATACATTTAGGTAGTCAGACCTCAAGTTGCATGAGTAAAATCTCTTCCTTATGAGGTCAATATTGATGAAACTATAGATATTATTCAAGCACTAGTGAATCAGCCTATAGATCCTAAGCTTCCTATCTTTGGCACTTATGATGAAGCAAAGGCTATAATTGAGCTTGAAATCAAGCTACCCCAGGCTATAAGTAAAGGTAAGAGGAAGATAGCAAAATTGAAAAATGTAACTAGCTCTCTAATGCTTAGTGAAGGTAAAGGATAGGATGAAGAAGAAGAAGAAGAAGAAGAAGGTGAAAAAAATGAATTTGAAAAAGAAGAGGAATTGCCAAAGAAGAAAGAAAAGGTGTCTATCACCAAACCTAGAAGAAGCCAACTATAATATTCTCTAGGAGAACCAAGGAAGGCAAGTAGGAAACTGTACTTATCAGGCCTCCACTCACATTAGAGGAAAGACTAAAATAGTTAAGGATTGGAGTAGGTATCAACAATTTTAAAGCTCTCAAATATGAAACTCAGACTCCTACAGAACAAAAAGAGATTCAAGACTTGGTAATGGAAAAGTTAGGAACTTGGAAATTGTCTCCTAATCAATTTGCATCTCAAATTCTAGTAGAACTTCTTGAAAAAATAAAATTTAGATGGGAGAACATGGTACAAACTATCAAAGATACATTTGAACAAAAACTGAAGAAATTAGTACCTAGTCTAATAGATGTAGAATTCGAAAAGGCATTGAAAGATCATGAAGAAAGAATGAATAAGAGATTCAATACTTGTCTTATATTATTAAAAGACATTGAATCAGTTGTCAAAAATGCTATAGATATTTGGAATGATGCATATCATCTCAGGAAGCCATCAAATGATCTTTTTTAAATTAAGGATGATGGTATTAGTGACAATGATGATTTTGATAACACTCCATCTATCACACTTACACTAGGAGAGCTGCATGCACTTATGAAAGAAAAAGAGGAAGAAGCAGTTGAGGAAGAAAAAGATGAAGATGACCCAGAAAGAATTGCAGTAGTAGTTATTGCATCCCTTCCTCACTCTCCACCAAAGACTAGTAAATCTACTATGGAGATACCTTCTACAAGTGAAATTGTGAGCACAACAATAGTCACTTCAATTGCTCAATCTTCACTAGCCACATCCAAGGTCCAGGTATCTAAAATAGAAGTGTTGAGCACTTTATCTATCAAGCTACTTGTCACTTCTTTAGCGACCAAGTTAGCTACCTTAGCTCCTTCACCATCAGTTAGTGTAATAGTAAGTTCTACAATTTTCTCTCCATCTATTCTAGTAAGTTCTACAGTTTTGTTTTCATCAGCATTATCTGTATCCACTTCAACTCTAATCAATTTAGATACTACTATGGGTGCTCTATTGAGTGTGACACCATTTTTGGGAAGTGTTTTAGTTTTTGATCTGATTAGTACTTCTATTGGCATTCAATCCTCGAGTCCTATCCCATTTTTCACTACTAGCCCTTCTATCTCCACTATTGTGTCTATTCCAAAGGTTAAACTAGTAATCACAGAAGTCAAACAAAAGCATCCATTAAAACTTCTAATCACTAGAAAGGAAATTGAAGAAGACATTGACTTAGACACAAAGATAGTGATACAAAAGATTGACTTTAACATTGCTACCATTAAAGAGATGATGTTAGCCAGTCAACTCATAGAGATGAAAGCTACATAGAAGTACTCAAGGTCTAAAAGGGATAAGGAGTACAGAATAATTGAGAATGCCAAAGATATAATTACAGAAGCTATAGGTGTTGAAGTAGATTCCACTCAACACATTTTCATTCAATTAGAAGAGGTAGTATAGAAATTTAATGAAGATCCTTTCAGAAAAGAGAAAATAATTGAAAAGGCTGAAAGGAAATTTGATGAAAAGGTGTTAGAGCATATTGCTCAATAGATAGCAATCAAGCAAGTTGAATTGCCCACACTTTTGGGTAATTTTAAAAATTCTTTTAATAATGTAGCATCACTTTTTGCCAAACTTTGTGATGTTTTTGGTTTTACTAAAGAAATAAAGGATAAGCTAAATAAGATTGACATTGATATGCAATCAAGTGCATCCAAGCTAAAGGTGGACTCCTCCTCCACAACCTCCCTTCACACCAAAATAAGATATGTGACAGATGTATAGGTAGAACTATTGAGAGAGGAAGCAAGGATCTGGTCTACACTAATAGACATCTAGAACATGATCCTTCCTATCATGGATACAATCCAAAAACATATTTCTCATTGCAAAACATTGTTCCAAGATTAAAACTTCTTAGTGGGTGATCACATGATCCAATTATTAGCGGAAGTTCAAATTGCTCTCTCCACTAGTCAAATTTTGTAGCAAACTTGGGATAATAGTTTTGCCACCATCCTTAAGGTACATCAAAAATTCCTATCTCACTTTGGTTTAGCCATATAAACTATATATGTAGTCCTTTGGCATTATTGTCAAAAAGGGGGAGAGATTTAGCATAATAAATGAGGAGATTTATCAGTATAAGTGAAAGGGGGAGTTAGCACTCCATAGAATTAGCATGTGTACATAAGTATCTTTGTATATACATCATCAAGAAGATATATGCAGAAATGTATATGCAATAGTCCTACAAAGAGTTCTACAAAGATCAATTTTGAGAAACCAAAATTCAATGAGTCAGGTTATGTACATATGTTTTGGATTATAAGTGTTTTTTCACTAATGCAAAAGGGGGAGATTGTTGGCATTAAGTTACTATTGCCATTAGTGACAACACTTATCTATATCAGTATAGCTACCGAGCTTAGCACTCAGTTTCCTACACTCACCAAGCATCTTAGTATCCACCAAGCATCTTAGTATCCATTGAGCATATCAGTATCCATTGAGCATCTTAGTATCCACTAAGCATCTCAGTATCCATCGAGCATCTCAGTGTCTATTGAGTAGTCAGACTATGTCATGAGAATTTGATGTAAACCAAGCATGGAAGTTATACTGTTTATCAAGTAAAGCAAGGTAAACTCAGTGTGGAATATCTATCAAGTAACACTACATCTACCAAGTCATCAGTAGTCACCAAGTTCAGAACTATGTCAAGTGATTAGTATGGACCGAGTCTTCACTTCTACCAAGTGCTTGATGATGCTGAGTAATGTAGTGGATGTCGAGTATCAAAAGGTCACCAAGTCAATTTAGTGAACCTGAGTTATTTACTATTGGGCTAACTCAGTAATGTTTTGTTCACTTGTGTTTTAGCAGACCTTGCAATTATAATTATTGGAATGGTATATATGTAATGTATTATATTATTTACAATGCATGCATAAGAGTATCAAGAAATAGACATATAATGTTTTGAGAAGTGTAAATGTGAATCATCAATAGAGTAGAATACTCAGCAAGATCAACAAGGAACAATAAATATTCATCAATCAGAAAAGGTGATCTATACTTCAAGGATCTAATTAGCAATCAAGTTGTAAGTCAAATCTATTGTTTCATCCTAACAGATGAACCAATTTTAAAATATTTTAACAAGGTAAACTTAACAATCTTTTGTAAATCTCTTAACTGAGTGCATACTTCATTATATGTTTATAAATTCTCTAACAAGGTGGACCTAGTAGTCCTTTGTGCTCCTAATAGGGAAGATCACCAGAAGTGGTCAATGTAAGCCTTAATAGGCCAACTTTATACTATAGTATTGAAGTTTTGTGGGTATCATCCCCACCCCAATATTACTTTCTATTTGGAAAGTTTTTGGGTCACCAAATCACTATGTACATGTGTTATGAATGTTTGATTTCTCATACATATAGTAGATTAAATGAATGAATGGTGAATAGTATATATAATTAAAGTACTAAATTGTATTAAAGTTTTGAGTTTACTGATTCACCCCTCCCCTCTCAGTAACCTGTCATATCTTGAATATTTCCAACACTTACTTAATTGTGAGTTTTAAATCCTTTAGTCAAGGTTTGACCTAACCATCTTGTAAGCCTTTAATAGGATAGACTCCTTGTATGTTAGATCATAATTTATGATCAAAACTTTATAGCCATAATTGGCCACAGTTTACAACTGTAGTAGTGAAGATTTGTGGGTGTCATTCCCACCCTATTTTTACCTACTCCTTGGAGGGTTTATGAGTATCAAAAATCTTATGTGTGATTTTTTGATTTACTCTATGCTTTTGATGTATGCTTAGTTATTTTAGTTTACATGTTGATTTATGAGATGGATGTATGGTGAATTATTTTAAAGGTTAAAATTTTAAGTGTTGATTCACTCGCCTCTTAGAACTTACATTCCAATTAGCATTTCCAACAATTGGTATTAGATATTTTTTATCTAGAAAGGAAAGTTTGATATCTTTGTGGGTAAGATCTTGAAGATAGAAGTCTACAAATTGGGATATACTATTGAGAACTAGAAGATTGAAATACAAGTTACCCTAAATCAACTCAAGGAGGCAAGAGATGAACTACAACATTCATTGAAGAGAAGAAAGGAAATAGATATTTAATAAAATAACACTCAATATCAAGAAGAAGACACTACTAGATTACTTTAGGATAGGAAGTCAAAAGATTTTGGTGCAAAAATTATAGATTTGATGGAAAAGAACAATGCCCTAAGTGAAGAAGTTAGGAATCTATAGATAGAACAAGAAGCTCAATCAATATTGTTGTGTGAGACAACTAAATGTAAAAATAAAGTTGAAGAAGATAAAGCCATGATTGAAGAATACAAGAGAATATTGGATAATAGACTTGAAGAAAATTCATTAGATATGTAGAGATTGTCAAGCATTCAATTAGATATGATGAATCAGTTGATGATTGTAAATTAAGAACTGAATAGGAAAGACCTTGAGATTAAAACTTTGGAAACACAAAATACCCTACTAAAGAATGAATTGAAGACCAAGAAAGAAAAGATTAACAATCCTAGTGAAGCCATCGAGTAATTTGAAAAGTTGATGGAAGCACCAAGGCTAAAGAATGCCATTTTTGGTTTGGGATATTCTACAACTAAAGAAAGAGAATCATCTAAGAGTGGTGAAGAAAGAAATAATAAGGGAAGGAACATCAAGCCCACTTGTCATCACTATAGAAAATTAGATCACACAACAAATGTTTGTAGGAGGAACAATGGAAATCAAAACCCTAAGTAGAAATTAAAGGGACATTTTCATAACTTCAACAAGAAAGAACACTATGAAAATGACTATAGGACCAAGACTACCAACACTCAGAGATTTGAAGTTTATTGTTACAACTATCAAAAGTATGGACACAAGGCATATTAATGCAGATCCAAATCCAAGTGGTAATCAAACAAGAAGACAATGGTACACCATTATGGAATTTATTATGATTGGGATCGCAACACAAGTTATAGTTGTCATTTTTGCCAAGAATATGGTCATATCCCTAAAAATTGCATAAGGATGCACTTTAGATGAAATTACAATAGATGGTTGAATGAGATTGTATACTTTGGTTGGCTTAAGACTAGCTATGTCAGCAAAAACTATCCAACTCAGTCACCTACACTGAGCAATAAAGATAAAAAAGGAAAATAAAAGGTAGATTCTAAGAAGATAAGGTTATAGATGAACAAGACATGAAGAAACAAAGAAGATTGTAGTACATCAAGTCACTTGATGAGGTCACTTCATCTAATGGATCAAGTGATCACATCAGCCCCAACTAGGTACTCAAAGGTATGTTTGGAACTAATATTTGAATGTAATAGTATGCATCAATTCTAAATATCTAAGATCTAAAAGGATTATATATGCATGAATTAAGATGCAATAAAATGATTAGAGTCAAGAGAAAATATATCATTTTATTTCTTTCTATTTTGTTTCCGAGCATGGAAAGAATTATATTTGTTTCCAAGTAATGGAGATATGGTAGTCAAAGCCAAGCACCCTATGTTAGATGAGCATGGTTAAAATCTTATGATAGATGAGTTTATAGTTGTATAAGAAATGAGAAATAAATGCAAAAATTTAAAGGTTATATAGTCAATTTTTCACTCATTTACTCCTAGAAAAGTTTGAAGACTATGAAGGAAATTAGTGAAAGGATATTTAAGTGTTTTCAAACTAGATTCAACTACTACTCAAAACCATTTCATGGATTCAAAAGGTATTTAGCTTACACTATCTAATTTTTGTTAATGCTAGTGAGTCAAAAATGACAACCAACTCTTTAGTAGCACCTAGGAAAGAGGGGAAGGAATTTTTTAATTTGAAATTAATTAGTAATGATGTTAGACAACCCCCATTTCATGCAATTCTTGAGATTTCATATAAGGGAGATCTATCTGGTGCATTATCCATGATACCACCAAAAGTGTTAATGATTTAGGATGTGTGATGTTGCTACACCTATAAGGTAGGAGAAGTAGGAGACATGGATATTAGGGATATCTACAAAAAGTTATGCAAGAATAGAGAGCTAAAGGACAAAAATATTTTTGAGAAAAAAAGGTTAACTTGTGCCCTAGATTTTCCTCAAGTCTTAAGACTGAATGGATTAAAACCCTTTTGAGCACGATTCATGAAAATTGGACATGGTTAGAGAATGGACCAATTAGAATTTAAAAGAGGAGTGTGCATAGAGTGATAGGGTATCCCACCCTTGACTAACCAAAGAGTATGAGAAGCAATGCGTAGGAAATTATTGAAAAGAACAATGGATCCTTGTGGAGAAAATGACAGATTTCAATTGATACAATCATAGATCCCATGATAGAATTTGTAGTTAGAGTCATTTCACACAAATTATTTCAATCGAGCCAACTAGATAGTGTTTCCTATATGGCAATTGACCTAGACTGCAAAATTGTAAAGAGAGACCATTCTTATGACCTAGCCAAGTTATAGCTTTAATAACTCTAAGAGAAATTGGAAGCCACTAGGAAGGCCAAAAGTGCATCATATAAGTTTGGCTCATTGATTATTTGCATATTCTTTTACGTGAAAAATACTTTTCCCACATTTGGAAAAGTTGTTTGGAAGACAAACAAGCAAATTATCCACTAGATAATAGATTTTATTTGATAAATAAAAGAAAAATTTCATCAAGATTTAAGATTAATCTAGAAAATATTTAACTTGAGTATGTTAGGCCTCAACCAATTAAAGAGAAGGATAGCAAAAAAGACGATCTCGTTGGGAAATCATCATATTGTTTGTAGATGTTTGAAAGGAGAAATTGAATGTATGAATCTAGAATGGTATGAGATATCACCAAAGCTAGCGGAAGTCTCAAATATAATAGCTTATTGGCTAATAAACTAAAACAACCTCTAGGATTTCATTTTGTAGTTTTTTAGAACCAAAAGGATAACTTATAGCCAACCCTTTAAAGTTACATATTTTCCTATCTCCCAAAATGAGCATATCTAATATAGGAAAATCCCACTCCCAATGGTGTTTCCAAGAGAAGTATGTTGGTCATTACAAAGAGAACACTCTAGTACACATGATTGTAAATGTGGTTTGAGAAAAATATATTAGTGAGAATATTTTTCTAGATAGAACCCAAATCTACCCACATTATTTCATTGCCCCAATATTAAATAATAAATTAAAATAATATCTTAGAAACTTCTCTATAATGATGTTCACCTTCCATGACCATAAAAATAATAATTATAAATTAATCAAAAACTCCCATATTTATGATTCTGTAAAATTTTCAAATATATAATAATAATATAAGGTCACCGCATGATCTTGGAGGTTACAAATTCCCTTATAACAAGTCTTGATTAGTTGGTGTCTTTCTGAGTTCATCCTCAATCGATATCTTTTTGAGTTTATTTTTAGTTGGTTCTTTTTAGCTCATTATTGAGTGCAATAGGAACTTTTTATGCTCCAAGCAACCTAGGTGTCCAAATGCTCTACTTAGGTAGGATTCTCAAGGGGGTTTAAGCTCTATGCATAATGATCAAGTCTGAAATAAAAAAGAACATATAAATAATAGTATTTTATACTTGTAAACTACAAAAAATAAGTAGAATAGATTAGAATGCATTAATATGATAAGAGAAATCATTGATTGTTCATTTAGTCATTTATTTAGTCATCTATACTTATAAATTGCCAAAATTTACAAGATTTTGATCATATTTTACTCACATGACTAAAAAATTTAGTGTTTTGACTAAAAGTTTTATTTGCATAGTCACTTATTTGCTATAGTTGTATTAATAAAATGATAGTCTAACCTAGCATTGAGAGACTTGATAATGTGAAGGTTTTATTTGATAAATTCAATATGTTTTGATAAGTTTGCAAGACATTGAGAGACATAAAAATGACTAGGGTTGGATAGATTATGATTGATTTGAGATATCTAACATGTTTTAGGTTGATTAGGGCTTATTTGGGATGGTTTTTGGGGTGATTTGATATGATTCAAATGATGTTGAAATGGTTTTGGGTTGAGTGGATGAGATTATGAAATGATCTACAATTTTTGTGAAAAGGGATATGAATGATGAAGAAAATTGTCAAAATATGCTCGATGATAATCAAGTTGGCCAAATGATCAAAATTAGTGAAATGAGAAAATGGGATGAGTTAGTGTGAAAAAGTGATTAAACCATAGATGTGAACCATTTTTGAGCATCTATATTTTCCCCCTCTTTGATACAATACAATTTAGAGCTTTGTGTCAAAGAATAATTGATGAGAATGTTAGAATTCTTTTAGAATAACTGAGAGGGAGGGCAGGGGGGGGGGTGGTGAATCAGTTATTCAAGGTCCAAAAATGTCCAATAATTTTTTTTCTTTCTAGCCTTTTAATTTCTTGTCAAATTCTTAATGGCATATAACTAAAATTATCATGTATGCAATTAATCATTAAACAATCATGAAAAGTAAACATGGATCACACCATAACACAAAGGATTTTGGTGACCCAGAAACCTTCTAGGAATAAGAAGGAAAAACTGGGGTGGCGATGATACCCACAAAATAACTGCCTAATTGATTTCAACCACTTCTAATGGTTTGCCCTGTTAAAGGCCTACCTTGTTAAAGGCTTTACACACTGTCAGATGTGACCCTGTTAAAGGATTTCTATGCCCTATTAGGAGTGTGCGCTATTTGAGGACTTAAGAACATTCAACTTACAATGTCACCCTATTAAGGGATTTACATAGAGCTGTTAGGCCCACCCAAGTCCATGGGATTTATAGTCACCTTCTCAAATGGATCTTGTATCCCTCTCTAAGGATCTCCTATCCTCCTCCTAAGGATCTCTTATCCTTCTCCTAGGGATCTTCTATCCTTTTCTTGAGGCTTATCCACCTAGTTTTTAAGCTAACCTAGCAATGTAGGATTTCAATGTCTAATACAATGGTAAGAAAGTATTAGAAAGGTTTTGACCTGATAAAGATTGCAACTCTAACCTTGCAGATTTCAAATCTATCTTTAGTTCTTTTCTTTGCTTGGATTTTCTTCCTTGTAGTGCTGACAATTTGTCCACCCTTCAAGATCTATCTCCTTGAGTTCTTCCACTCATTATGCCAATGCACTCTATGGTCACTTGATCAACTTAGAGTCTTGATGCTCTGTGCTTACTCCTCACTATGTCCTCTTCTTGACACTTCACACTAGCCTTCTCTTGGCTTCTTCACACAACCACAACCACACTTTGATCTTTGACCTATAACTCTTTATAAAGAAGTTATGTTCTACATTTCCCACTAAAATCTTCTTTCTTATTAATTTGATTTGATTTGAGAAAATGATATTGTTTTCCCTCCAAATTGTTTCTTCTAGAAACTTCATGATAAGTCCATTGGTATTTGCATTGAATTGGTTTGCATGGTTTACATTAAATTCTATGACATCTACTCATCATCCTTATCATCCAAATAATTCACAAAATTCAATGTAACAAACTTATCATTTCTAATCTGGAAAATCTTTTGACTTAACAAATAATGTAGTAACTTGGCATAATTGGTTTACTGATCCTCGACACCTTCTATGTTACTCGACTTCTACTGCATTTATTGATGCTCAACACTTGAAGTCTTTTCTTGAGTTACTTAGCACTTGAACAATACTATGTTACTCAACACTTGAACAATCCTGCATTACTCAGCACCAGAACAATCCTATGTTACTTAGCACCTGAATAATCCTGTGTTACTCAACACCTAAACAATCCTGTGTTACGCGACACCTCAAGGATTGCTCAACACACACTGAAGTTGAACTTGCTCAGCTTCAACTAAGAATTTTCTCAACTTCAACTAGCTTGGTCAGCTCTCTCAAATGAACTTAGTTAAACTTTACATCTTTGATGTGTCTTAGTGTGTCCATTCCTTGTGTCTTAGAGTATGTCATCAATACACTATTTCATCAATGGCTAAGCTGATCCTGATACTTCATTACAACATCATAACTTCAACCTTTCTCTAGGTGCTCTAGTTACATCTTATTGAATGCCTCCTCCTTGTCAATCAACAATTTGATAGTATTTGGATCACTTAAGAAATTGTCATTCCTACAAATAGCAAGTTTGACATCAATGAAAAAACAATGATTGAAAGCATTCTTTACCAGTTCCATCATTCTTCATTCATGATCTTTTCAATCATTTCCAATAATCTCCCTCTTTGGCATTGATGGAAAACCAAATTGATCAATTGATTGAGCTGATCAACTTAGTTGCCACCAAAATTATATACAAAACAGAAAACTTGTTGACATTAAATATCTTCCTTTTTGTATCATGTCTCCCTCTTTTTCTGATACAAAATGAATCCTTTTCTCTACTTCTCCCTCTTGACTGCTGCATCCTTACTCTGTATTCTTAATCCTTCATAGTTGTTTGTTGATTAGTTTCTTATCTCTTCTGAATCTCCCTCTTTCATCTCTCCT
The DNA here is from genome assembly GCA_028749045.1 of Cupressus sempervirens. Classification (NCBI taxonomy): domain Eukaryota; kingdom Viridiplantae; phylum Streptophyta; class Pinopsida; order Cupressales; family Cupressaceae; genus Cupressus; species Cupressus sempervirens. Next base: position 847,694,300 of record CM053787.1, on the reverse strand, counting down.
TTCATACATTCTCATACATCTTCATATCTTTACCTTTCATTGATCAGTTTCTTATAAATCTCCCTCTTTGACATAAATGCCAAACATGTAGCATCTTCAACATGCTAAATATAAGCTTTGCATCTCATTTTTTCTCCCTCTGTCACCATGCTTGTGACTGATTTGGAGTTTCTTCTCCTATTAATATCCTCTACATCATTCTTCTGATATTTCAATGATCTATTCCTTTATTATGTAGGACAGCTCCTTTGTTGCTTTAGACTTCTTGAGTTAGGTGTATTACCCCCAACTTGCCTCTAAGATATTCATAAGTATCCTTGGGCAATGGTTTGGTGAAGATATCTGCAATTTGTTCCTTTGTGTAAATGTACTCCATCTTAACTTGTTTGTCTTCCACCAATTTTCTGACATAGTGATACTTATTGCAATATTCTTTGTTTTTGCATGCATTATTGGATTCTTGGATAAGTTTATAGCACTTGTATTATCACAATATAGTATCACAGGTTTGGTTACCTCTTCTTTCATTCCTTTCAATAGATGTTGGAGCCATACAATTTTTGTACAATTGATTGTTGCTGCCACATATTCTGCTTCTACAATGGACTAAGATGTGCATGTTTGTTTCTTGCTAGTCCAAGTAACTAGCCTTTTTCCTAAGAATAATGCTCCTCCACTTGTGCTTTTCTTGTCATCAATGTTTCCTCCCCAATCTACTTCTGTGTATGCATTGAGCTCAAACTTCTCATTCTTTTTGTAATACACGCCAAAATCATTAGTTCCTTTGAGATACCTCATTATCCTTTTTACTGCCATGAGATGATTTTCTCTAGGATTAGTAGAGAATCTAGCCACTATTCCAACTGCTAATGCTATGTTTGGTCTTCTATGTACAACATATTGTAGTTTTCCAATCATGGATCTGTACATTGTTTGATTGACTTCAATTGATTCATCATTTTTGGATAGCTTATGTCCTATTGCTATTGGTGTGCTGACAGGTTTGGAGTCTTCCAATCCAAATGTCTTGACTATCTCTTTGATGTACTTTGATTGTGTCATGAATATACCATGTTTTAGTTGATGTACTTGCAATCCAACAAAGAACTTGATTTCTCCAAACATAGACATCTCAAACTCATCTTTCATTTTGTCAACAAAACTTTTGTAAAGCACTTCCTTTCCTCCAAAAATTATGTCATCCACAAAGATTTTAGATACAAGGACATCCTTAACTTCTTTTGATTTGATGTACAAGTTGTTGTTATCATTAGTTCTTTCAAATCCTATTTTCACTAGATACTTGTGAAGTCTCTCATACCAAGCTCTAAGGGCTTGCTTTAATCCATATAGAGCCTTATGCAATTTTCATATCTTGTTTTTGTTATTTTCATCAAAAAATCCTTCTGGTTTCTCTATGTAGACTTCCTCTTCAAGTATACCATTCAAAAATGCAGACTTAACATCTATTTGATAGACTTTAAATCCTTTAAAGGCTGCATATGCCAGTAAGGTCCTTACTCCTTCCATTCTAGCAACTGGAGCAAAAGTTTCTCCATAGTCTAGTCCTTCTTCTTGTGCATACCCTTTATAGACTAGTCTTGCCTTGTTCCTTGTGATTTCACCATTCTCGTCTAACTTGTTTCTAAACACCCACTTGGTTCCAATTACATTCTTGTCAGCTGGTCTTGAGACTAAGGTCCATGTCTTATTCTTTTCAATTTGTTCAATTTGTTCTTTCATAGCATTGTACTAGTCCTCATCTTTTATGGCTTCACTTACTATTTTTGGTTCCATTTTACTAAGAATAAATGTCTCACTTCTGAGTCTATTCCTCATCATTGGTCTTGCCTCTTTGATTCCAATAATTTGATCTGCAGCATGATGTCTTCTCACATACTTTGCCAATACTAGTTCTTTGCTTGTTTGCATGTTGTCTCTTTCAGAATCTAAATCTTCATGTGTATTTTCATCAGATATTTCTTCATTTCCTTCCTATTGACAGTTCTTAAAATATGAATGAACATTCTCTATATTTTGTAGCTTGGCTTTTGAATGTGTTTTTTTCTCAGCATTCACTGTCTGTGACTTGATAGATACTAAATTTTGTTGTTGATTGTCATTCTGAGTTCTAACTTCACCATTATTAGGTATACCTCCATAAAAGTATATAAAGGTCTTGTATTCTTTTCCTTTCTTGGTGTCCTCAACACTTTGAACTTCTGCAAGCTCATCAAATTTCACATTTGTGCTTTCTACTACTTTGTTAGTGTTTACATTCAAGCACTTATATGCTTTTCTTCTAGTGGAATAACTAAGAAATGTGCCTTCCTCACTCTTTACATCAAACTTTCCATTTCTAGACTCTTTATATATATAGCATTTGCATCCAAAATTTTGAAATGTTTTACATTAGGAGAATTCCCATACCATAATTCAAAAGGTGTTGCATTTGTACCCTTCTTGACTTGAACTCTGTTGAGTGTGTAAACTGCAATACTTATAGCTTCTCTCCAGTACTTGAGTGCAACATTTTTCTCCATCATTAAGGTTCTAGCACAATAAATAACTAATCTATTCCTTCTTTCTGCTATACCATTTTGAGGTGGAGTCCTGGGTGCTGATGTCTACCTTTTGATTCCTCTTTCATTGCAGAATTCTTCAAATTCTTTTGATGTGAATTCAACTCCTCTATTAGATCTAAGACATTTTAGGCTCTTTCCAGTCTCTTTCTCAACTCTGGCCAAGTACCATCTGATCATTTGGAACACATTCATTTTTTGTTTCAGGAACATGATTGTCATCATCCCTGAATAGTCATCCACAAATACCATTATGTATCTATCACCTTTGTAGCTTTGCAGTTCAATAGGACCAAACAATTCAGTATGAACTAGCTCTAATACTTCATTAGAAGTATAAGACTTGCTTTTTAAAGTTGACTTGGTCATCTATGCTAGTTGGTATTGTTTGCACATGGTGTTATCAGGCTTCTTCAACTTTGGTAGACCTCTAACTTTCTTCATTTTTCTAATGTTGATTAGATTGTCAAAATTTACATGACATAGCCTCTTGTGCCATAACCATACATCATTATTTTGAAAAATGAGACAAGAAGTATCTTCCATGTCTAGGTAGAAAAAATTAGTACTACTCTAGTCACCTTTTCCTATTAGACTTCCTTGAGAATCATAGATCTTGGCAATTCCATTTTCAAATTCAACCTTACATCCTATGTTGTCTAATTGTGAGACAGTTAGCAAGTTATAATTTAGGCCTTCAACATAGTATGCATTATCACATGATATATTTTTAGTAAGCTTGATAGTACCTTTCCCTTTGATCTAACATGGTGCATTGTTACCAAATCTCACACTATTTCCTTCATATTGAATAAAGGTAATGAACTTACTTTTATCTCTAGTCATGTGATGAGAGCATCCACTATCTATTATCCATTTGTTATTTTTGTTCATGCAGGTTACTAGGGTAGTTGCTTCATCTTCATCTGATTCATCTTTCATAGCCACATAGACTACTTCATCATCATTCTCATCAGATTCTTCTTCAACAATGTAGCATATTTTTCCTTTACCTCTGTAGTCCTTGTTGTCCTCTTTCTTGTTCTTGAGGTTTCCTCCATCCTTGTAATTTTTCTTTTGTGTGCATCTGGCTACAATGTGACCAACTTCATTACAATTGAAACAAATGATTGGTAGTTTACCTTTGAATTTGCCTCTTCCTCTATAAAATATTCTTGCTAGTAATGCCTCCAATCAGTCTACATCATCTTCATCAGTGCTACTACCACTAGATACATACTTCCCTTTTCCACTCTTTTTCTTTGTTTGCACCTCCTCATTGTCTTTTATTGTAATCTTAGCTTTGAATGCAGATTCAAATTTTTCTAGCTTGTAGTTGTCAAAGTTGGATAGCTCAAAGGTAGTGAGTCTTCCAATTATTCCTTCAAATGACAATGTGTTTCCTGGCACACACCTTAGCTCTTGGATGGATGATACTCTTATAGCATAGATAGGAAGCAAAGTTCTCAAGTATTTGCTACATACTATTTCTTCTGATAACTGTCCTCCTAGGCTTCTTATGGCACTTACCACTTCTTTCATTTGTGCAACGTATTGAGCAGAATTCTCTCCTTCTTCCATTTTCATGTCATTAAACTTTCCTCTTAGGCTCTCTCCTTTGGCTCTCTTGACATTATCATCTCCTCCATAGATGTTTGATAATGTTTTCCACATTTGATGTGCAGTATCACATTCTTTAATGTCAGCATACTTGGCATAGCTTAGTGCTGAAACAATATCTAACATCACTTGATTTTGCTCCTTCTTCTTGCTCATGTCTTCTACAGTGAGGGGTCCTACAGGGTCTACATGATCAACTCTGATTGAGGTATTTGCATAGTCACCTATTGATCCAAGATGCAACTTCATCAGACTTTTCCATGCAACAAAGTTGTCTTTGTTTAGCTTGGGAACTTCTCTCTTGGACATCTTGACCTTCCTACTGCTAGTACCTTGAAACAAATCAGCAGTGGGCTCTGATACCAATTGTTAGAATTCTTTTAGAATAACTGAGAGGGGGGTGAATCAGTTATTCAAGGTCCAATAATGTCCAATACAAATTTTTCTTTCTAGCCTTTTTAATTTCTTGTCAAATCCTTAATGGCATATAATTGAAATTATCATGTATGCAATTAAACATTAAACAATCATGAAAAGTAAACATGCATCACACCATAACACAAAAGATTTTTCTAACCTAGAAACCCTCTAGGAATAAGAAGGCAAAACTGGGGTGGGGATAATAACCACAAAATAACTGCACAAAATTCCCTCCTCCTTGTCAATCAACCAATTGATAGTATTTGGATCACTTAAGAAATTGTCATTCCTGCAAGTAGCAAGTTTGACATCAATGAGAAAATAATGATTGAAAGCATTCTTTACCATGTCCATCATTCTTCATTCATGATCTTTTCAATCATTTCCAATAGAGAAAGCCATAACAACCTACCCCAATAGTGATGATATAACATTGTGTCAAAGAATAAATGATGAGAAAGCCATAATGACCTGCCCCAATAGGAATTATATATATGGGTGCCCCCACAATAAATTGATTACATAATGAAAATGATAGGTTAATTTGTTGACAATAAATAGACAAATACAACACAACTAACATATCAAAAATTGGAGCTGAAACACAAATGTTATGGGGTCCAGAGTGCAAACTAAGCATTAGTGGAAGCCCTAGGGGTAGTTTCATGGGTTCCCACTCAAGAAAGTGACCAAATAATGAAAATGATAGGTTAATTTGTTCACAAAAAAGGTTTATTTTTATGATTGAACTTGTTAACAATGTTTTGGTATTGAGTTTGTTCATGGCTATATTCATCGTATATTATTGTTACAATGAGATTAGTCATGATTGTGAATTCATTATGCATGATGAATAACATTTTATCTAGTTTGAAGTAAAAGCTAGGAGAAAACTTATCTAGGCCATAATTTTTTTTAAAGAAAACAATGGCCTCAAATTGACATTTATAAAGAGAAAATGTTTGGTTTTATTCCAAAAAAGAATGTCATGACCCATCCTAGGTGAAGAAAGATTGCATTAATGTTCAAGCAAGAACACCATAGCTCACTTATGCACACCACATCAAATCTTAACCATTATCATTGTCTATCAAATATAAGAAAGCATGAGATTATAGGAAAACTTAAGGTAGAAAAGTAACATACCTGGTGATGGATGTAACCAAAATAGGAAATGCATCTACTGCCTACATCTTTTGCATAATTTCAACCCATTATTGTACCACCTCATTGAGCTTCATGATTTTTTGCTTCACAAGTAATCTTGTATAGTATGTTTTGAAGAGATCCATAGTTTACTCTTCCATCTTTTTCCACACCAAAAAAAGAGAGATTACTTATGTACATACAAAGAATAATTCAAGAAATTGAGAAATTGTGAAAATTTACTTTTCTCTAAAAGGTAATAAAGGTCTAGAAAAAATGCTAAAGCTTGTGTCTCTATTATGTGTACAAAGCAATCATTCCCAAATGAAATCAGGAATGTCATAATCTTCTATCTCCTAGCTTGTTTAGGTTCCTTAAGTTGGTATGTAGTTTTTTAGCACACTTTATAAAGCAACAAAAGAATAACAAATATAATATGAACATGAAAGTCTACATCTATCCCACTATAGGCTATGATCAGGTTCCATGCACATAACTTGTTGTTTCTAGCAACTTCTACTCAATTTATTTAGAAACTATTAGGAAGCTACTAAAAATATTCCCAATTATTAAAAAAATTCTAGAAGTTGAGTTTTATTTAAAATATCAATATATATTTGTAACTTGAGCCTATCATGGAAAATCTCCAAAAAATTAACAGTGTAATAAATAAAATAAGAGGCTATACTTTCTTTATGTTCTAACATAAGTGACAAAGGTTATTTACCAAAAATACTAGTCAGTGACACTAAAGGAGCCTAAGGAAGAACCCAAATAGAAGGAGGAAAATATAAATCAATGAAATGAAGAGAAAGTTCATGATCAATAGCCTCTTCCTTTTGTTTTCTATTATTTGTGTTTGTTTCCATCATTTCTATTTTGCTTAAGATACATGTTTCATGGTGAATAGTGTAAGGACATCACCCTCCTTTGCAAGATTAGAATTTCCATCAAACGTGGTTAATGATGTGTTTTCTTTTTAGTGTTTTTATATTTTTCCTTGTGTGCTTAAAAGTTTCTTGAGCAAAAGGATTTTCAAAAAATAAATGCACACTATACCTTATTCATTCTCACAACCACATACTCAAGTATGAAATGAAGAACAATCTTCAAAACTAATATCAATGTATTTTCTCTACCTCCATTCCTATTAGATTTAACTAAAAAGAGGACTTACATTTTTTTTTAATGCACTAAATTAGTTTATACTTTATAGTGATTAGCTAATATCCCCAACATTTTACATCTTTTTTGTCTTTATTTTCTAAAATAGACACAATTCCACATCAATCTTCATATCAATAGTCATAATGATCTTAGAGGCAAAGAATATTTCCCTATTAAGGTCTACAATAAAAATAGGTTCAATTTGTAAGAATAAAGTATATTATCAATATCTTATTGAGATACACGACTTAATGTGTTCTAATGTTACGTCCTAAATTTTGACCTAATTTTTAAATTTATTCATAGTTGTTAGATTGAATGGATTTTTCTTTCATAATCATGTGAAGTAGGTAGTTATTTATGTCTATTGTATTCATTATATTAACTATTTAATGAAGATGGTCAGTATACATTATTTGTCATGTGATGTTTACCAATTGCTTGATTTTGGAATTATGTATAATAATTAAATTCTTATAAATGTTTATATGAAAATTATTATGGAACTTGTTATTATCATAAAACTATTGCATGGGTTATTGTAGGAGAAGATGAAGGTGGGGAAACATTGCTAAACGAGATCAATAGAATGGGATACTAGCTTAGTCTGGTCATCAGGTTGATAGGTATGACCTTAAATTGCCTTGGTAAGGACCTAACGACTTGAACTTCAAGATATAATTGAAGGACCCAAATTAGCCACTAAATAAATAATTTAAAACATAAATTAACCTAAGTAAAATATAATGTGTACCTCAAAGGTTTTGATTGATCTTTCACCATATTATTATAATATATAACTATGTATGTACACATAGATACTAAATAAAGTGACACCATAATATTATTTTCTTTATAATAAAATGATGCCACCTTAAAAATATATCTATGTGCATGTATATAGATATAAACCATAATTATTTTTAATTTATAACTTTCAAATCTTCTTCCATCTTTTTAATCTTTTTCTTGCTTGAAACCGATTGAACACTTGGCACATTTATTTGGAATCCAAGAGCCAACACATTTCTGTTATGTTATAGCTTCTTGGAAGCCAAAGAGACTTGTTATCTCTTTAAATTATGAAGTCAAGAGAAGTGGAAGATATTCATTTTTTAAGCACCCGACTTCCATGTTTATCACTTACCTTCTTCCAAACATTTTGACCATGTTTATCTTAGCACCAATATCTCTGTAGTTATCATTAGTAACCATTGCATTGTTCCTTCCACAATTTAATAGTCTATACTGATGTTATATTTTAAATCATAAGAAATCTTCATGTTGGCATTTGTGTTTAAGATCTCTCATGCAAGAAGAGTAAGGTAACTTGATTAAGTATCCAACAAGACATCATCTTTCCTTCCATATTAAATTAGGTTATGTGGTTAACTAAAACCCAAGTATTGCAATATGTTTTCTTTATCAATTGTGACTACATTCTAATTATATGGTAGTAAGCTACAATTTACAACATGATGTAGATCATTTTACTTAACATCATAGGATTGACCTTCTCTAAGTTAGTATGTTTATGGTAAATAAAAGCCAAGAAACCATGTTGTGAAATCATGATTTATTTATGCCATTGGAATCGAAATCAAATGACATTTTCTACAAGTCTTGTAGAACACATTTTTCAAATGATATATTGTGATAAGCTAGAAATATATAATGTTCATGAATCAACAGACAGAGCTAATTACTCCAAGATCCAAGCACCTAGATTCACCATCTGTATAGCCATGGAAAAGATGAAGGGGTGAGATGGAATCTACATTAAAATAAAAATAAAAGTCAGATATGATAAAATAAATCTAAAATAATTTCATTTAATAGCTCATGCTTGTCTATTTTATTCTTCCCCTCTTATCAAGTCAAGTTGTGGTGATCGAGTCATTGAACCCATTAGAAAACCTTGGCCAAGGTCATTTTAAGGCATATCTTCCATATATGATTAGTTTATGTAAGTGGTGACAGTTATTCAGACATGTCTGTCCATAACTATGTAGATATTCTAAACATCAAAATGCTTAGATGGCTAGACTAAAAGTATCCCAAGCCTGATCTTGGGGTAGTGAGGATCTTTCTAGTTCAATAGATTATGTGGGGATAAGTGTGGTCCAATCTAAGTCAATGCTTCTCCTCTTACTAAAAGTTGAGGCTTACACAACCAACCAAAGAATCAATGGATCTTACTTGTATGTTTTCCTTCTTTTCATGTTAAGAATTTACTTTACTTGTATGCAAGATAGTTAATTATTATTTTACTTGATCATTGTTATAGTTATTTTAGATAATAGTTATTATAGTTATTTTAGTTGATCATTGTTATAGTTATTTCAATTAATCATTATTATAGTTATTACAATTAATCATAGATACTGTTATTTCAGTTAATCATTATTATTATAATTTTAGTTAATTGTTGGTAGTTAAAAGTAGTTAATTTTCCATGAAAAGGAATTTAGTTATTTGTTCAATAATTTTTGGAGAAAACTCTTTATTGATCATCTTATTTTGTTATGAAAAATTGTTTTTTACATATGGTATCAAAGCATTGGGTTCAACAATGAACCTAGGACACACTAGTTTCCATATAAACCTGAAAATTCTTAGAATAATTGTAAAGGATGAAAGTACGTAAAACACCTCATTAGAAGGCATGACATCCCATCTTCTTGTACTTAACTAAAAACATGCCAAACTTCAACTACACTTGTTGTTCCATGCACAAGACAATGAAACTCTGAAGCAGGCTTTACAATGAATGAAGAAGCAAAGAGTCAAGTGGACTCCTGCTAGTAAAGCAAAATATAGAAACAAACTAATTCAAAACTAGAATTGGTATCAAGGAAACTCTCTTATGCATTTCCACATATCTTGGATGGTGCGGGATATGTACAAATCTAAATTAGAACTGAATGTTGAGAAGAAAAATTTAGATTCCATAGCGTAAACATCCTCAAAAGATGAAATTTTGTAAATAAGGATGCCATAAATGTAGCAATAAAAGTATTAAAGTCAATTAAATAAATTCATTTATTCATGTGTTATATTCACTCACAACCTCTTTTAATTTTTTGTAGGCACACTTAAAAATATGTATACAATAAGTTGACACAAAATTTTGTAAATTTCTAGGTTAAACCAGTTACAAAAAAAATGAGTAGCGATGAGAACATTACAAGTCATGACATGTTCCATGAAAATAATATTATAAATAGGGATTATTGAAGTGGATGGATGTGAACCAATAATCTAAAAAATTTAGTCACCAATTGGATATTATTACTTACTTTAAACCATGCATAAAAAAGAAATAAATTAATGTTGAATAATAATAGTAACAATACACAAAGATGACTCATGACACCATATTCTGTTAAATAGGTAAACCTTGGTGGGGATGGCACCCACTAGATAATATACAAATATATGTTCCTTGTTAGAGGATGGACCCTATTACGAGTCAATGACAAAATTTAGTATAACCAATCCCTATTAGGAGACTTTGAATCCATGTTAGGAGGTGAAGTATAATGTATACAAGAAGAGCCCATTGCCCAAACATACAATTTCAACTACAAGAAGAGATCACTACTCAAACAAGTAACTTACTATTATTTTCCTTCCTTTTCTAATTTTTGATCTTCAATTCAATCTTAGATCACTAGATAAAACTTCTCATAAACCGCTTTTACAAAAGTTTTCTCACTTCACAATCTTACAAGATAGCACTAATACACCAACATTGCTCACTTCTTATCACAAGAAGTCCTTTGCATAAATACCACTCCTTTACATAAAATACTACTAGGTCAACTAATACCACAAATTAATTTTCCAAGTTAGATTAAACATCTAGGATGTTGGCCCTAATTGGATAGGTAATTGTTTTGCAATCAAAATAATTCTTTCCTTCAATTTTGTTGTCCTGCTTCATGAAAACATGATTAACTCTATTTCAAACAGCCCACAAACTTTCATGATTATACACATCATCATCAACATGTATACTATCTCCATGTAGCTTCTCTTGACATAATATGATGTCTACAACATGCTATAAACAAAACAATACAGTTCTATAAACCAAATTCTATACTTGGACAATTTTTTGATAGCAAAATACAAGGTATCTTTATTTTTGAGGTTTCCTATTAACACATACATCATGTGTTACCATTAATATCACTATCAAAATAAATATTAAATCTGTTAAAAATTTACATATATGCTCCCCCTTACAATATACTTCATACTACACATGTATCTCTCCCCTTTGTATATTTCCCAACAATGACATGTATACAATTTTTGCATGAATTTCTCCCCCTTTGACATAAATGAAAAAGGTCAAAATGTCAAGATTCAATCCAAAACTATTAAAAACTATTGAAACTTATCTCTTCTCTTATGCTAATATTATCTTCATATAATCATGAAAAATAATCGTTAGGATATTCATACCTTTGTTCCATTTCTCTTTGGTATACTCCGTTGATGCAAGAATTGCATGTAATGCATATGATATAATCTGAACTGCATTGATATTTGAATACAAAAAATTTTTATATGTGTCCTTGGCCTTGACACATTCTTCTAGATACTTCTCAAAAATGATAACTTCAGAGAAATGCTTTTTCTAAAATTAGATGTTCTCCTTAATATCTACTTTTCCTAAAGTTCTAGTTTCTTGATATTGTTGGGAACACTAGAAAATTGACTCTCAATTTCATCAACTTTGCAAGATGGGTGTTGGATTAGGCTAGATAAAGCCTCTAGCTCATTCATATTTTCTTTTATTTGACTATCCAAATCCTTAGTTTGTATGATAAGGTACACTTAACATAAAAAACTTTCCCTTCCTATTGACATTTTTGAAGTTCTTTTATGCATGTATCAAGATTGACTAAGTCATTCTCAATATTCTAGTAGATGGTGTTAAATAGGTTAGCATCATGGGAAATTTGAGCCTTCACCTCTACAACATTCAAAAAATTAGTAAACTCTTCATCAAAATTTTTTTAGCACTACCTGTGCTCGTAGTTCAGGATTTGACTTAGTATGATGTACTATCAAAGTACCGTGCAATCTGTCAGTCACTTCCATTAGTGATCTTTGCAAACTCTTAATTGTCTTATGAAATCAAATTAGTTTGATCATCATCATCAGTAGCCAAAATAGCAAGAGAGAGCAAAGTAGATGAACTAGATGGCTTAGTCTCATCCTCCTTCTATTTCTTTGCTACTCACTTAGCTTTCCTCTTGTCCTCTTATTCCCTTTCCTTTTCCTCTCTTTCTTTATTCTCTTCTAATATTTTTATTTCTTCCTCTTCTATTTTCTTTTTCTTTACTTCTTCTACAATCCTTCTCTTATCTTCATCTTCCTTTCTTTTTCTATCTTCCTCAAGCAATTGTTGCTTGGCTTCCTTTATCTTCTACTTCTCAACTTCTATTAGCCTCTTCTCTTTCTCAATTTTTTTCAACTTTCCTCAAAATATTTGGTGACTAGTAAATTTGGTTTGGAACCACTAGATGGATTGGTGTCATCAATGTTAAGAGTAATATTGGTTTGATCAATCTTCATAGTGTCACCACTGACTGACACTTCCAAGGTTCTAGGAGCTGGAGGAGATTCTGCCTATGACTATGAAAACATTTTATTGAGACCTATTTTAGTCTCCTTTGACTTATCCCTTTCACCAACCATAAATAAGAATGGCCTCAACTTATTCCTTAGATATGGTGTGAGGTTGTTCATTAGTCTCGTAATCTCATTTTCATCACCAGTCTTGCAAATTGTCCTTAGCATAGAATTCTCAAGTTCAAGGTCTTCTTCTCTTACTGGAGTCTTATTTTCTATAAGTCTCTCATAGACTTTCTAGTTCACTACTCCTTTCATATACTTCATACTTAGATTATTTGCAATGATATGTCTCACAGTAGATATATCAATTTGATCTTTCTCAAAATTATTGTATAGACCATAAAACTTGTTCATCTAAACAAAGTTTCCCTCATTTGCAATTGCTATGTTTATCTTCTCAATCTTTGGCTTCCATGATTGTTGAGCTTTTCTTGCTTCTTGTCTAGGTGAAGTCACCTTTTCAGCTTGCTTAGTTTCCTATTCCTCAACCTCTTCATCATCACTAGATTCAATTGTTAATAATGCTTTGTACCTCTTGCCAGGTCCTGTAGCGATCTATTTGACTCTCTTAGTCTTTGTTGACAGTGCTTCAACTAATCTCTCTAATTTTCTATTATGTTCATTGGGATGAACATTAGATGTTACCACATAAGGCATGCTCTATCCCAAATTTATCTTAGCAACTAAAATTGACAAGGGTTGTATGTTCAATACACCTTGTTTCATTGTTTATCTCATGGCCTCAGATTTACTTTTTATCATTCTACTCTTAGATAATTCCTTCTTCATGATTGACTCAACCTTCTTCTAAAATTCCTTCTCCAAAGTTTCTTGATGAGCATGCTTTGTAATCTCAACATATGTGCCAAATTTATACTCAACTTTATCTTTTTCTAAATTCAACAACAAATCAATGTAGCTAACTGCAACATCATCACTTAACTCATAGCTCAAAGGATCCAAAAATGTTTCCTAAGGTTCTACTACTTGAATATATGTATGGTCTATATCAACTAGAATACATATGCCCTCCTTGAACCTATCCACAATTGCAAGTGAGATCCTAAATCTCAGTTTGATCTCATTTTGGAAAGTCCTCATAATTAAATTTCCACTATCAAATACATTGTCTACAGGGTGCCTTCTACATACCTTTGTAATATTTTCCATAGTGCATCTATCACTACTCATTATATCTATTACTGACAAGTAAGGAAATCTCTTCAGCACATGAAAGAATATTTGATTTATCAGTGATTAGAATCTAAATACACCATTATTTGTTCTCTTAATCTTTTAAAGTTTTTCCAATAGTTGAATCCTTATTATTTCACTCAAATTAACTTTCTCTTTCTCAACACATATATTGTAAGCTACATAAATAAATCCTATTGAAAGTTAATCTATCTTAGAAATTGGACAAATTAAATAAGCAATAATTATATTAAGAAATCAGACATCATCCTACTTAATGGATCTAATTACCATGGCTTTCCCATTGTATATTTCCTTAGTGTAACTTTCTACTTTCTTCTTAACCATCTTTTCACCTATGGGTACACTACCTTGTTTGCTAAGACCAGTTACCTCATGAATTAGGTTGGCAACAATGTCTACTACATTTTTTTGCATCCACAATTTGTCATCATGTTTCCTACTCAATATTATTTGAGTACATTCATCTATATCTAGATCGTAGTAGAAATGATACTTAAACAAATAAAATTCCTTTAAGTGATTAAATCTAGGCTTCATAGTCATGTCATAGTTAAAGACTAGTTCCATATCATTATTCATATATTCAGTACCAATCAACTCAAACTTGCAATTCAAATAGTTGTCTACATCTTCAAGGTAAAATACATTGTTTAGAGTAATAGACAATGCAAAGTTAGGTTTTCCATCACTAGGTTCTATGGAAAATACCTTGAGCTTAGGTCTATCCTCATTCTCAAAATTGTGAATAACTAACATATCCATGATCTTTATCAACAATATCTTTTACCAAACAAATTTTGCAGAAAAATGATAAAATACCTCTTTCCAAAAATAGGGTTTTCTAAAGAATCACTCTAACAAGTCACTTTTGGATGCTCTTTTCTTTTAATGTGTTTTCAATGAATTAAAATTCAATTCTCTACTCCATTTATCCGTCAACTTGATAACTACATTAATTGTGTACTTTACAAATATGAAAAGGCTATTATTTGTGTTCTGCAATTAGATAACTACCCAAACTTGTCTATCTGATCTTTAGATGTCACCCAACGTTTACTATAGCATCCTTCCATTATGAAAAACATCCCCTAGACTTTGCATCATGAAATTCTTTGCAAAAAAAAAACTTTTCATCTTCTGATATAGAATCAACTTTTACTGTAGTATTAGTAACTCTAAATTTCATCATAACTTGTTTAGATGAGCTCCAAATCACAAGTGAGCTTAGATACCATCTAAACATGACTAAATTCACCTTTTTCCAACTTTTCTAGCTCTAATTTTTTATTTGACTGAAGTTCTCAGATTTTGATGCTGTGAACAAGTTTAATTCATCTTGATTGAATCAAACTCAACAATTGACTTCAATCATCTTACTTATCTTTTGAGATAAATGTTCCTTTCATGAATTCTTCATTAAGTTCTTCTCAAAGTTCACTCACAATGTTTCTTTGTTCTTCACTATTAGATCCAGATTCCCTTTCATGGTTCCTTCTATCATTCCTTCTATTTGTGAAATTTCTTCCATTGTTCCTTCTATCTCTAAAGTTTTTGTCCATTTTTTAGTACTTCACTATGTGTCTAAAGTTATTGCATAACTAGCATATTGGTTCTCTACTTCGAGAATTCCACTGATCATCAGGTATAAGACAATTCCAAGTAATGTGTCCTAATTTGTTACACTTATAATACACGATCTATCTTCTATCATCATAAGATCTTCTTTCTATCAATGTCCTTTCATTAGATCTTCTTCTATTTGTAGGGTTAGTATTTCTAGACATTCTACTATTTTTTCTATCATTGTTATGCTTAGATTTCCTACAATCAATTGCATTATGACCCATACCATGACAATTATGACAATAAAAGTCTTTAACATGATTAAATGACTTATTAGTACAATCTCTTTTCATATGACCTATTTCATTACATAAAAATCACTTACCTCTAAATTCATACCTAGTTGTCTTGGGAGTCTCCACTTGCTTTGGTTCATCCAAGATTTCAACTTCATTTATTTGCTCAATTTCTTTAAGTTTCTTAGAAGATTGACTAGATTCAATCTTATCATTAGATTTGTCTTTTTCTTTTGGGTCTAATATAATCTTAGGTTTCTTTGTAGACATGTTAATCAGATAACCAAAACTAGTCTTTTCATAAGAAGGTCTCTGTATAGCCATAGAATCATCAAGTTTTTCTCTGCTAGAATAAAGTTTTTCAAGTTGTTGTTTGCACTTCACCTCTCACAATATTATTGTACTTATAAATTACTTCATGGTCTTCTTTCAATGCTTCAAACTCAAATGTTTTATTTGCTAGACTTGCTCTTAGATCTACATTTTTAGTCTTCAAATTAGATTCAACTTTGCTAGGATCATTTCTCAAAGACAACTTCAAATTTTTAATCTTTAATTTATGCTTCAAGATCTTTTACTCTATCTTAAAATTTAAATAGTCATCACTAGTATATTTTGGATTTGATTTTAGATGTTCAATATTTTCCTTCAACTAACCAATGTATACTTTGGAGTCTTCATGTCTATCCTTTAGTTTGTCTCTTTCTTTAGTAAGAAGATCAATTTGTTCAAGAGCTTCTTCAAGGTTCTTCATCAACTATTCCATATCCATAGGGATCTTACTTAAGTTGTTAAGCCTCTTCAAAGTAACTATGCTTTGATACCAATTCCTAGAAATTAGGGTTTACTAACATTGGGGGGTGAATCAGTAATCTAAAAAATTTAGTTACTAGCTAGATATTATTACTTACTTTAAACCATACATAACAAAGCAATAAAGTAATGCTAGATAGTAATAGTAAAATACACAAAGATAACTCATGACACCTTTTTTTGTTAACTAGGGAAATCAATACCCACTAGATAATATACTAATATGTGTGTTCCTTATTAGAGGATGAACTCTATTAGGAGTCATGAGAAAATTCAATATAACCAGTCCCTATTATGAGATTTTGAATCCCTATTAGGAGTTGTAGTATAATGTATGCAAGAAGAGCTGACTGACCAAACATGTAATTTCAAATACAAGAAAAGTTCACTGCTCAAACAATTAATTTACTATAATTTTCCTTCCTTGTCTGATATTTGATCTTTAGCTCAATCTTGGATCACTAGATTAAACTTCACATATATTTCTTTCACAAAAGTTTGCTCACTTTGTAATCTTACAAGATAACACTAATACACTAAGATTGCACACTTCTTATTGCAAGAAGTCATTTGCATAAATACCATGCCTTTACATAAAATAGTTTTGGGATGGCTAAGATCACAATTCACTTTTCCAAGTTATAGTAAACATCTACGATGTCGTCCCTAATTGGACAAGTAATTATTTTGCAATCAAAACAATTATTTCCTTCAATTCCATTGTCTTTCTTCATGAAAACATGATTAACTATATTCCATATAGTTTGTAAAAGATTCTAAGGTTATACACATCATCAGCAACATGCATACTATCTCCATATAACTTTTCTTTACATAATATGATGTCTGCAACATGTTATAAACAAAACAATACACTTCTGTAAACTAAATTCTATACTTAGACAATTTTTCGATAGCCAAGTACTAAATATCTTTATTTTCAAGGTTATCTATAAACATGTACATCATGTGTTTCCATAAATGACAATAATTACATATTTCTATTAGCCAATTGTCAAAAAATAACATACAATCATCCACTAATTTATTACTTTAGATTTGTTAAGAAATGCAACTAAAGTTGGATAATATGGAAAAAGAATGAATGCGATAGAAGCCTAGATGGGGAAGAACCAAGAGGAAATGCAATCCTTGCCTCCTCCTAGAATGGTGGTAGAAGTCTCTAAACACAACAAGAAAATCCCACAAGCTTCACCCACTCAAACTAAAAAATAAAAGAAAGAAGAAATAGTGAGTGATTTGTCCATAAATAGTAAGAAGATCCAACCACCCAAATTTGTTGGTTTTGAATCCAGAGAGGATATAGAGGCTTGGTTAACTAAAATGGAATAATACTTTAAAATTATGAAATTTTTAGAAACCTCAAAAGTGTTTTAGGGAATATACCACTTTACTGGAGAAGTTGTTACATGGTGGGGAAACACCAAGGTTGAGCAAAACATTAAAACCACTAAGATTACCTAGGAAAAATTTGTAACCATATTTAGAAATTATTGGTTACCCCAAACCTTTTATGACAAAATTTTTTGGCTTTCCAAAAGTTGAAGCAAGGAGACATGACTGTACACATGTGCTTGGAGAAATTTACCTAATTATTGAAGTATGTACCACCATATCAACAAGATAGAAATCTAAAAGTGAGAAAATTCATCATGGGTCTGAATAATAGAATAGGAGTAGTTGATGTTCTCACTCCTCAAACCATGGAAGAAGCTTTAGAGAAGATTGTTTGATGAGAATATAAAATCAAGAGAGATAATTCCATCCAAGATAATAAAAGAAAAAAAATGGAATATAGAAAGTATAGGTACTAGATCTCAAAAGAAGCAATTTAAGGATTTTATGTTTAGCAAGCCACAATCGAAATAGAATGGAATCAAGGAATTTAAAAGTAATTTCAATATGAGTAAGAATAATAAGAGAAATGAAAGGAAGGGGCCACCTTTAAGATATTGTAATTGTGGGAGAGATCACTATGCTAATAAATGCCCCATCAAACTTGACACCAATTAGCTGCACCGATCTCCCCTTCCACAATAGTAACATGTTTATTAGCAAAGGATCCACACAACCCTTGACAATAGACAAGTAGAACAATAGATAGGCCTGATCAAAACTTCAAGTAAGTTATATGGGAACCATGTCTCTATTTTAATTGATATTGGAGCTTCTGAATGCTTTATATAACGTAAACTAATAAGTAGATTTCCAAAGAGATCTAGTTTTATGGAAAAACCATGGACATTTAAGTGTGCAAACCAGTCAAGGGCTAAGGTAGAGAAATGTCTATTTGAGGCTAGGATTGATTTTCCAAATTTCTCCACTGAATTGAATATGTATGTAGCACCTCTTGGGTCTTATGATATTATTATAAGTATTAATTGACTTAGTCACCATAAGGTCAAAGTTGATTGTCTTGCTAAAATAGTAGATTGTTTGGATGACCAGGGAAAACCTACAAGCATTATAGGGAATATAAGGTATCATAAGGTATCCCAACCTAAAGAATCATAAGGTATCCTTCCCAAATAACTCCCTAGTTTACCCACATCCTAAATCTTGATTTTACCATAGATTTGCTACTATGAGAAGAACTCATTTCTTAGGCACCTTATCGAATGACCACCATAGAATTAATGGAGTTATAAATACAATTACAAGATATGTTAAACAAGAAACCAATTTGGCCCAACATTTCACCATGGGGAGCCCCAATATTGTTAAGAAGTACAAAACTATGAGATTATGCATAGATTACAAAATGCTCAATAAGGTTACCATCAAGAATTGGTACCCACTCCCTAGGATTGATGATCTATTTGATCAAATGAAAGGCATTATAGTATTTTAAAAGATTGACTTAAGGTTAGGATATCACCAGCTTCATACTAAGGATGAAGATATTCATAAAACTATATCAAAAACTAGATATGGGCATTATGAATTCAGAGTGTTACCTTTTGGGTTGACCAATGCTCCAATAGCTTTTATGAAATTAATGAATAGCATATTTGATGCAAGAGCATCCTAGGCTTGCTTGCAATCCTACATGTTTAGAGGGAGTTTAATTAACCATTGTGGAGCATCAAGCTTAGATTTTGGTGGAGTTATGATTTTATTGTTAGGGTTGTGTTGGAGACACATTGGAGAACCTTTTCTCATGATTGCATAGAGATTGGATAGATTGAGTTGAAGTTTGAGTTTTTTGAACCTAGAGGACCTAGAAAGTAGACTAATTTCTAACATACTATTAGCAAATCACAAACCAAATAAACATATATTAACACCCTCTAGTCTACCATGAAAGCCAAATGAATCAAAGAAAGCAAACAATGTTAAAAAATCCCTCTTTCACTTTTAGCTCCTATACCCTTGTTTCTTCTACATGTGATGCAGCTCCAAATTTCCTATAGTATACAGAAGCAAAAGTCTATGATACTGATGGTGCTATGAGAATACTTGAAGTTGTGATTTTAGTGTGAGAGATGGAGTAAAAATACTAAAGATCCAAGGACTGGACATGAGAGAAATAATGCTCATTTTATAATTAGCACAGATGATGAGAGCATGAGATTTGTCACGCTTGGATATGTGACTTGGAAAGAGAATCCTTGGAAAATCCATGATGCATATGACAAAAGATGCCAAGTGTAGGATTCTATGATGCTTGGAAGTCAGAGAAGGCTAAATGTGTAAGAGAATCTATGATGCATCATCTGACACCTCAAGCACACTTAAAGCCAAGAGTTCGTGACAATGGAAGCAAAATATGGATGTGCCTAAGAGAATAAGAATATTGGATTATGACATATCTAATCCAAGTGTCAAAGGAGAACCGATGAGGTGTCACACCCATGTGTCAGGATGATGTCAATATTTTTTGGAATATTTGAATTAAAAATCCTTTATTTCACAAAATATAAATTAGTGAAAATGGAATTAATGGAGGAAAATATGACTTAGGAAATTGAGAATTTCCATGGTTTGTGAATGATGAACCAATTAATTAATAAAATTAATTAATTGAGGAAGTTAGTTAGGAAGAATAATTAGTGAAATGACATAGGTTTAAATTATGGGTTGTTATAATCCTATAGGAAGAGTTAGTAGATGATTGGCTAGTTTAATTAAATAAATGTAACAAAATCCTTTGATGAAATCTGATGATAATGGAAATTGAATAGGATGATGGTGGATAGACCAAATCCATGGTCAAATTGATTGATTGATTGAAATTGATAACATGCCAAGAACACTTGACATGAATTAAAGATATGTAACATTTAACTTTGTAAAATGCTATAGGATCAAGATTGGTTGATATGGTTGATCATAATAACATTGATGGACATTATCAATTTTATTAAATGGTTGATGATGCTATGATTTTACAATAAGAGACTCAACAATGTCAAGGATCGGATGATGTGAATCATAGTGTGACCTGGCACTAAGAGCCATGATAATACTAAGGTCAGATTGATAGGTTTCCAAGGCACTAAAAGCCACAAAAATGCCTAGGATTGGATAGATGATGATTGATTTGGGATGTTTGACATGTTCCAGATTGATTAGGACTGATTTCAAGTGATTCCAAGTTGATTTGGGGTGATTTTGAGTTGATTTGATATGATTTCAAGTTGATATGATTGTGAGTTGATTTGATTTGGTTTCTAATGATATTGAAATGGCTCCAAAATGATGTGAAATTGATGTGAAAGAGGATATGAATGATGATAGACATTTTTGAGATATAATTAGGTTGGCCAAAAAATTAGGGTTAGTGGAATGAGAAAATGGGATGAATTAGTATGAAGAAGTGATGTTGATTTAGGGGCCCAAGACTATTTTCAAGGGCTACCACTCAAGATAGTGACTCAATAATGAAAATGATATCTTAATTTGTTCAAAATGAAGATACAAATACAATGCAACTAATAGTTCAAAAATTGAAGTTGAAACGCAAAAGGTATGGCCTCCAAAGTGCAACATAGGGGCTCTAGGAGCAATTCTGGGCATCCTACTACCCCAAGTGCACCAAAATGCACCCAAGTGTACCTAATGCACACTTGGTAAGCAAAATTCTACCATGACAGTACTAGGTGCACCCATGGTGCACTTGGGAGGCCCAAGTACACCCTAAAGGTGCAGATTGTGCACTAGAAGGCTCCAGGGGCCAAAAATAACCCAACTGGACTCAGAATGACTTGAAACTTTGTGCGAGTGTCCAAAATGGTGGAAAGAGGTTATAAAATGAGTGAAACTAGTCAAACATGGTCACATTTGGTCAATATTGGTCAAAAAATGTCAATCTAAGACTGGACTAGGTGGAAAGCCCTAGAAGGTTGACAGTCAATGTAGGATGATGCAGGAATGTAGGAATGCAAGATGAAGATGATTTGGTCTATTGGAACACATGATCATGGTGGTGAATGAAGATATTAATGAATAAAGACCTAAGAGATGACATGAGGACTAGTTGGAATGAGGTGAAGACTATTTCTTTCAAAGAGTGCACTATATGTCAAATGGAGCTTCATTTTGATCAAATCATAGATTTGAACCATTTTTTAGTGTCTAAATTTTGGCCCTCTTTGATACAATGTGATTTAGAGCATTGTGTCAAAGAACACTGATGAGAATGCCATAACAATATGCCACAGTAGGAATGATATATATGGGTTCCCCCTTGAGAAATTGACTGAGATATGCATATGGTAGGTCAATTTCTCGACAATGAGATGCAAGGTAGTGGATGAAGAAGACAAAAAAGATGGAAGAGATGAGATGAGGAATAGTTATTATGAGGGGAAGACTTTTTCTTTTGTAAAGTGTACTATATATCAAATGGAGCTTTATTTTGATATGGAAAATGGAATGCAATGCATCATGGCATAAAGAGCCAGAGAGCATTATGCAAACCTTTGGTGTAAACAAGCATGATGTAGATAGAAAATGACCTTGTCCTTTCCTAAGGCATATATGCATGCCCCAGACTCTCAAAGCTACATTTTAATAGATAAAAAATAAAAGATGACAATGAACCATCCTGCCCACTCTCATAGATTAGTTTATATCATTAAGTAGCATAGGATCATGATCAAAGAAAAACAAAGAAAAATAAAAAATCACTCACTAAAAAGTGTGAGCCAATAGCTATTCTTGTCCATCATTACTTTCTTTTTAGTGTTATAAGTATTCAGATTGTTTTTGATAGGTTGATCATGTGATAGTTTTGTTTTTGGATTTAATTGATAGTTTCATGGTGAAATTTTGGATTGATTTATGGTTCACATTGCTCAAATAGGTGTGATTGTCATTGAAGTGTAGTGCTTTGAGTTTCAATTTTCAAAGCACAAGTGTGCACACAAAAGGGGTGATTATCCACAGTGACTATTGACAAAATTTATTACAAATTTTTGATGGTTTTTGTGATTTTTAGGGTTTTTGAGGATATTTGATGTTTTTGGCATGACTAGTTTCTTTAGGATATTTTGTAATTTTTAGGGTTTACTTCAGGATATTTTATGATTTTTAGGATTTTTTTAGGACATTTTATGATTTTTAGTGAATTTGTTCAAAACATTTTATGATTCTTTCTATGATTTTTGCAGGACATGTTATGATATTTAATGCTTTTTTCAAGACAATTTTGAATGTTTAGGATTTTTTCAGGATCATATTTGAATTTTTAGGATTTTTTCAAGATCGTATAAGCATATACAAGTGTTAGATCCAATCCTTTGTGTAATAAGTCCAACGGATAAAAAGTGTTGAGTGATATGCCGCTAATTCAAGTTTAAACTATGCACTATAGAGGTAATATGCTGCCGAACAAGATGCAAACTATGTACAAAGGCCAATGACAGAGTATGTATAGACTAGTGATCTGTTAGGTAAGATAACAATGGATATTAACCAGTTCATGAGCCATGGTCAAGGAGCCAAAGATGTGTTGCAAGATGAAGGATATGATCAAGGAATAGAAAAAGGGGAGAAAACTAGATGGAATCCTAATAGATGGAGAAGCAATAACTGATTACACATGGCACCTATTTGCCAAGTTTTCACCATGGTACTTGCCCAAAGCACCTATTTTCTAGGTCTTCACTTTTGGAAAAAAATTTTCTCTTGAGTCAAATTTTTCATGCCAAGATGCCTATTTGCCAGGTTTTCATTAAGGCATCCATTTTTTCATGAATTTTTCACTTTTTTCTTTCTTTCTTTTTTTAATAACTTTTTGTTGGTTTAAAGAATAATTTTGACAACTGAGTGTCAATACACTTAACCATTTTATACTAAACAATGGCAAGCAAAGAGTAGGTGCCGAGTAATATGAAGTGTCGAGTAACATAAGGTGTTGAGTAACATAAGGTGTCGAGTAATAGTAGGTGCCGAGTGTTAACAAGTGCTGAGTAATAGTAGGTGCTGACTGATACAATTTTTTTTAGGTGTCGAGCTATCTAGGAAACAACATGTGCCAGACATCAGCAATGCTTTAGGAGCTGAGTAACTCAGGATATTAGCATAAGAGTTTGTGATTTTACAAACTATGATGTAAACTATTTTTGTAGCTGACATAAGATAAATCTCGAAAGATATAGAGATAAGAACAAATCTTTTACATTTCCTATGCAATTTGCATGCAACCAATCAGCAAAAAACAAGTATTGAGTAGGAAATTGAGATTCAATGTGGATCGTAGATCCATATCTAACCCTAAGTCTTCAATGTCTTTTTAAGAAAGATGAAAGTTTCATTGAATAGAGAATGAGAGGAGAAGAGCAGAGTTAAAACAGAATGGTATTTGGCAAGAGGAGACATAGAAAGTAAGAGAAGCAATTCATTAATCAGTTGATTAGAACAAAGCAAGGTAGACAAACAAAAATCAGATCTCAGAGGATCAAAATTAGAGAAAGAGCCAGAACAAGTACCTACATTCAGTAATCAAGGATTGCAAACAATCAGGTTTATAATACCTAATACTCTCTTACCATTGTATTAGAAAGAAAATCCTATGTAGATAGGTTGGCTTAACAGCTATTTGTAGATCCTTATCAAAAGGTGATTAAATCCTTTAACAGGGTGACACTTCATGTTAAGTGTTTGAAATCCTTTAACCAGGTCACTATTGACACAGTGTAAAGCCTTTAATAGGGTAGATCATCAGAAGTGGTTGAACAATATTGTTGCAGTAATTTTTGTGGGTATCATCCCCACCCTAGTTTTACCTTCTTATTCCTGGAGGGTTTCTGGGTTACCAAATTCCATTGTTATGTGTTGTTGATGCATGTCTTAGTTTCATATTTTCTTGATGTATTTACATGCATGCAATTTACTTGCAGTTAAAAGTTTTATTGGTTAAAGTATGATACTTTTGATTCACCCCCCCCCCCTCCCCCCCCCTCCCCCCCCTCTCATAAGTATTCTTTCCATATTTGAATATTCCAACAATTGGTATTAGAGATGCAAAGGTTCTCACAAGAAAAAAGCCTAATAGCTTGGAGGAAAAGATCTAAAAATGGAAGCTTTTAAACTTGGAAAGATCATTGAAAATAAGGTGATAAATGTGCAACTTGCTCTGCATAGCTTGGAGGAATTTAGAAAAAAGTTGAGAAACTCATTAAAAAAAAGGAAGGATATAGCCATAGCCGAAAATGAGATAAACTAAAAGGAGATTGATACCACCAACATATTTTCTAATGGAGATACCAAAGAGTTTGATGCAACAATAGTAGAACTGATGGAGAAAAACAAAGTTCAAGTAGAGGAGATAAGGTCTCTCAAGATGGAACATGAATCACAGGCCATAATGATATGTGAAATCACTGAACAAAAGAAAAGAGCAGTTGAAGATAAAGTCATGATGGAAAATGACAAAAGAAATCTTGCAAACAGACTTGAAGAAAAATGTACTGAATTGACAAGGATCTCAAACATGCAGATGGATACACTTGCCCAAATGATGAACCTTCATCATGAACTCAATGTGAAAGATATTGAGATCTCTACTTTGAAGATGAAAAATGAACAAATGTAGAATGAATTGAACATAGAAAAAGAGGTGGCAAAGAATCTCAACAAGTCAAGTGAAGCCATCAAATATTTTGAGCAATTACTGAAATCCCCAAGATCAACCCATGATACATCAGGACTTGGATACAATAGCACTAAAGTTGGAGAATCATCAAAGAGTGTAGAACAAAGAAGCGATAAAGGTAAAGATGTTAAACCTACATGTCATTTCTGTGGAAAGAAAGGACATACATCTAATGTATGTAGAAGCAAGAATGCCCATCAGCATGATAAACCTAAAAGTATAAACCATTGTCATAAATGCAAGAAGCAAGGTCATCAAGCATATGAATGTAGAACCAAGACTACTAAGACATCAAGATTTGAGGGTCACTGTCATAGTTGCAAAAAATATGGACATAGAGCTTTTGAATGTAGATCAAAGCCTATGTGGACATTAAATCAACTAGCAAGGACATCAAACCATGAATTTTGGAATTACAACACCAGGTACAGTTGTCACTATCGTCAATAATATGGACATACGCCCCAAAATTGCATAAGAACACATTTTAAGGGAAACTATAACAGATGGTTGAGTCAAACTACATGTTTCAGTTGCTTAAAAATTGGTCATGTCAGCAGAAATTGCCCAACAAGGTCAAAGGCATCAAGTTCTGAGTTCAGCAATAGAAAGGCAAAGATAGATGTTGAACATATCAGAAGTGAAATGAATAAGACATGGAAGAAGAAAGATGAGTGTAGCACATCAAGTGTAGAGATCACTTCACCTAATAGGTCAAGTGATCACACTTCATCAAATTAAGCAAGAATAAGTGTGTGGGATTGATAAATCAAGTTACATCCTACATCAGTCCCAAGACATAGAAGAACTACAAAGAAGAAATCACCATAAGCAAAGATGTTAAGTCAAAATTAAGAGTTTTGCAAAATCTATCAAAATTGTCTTCAGGTGCCGAGTTCCTAATAGTGACCGAGTTGATAGATGATGCCGAGCTGTGAAATATCAATGGGAGCCGAGCAAAGTGAAACACAATTTGTGTCGAGTCATTTTGAAACCCTTCAGGTGCCAAGTAGATAGTTGTCAGCACACTAAGCATTAATTACTCTATTTTGAAGAGTACATAATTCAATTTTCGATCATTTTCCCACCATTCAAATGAGAAGAAAAGCTGAGAAGAGCGAAGAAGATCAAGGTTAGCTCAGAAGCCATTTGTGAAGATTTCAACAATGATTCAGGAGAAGTTTCATTGATTTGAGGTATTTTACTTAAGTGCTGAGCTACATAGAATTTATAAAATTGTTTAAATTGTAAACCCTAGTTTGGCAAAAAATGGCATCTGGGTCAGGAACCACTAAGGGTAGAGAGATTCATGAAATAAAGCTGGTCAGCAATGAAGTAAAACAACTTGAATTCAAGCCCATTCCAGAAGTAGCATACAAGAATGATCCTGCAGATGCATTAGCAGTTATTCCTGATAAAGTTGTTATGGTCCAAGATGTTTGCAGATGTTATAACTTCAAAATTGGAACCATAGGAGATTTAGATATCTACAATGCATATGACAAGCTATGTGAGAAAAAAAGATTGAAAGATGAGTTCTCAATAATAGAAAGAAAAGGATTAACCAAAACCCTCGAATTTTTGATTGTTTTCAAAATTGAATGGGTATGGATAGTTTTGAGCAAAATACATGATGGAGCCTTTTGGTTAGAGTCAGGCCTAGTAAAATTCACCAAGAAAATTGTTCATAGGGTTACGAGTATTCCAACCCTAGATCAGCCAAAGACCCTGTGAAGTGATAAAAGGGAAGTAATAGAGAAAAACACAGGTGGTAAATGGAATAATAGAGGAATGACTATTGACATAGTCATAGATCCTCTACTAGATTTTGCTGTGAGAATTATTTCACACAAATTATATCAATCAAATAGGTTAAATAGTGTGCCTTGTATAGCAGTTGATTTTGCATACAAGATAATTAAAAAGGATCACACTTATGATCTAGCAAAGCTCATGTTTTAGCAAATTAATGAGAATCTAGGAGCTATAAGGAAGAGCAAAGGAGCTCAGTGCAAATTTGGATCAGTTTTGGTGTGCATATTTTTCTATCTGATGAAAGAATTCCCTTCTGTGGGTAAGGTAAGATGGAGTCCAGACAAAACAATTATTGAACAAATCAATCGATACATTGAACAGATGGGTGAAAATTTTGATGCCCAAATGACTAGTTACTTTGAGGACTTCAAAAAGTCCATGAAACAAAGAATGAGGATTCTAGTCTCATTGACTGAGAACTATGAAAAGGACATTTGTTTTCTTGTAGACATAGATTATACCTATATACAAGTAGTTATACCTAGAGTAAGATGGCTTAGGCCACTAGGTTATGAACTTGGTATTGATCAAGCTTCTGCAGCAATAACAACCCTCCTTGCAGAAGAAGCTAATAAAAATGTAAAAGCTTTTGGAACCTATGATGTTGTTAAATCAAGGGTGATAAAAGATTTGAAGACTACTTCTATAGTAAAGAAGAAAGAAAAAATGATGAGACAAATCAAGAGAAAATTTGGTGTTGAGGAAGAAGGAACAGCAGAAGAGGAAGGAGAAGACATTGAAGAAGAGGGAGATAAACCTCAAGGTCTGACTCTAGGGTTAGGAGAAGATAAAGAGGAAAGTGTTGAGGAAGAAGCTGAGGAATCACAAGTTAAAACCAAGGCCACAACTCCTCCTACTCCTCAATCCAAGGGAAAGAAAGTAGTTGCTCCTGCACCAAAGAGACCTGCCACAAGGGCTATAGCACAAAAAGCCCAAGAGGAGGCAAAAGGAAAGAAGAAAGACTCAAAGAAGACTGCTTCCATGTCTAAGAAGAAAAGAAAATTTGTTTCCTAGCCTGAAACAAATGAGGAGAAGACAGATTTAGAGGACAATAGTCAATTTCAAGTGGTAAGACACAAACCTCAGACTGCTGTTGATAAATTATGTTCAAAAATTAGGAATGATGATTTGAAAGGTTTAAAGAACCTAAATTTTTCTACTCTCACCAAAGAAGAGAAAAATAAACTAGAGGAATCTGTGTATGCTATGATGGCTGAATATAAGCACACACCTCTAGAATTAGATGAATCAATGCCTAAAGAATTGTACCAAATTGTAGAAGATAAATGGCATTTTTGTTTACAAATGGAAAGGGAGATAAGGGAGTCAACATTAGCTAGATTGTTGCCTAATTTGTCTAGAGATCAAGTAACAAATGCAGTAAAAAGGCATAACAATAGATTCACTCCCAAGCATAGAGCATTGAACATCTTACAGAATAAAATTGAAGAGGTAGTTACAAAGTACACAAGATTTTGGAAAATATTTTACAAGAAAATAGAAGATGTGTATAATGAAGAATATAAGGCAGAGGCAAGTGCCAAGATAAGGGAAAAGAAGGTGTTAGGAACCAAGGAAAAAGAGAAGGAACAAGTGGAGAAGAAGAGTGAAGAGGAAAAGGAAGAAAAGGCACATACAAAGGAGAAAGAGGAAGAGAAAGATACAGCTAAGCCACAAGATCAAAGTGTGCATGACACACAGGTATCCCCTCCTAGTCCTCCTCATGCCACCATCACACCTATAGATATTATAAAAATCAAAGATGTTACAGACACTTCAAATCCAAACATCAATCCATTAACTGCAGAGGATTTAGAAATCCTTGACCAATCATCACTTGTAGCAAAATTAAGTTCAAATCCTGTATTGGTCAGTGTTGATGAATTACACAATCTAGAAGTTAAAACAAAGATAGTCAAGGTAAAAGCACAAGTGCCACCCTCGACCATACAAACTACTGGTATTCTATTTCTTCCACCACCACCTCCACCAAGTGTAGTCACTTATACACTTCAAATTCCAAGTATAGCAACAGGGAAAATAAAAGAAACATTTGAACAACCAACAAGTTCAACCCCACCTAGTGATCATAAAAGGGATACTCAAGCTGAAGAAAAAGATGAGACAAAGAAGAGGGAGGAGTCTACAATACAAACACTGGTTGCATTACCAAAATTTGGTACTCCAAAATAGACTCTTCAATAGCCAAGCACTGATGGGTTACAACTACAAATCAGGACACCAGGCTCCAGCTCATCAAAGGCAGTCAGGAAACTTCACTATGGAGTTCCTGAGCTTGATGAAGAAATAAAGATTCCATATTATGAATCTAGCACTCACACTGAAGAGAAGATCAATGAAATTTAGAGTGCATTGGAAAAAAGAAGGAGACAAGAAGCACTAAGAAAAGAACACAAGCATAAGCTTACCTTGAATGAAATTAAAGACATATTCACATAAGCTTTTTGCTTATAGTCTCCAGATGAGTCAAGACCAATTATAGAGAAACTATCTAATATAGTTGACTAGGTGACTAGTGAAGACCAGGAAACAAATGCGAAACTGCTAGAATGGTCAGAAAGAAAGTTCCAAGGCAAGGTAAATAATAAAATATCTGGTGATATAGCACTGTCACAAGTAGAACTGGCAAAGAAAATTAAAATAGTTAAAACTATACTAGGAAACATCTTTTCCCTGTACAACAAGTTGTTTGATTTTTCCACATTCACACAGGACACTAGCCAAAAAATACTGAGCTTGGAGAACAATATGAAGATTTCTAGCATGCAACTCCCCAAAAATCCAGCTTAGAGTGAGAAGCATTTTGCCCAATTGCTTCACACACAAAGAGAGTTAGTTGTCTTAGCAACAGAGGAGGCAACAACAAAAGCTAAATTGATGCAAATTCAATCCTCAATAACTCCTCATTTGGAACTACTTCACAAGGAGCAGATAAATGCAGAGACAGTCCTCAAGAAAGACCCCAATCTTTCTACATCTAATGGACTTGTACACCTAGCAGCAGAGATTTCCATCTAGCATAAGTCATTGAATGTCGCACTAGAAAATTGGGATGCAGCTCTGAAGGTACTCCTTGAAGTAAATAGTACATTTTTGGCCAAGTATGGCATTTCCTTGCAAGACCCTTGACATAAGTGTCAAAAGGGGCAGTAATAAGAAGAGATTAAGTATGGGGGAGTTAAGTACAGGAATAAAATGGCAAGTATGATAAAAGGGGGAGATAGCAACTTTTGGGAGACTTTTTGACAAATTTTGATTAGTCAGAATGCAGAAATAAGACAGAAATCACTAAGTGTACATACAGGATCAACTAACAAGGAGTCATAAGGATCTTAGTTAAGTGTTTTTGCCACTCATGTCAAAGGGGGAGATTGTTGGTTTAAAGAATAATTTTGACAACTAAGTGTCAATACACTTAACCATTTTCCACTAAACAATGCTGAGCAAAGAGTAGGTGCCGAGTAATATGAAGTGCCGGTCTATAACAGGTGCCGAGTAACATAAGGTGCCGAGTAACATAAGGTGCTGAGTAACATAAGGTGTTGAGTAACAATAGGTTCCAAGTGTTAACAAGTGTCGAGTAACAATAGGTTCCGAGTAACATTAGGTTCTGAGTGATACAGTTCTATTTAGGTGCCGAGCTATCCAGGAAACAACATGTGCCAGACATCAGCAATGCTTCAGGAGCTGAGTAACTCAGGATATCAGCATAAGAGTTTGTGATTGCACAAACTATGATGTAAACTATTTTTGTAGCTGACATAAGATAAATCTTGAAAGATATAGAGATAAGAATGAATCTTTTACATTTCCTATGCAATTTGAATGCAACCAATTGGAAATTTGGAAAGGCATGCAACCAATCAGCAAAAGACAAGTATTGAGTGGGAAATTGAGATTCAATGTGGATCGTTGATCCATATCTAACCCTAAGTCTTCAAAGTCTTTTTAAGAAAGATGAAAGTTTCATTGAATAGAGAATGAGAGGAGAAGAGCAGAGTTAAAACAGAATGGTATTTGGCAACAGGAGACATAGAAAGTAAGAGCAGCAATTCATTAATTAGTTGATCAAAACAAATCAAGGTAAACAAACAAAAATCAGATCTTAAAGGATCAAAATTAGAGAAAGAGCCAGAACAAGAACTTGCATTCAGTAATCAAGGATTGCAAACAATGAGGTTTATTATACCTAATACTCTCTTACCATTGTATTAGAAAGAAAATCCTATGTAGATAGGTTGGCTTAACAACTATTTGTAGATCCTTATCAAAAGGTGATTAAATCCTTTAACAGGGTGACACTTCATGTTAAGTGTTTGAAATCCTTTAACCAGGTCACTATTGACACAGTGTAAAGCCTTTAACAGGGTAGACCATTAGAAGTGGTTGAATGATATTGCTGCAGTAATTTTTGCGGGTATCATCCCCACCCTAGTTTTACCTTCTTATTCCTAGAGGGTTTCTGGGTCACCAAATTCTAGTGTTATGTGTTGTTGATGCATGTCTTAGTTTCATATTTTCTTGATGTATTTACATGCATGCAATTTACATGTAGTTAAAAATTTTATTGGTTAAAGTATGATACTTCTGATTCACCCCCCCCTCTCATAAGTATTCTTTCCATATTTGAATATTCCAACACTTTTTGCTATTCTTTTGATATTTTTTGAAGACTTTTTGCTATTTTTTTGATTTTTTTTCAGCACTTTAAGATAGAATCAAGTGTAATACTTGTGAAGATGCATGCTATTGATGGACATGGGTAATGTTTCACCCTCTAGAGTTGCAAGCTGATTTAGTCTACACCCAAATGATGTAGTAACTACATAAGGTCCTTCCCAATTTGGTTCAAATTTGCCTTGTTTTTCTCTATGTTACTTAGTCTTGTAGTTGATCTTTAGGACTAGATCACCGATCTCAAAATGATGACCTTAGACTTTCTTATTATAGATCCATTTGAGTCAGTTTTGGTAATCTTGCAAATGTGTCAAGGTAGCTCATCTCGATTCATCAAACATTTCTAGTTCATGGAGTCTAGATATGTGATAGTTTTCACCATCAACAACATCTTGTAGGGATACTCTCAATGATGGAATTTCAACTTCAATGGGAAGTATGGTCTCAATGCCATAGACAAGAGAGTATAGTGACACACCAGTCGGAGCATGTATATTTGTTTAGTAGGACCAAAGAATTGGATTTAGTTGTAGGTGCTAGTCTCGACTAGAATCATTGGCATTCCTTCAAAGAACCTTAACAATGGTCTTATTAGATGCTTCTTCTTGGCCATTGCCTTATGGATGGTAAATACTAGAATATCCATGGTATATGTTGTACTTCTCATAGAGCTTATCTACATCTTTTTTTTGAAATGAACTAACATGGTTAGTACTAATGCCAAGGGGACTCCATACCGATAGATGATGTAGTTTAGAATAAACCTTGAAATCTAATTTCCAGTAGTGAAGGTCAAATGGACATCTTCAACCCACTTGGTAAAATACTCTATTGCTATGATAATGAACTTATGACCATTAAAGGATGAAGGAGAAATAGCTACAATAAGATCAAATGCCCATTGTGAAAAGGTCCGTGGAGATATGACTAGCTATAATTCTTGTGTTGGTGCATAGATCAGATTGCTATGTATTTGACATTTATGACATGTTTTGGCAAAATCATGGGCATCTTGTTCCATGGTTGGCCAATAATATCCAGCTCTAAGAAGTTTCTTGGCTAGACTCAAACCATTGAAATGGCCTCTGCATATACCTTTATGAACCTTGTGTAAGGTAGTTTTAGCTTTTGGCAAGTCAAGGCATCTAAGAAGGGTTTGGTCAAAGGATCTCTTGTAAAGGGTGTCATGGATGGTGACATATCTAGTGGCTTGATAGATAAAGGCTTAATGGTCATTTTTGGATAAGTTGGGTGGTAGAATTTTGGTATGTAGTTAATCATAAATGTCTTGATACCAAGGATAATTTAGACTAACAAGTTTGCACACAAACTCAAATTGAGGGAGATTGAATGCTAGAATCAAAGTTTCTCCACAAGGAATTCACAATGTTCCACATTTTTAGGCATGTCAATCATAGAAGTGATGGTAGCCACAGCATTAGCTTTCTTGTTGTGTATTCTTGGTAGTTGAAAAAAAGAGATAGTGACAAATTTAGACTTAAGAAAGTTTGACATTTGCTTGTAAGGCATTAGCTTATCATCTTTGATTTCATAGTCATCATTGACTTGGTGGATGACCAATTGGGAATCACCAAAGACTTGTAAATGTTGAATATTCCATTGGATAGCTATCTTGAGTCCTATGATTAGTGCCTCATATTCTGCTATGTTTTTTGTATAATGGAATGCTATCCTATATGACTTGGGGATTATGTCTCCTTGGGGAGTGATAAACATAATGTCAACTCCTGAACCATCTCATGTATGCGATCCATCAAAGTAAAGCTTCCATTCATTAGCTATATCCATGTTAAATATAGCTTCATCTAGAAAGTCTATCAACATGGAATGATCATCTATCATAGGTGCTTTTGCTAACTAATTTGCTATCACTTGCCCTTTGATTGCCTTTTTGATGGAGTACTACTCTGCTACCACTGACAAAGGTATGTTTTGATACCACTTGATGGGGACACTACCCAAGCACAGAATGGACACAACAAGAAAGGGAAATTTTATTAACTTTATAAATAAGCTAATACATCTAGTATAGAGAAAATAGACTTCAAAACATGCCCTATGGGCTTACAATAGCATAAATCTAGAGATAATTTCTCTTTTTAGTACCTCCTCTCAAAATTCACTCTGAATTTCCTTTTACAATGCTAGAAATGTCATTAAATAGACCCCGGAGGATTAAGGATTAGGAATACATTCTAGAAAGTGCTAGTTGGCATCCACTGACCAAATAGAAGGCTCCAAAAGCTGCATTAGAAGTTAACACAAATCTAGAAGAATCCAAAAATGGTAACCGAACTTTCGAGAGGCATAACTTTTGAACTGTAGCTCTGATTGACAAATCGTTTACATTTTCAGAAAGCTCTCGAAGCACTCAATAGCCCTATGGATGAGCTTAGCTCCTCCCGCCATTTTTCACCCCTTTTTGAGGTCATTTAATGCCCCTAACTTGACTGTAAAGCATTCTTAAGAGGTCTCCAAAACTCAAAAAACTGCAATAACTTTCAAACCGTGCGGCCTTTTGACCTGATCCTTTTTTAGGAATGCTCTAAATTACAATTACATTCATCTAGCCAATTTACACCTTCTAGTTCACCAAAATAATGGCCTAATTACATACTCCTATTTTTTTGGCATTTACACATATCCCAAGGTGTTCAAATACTCTATCCTAGAACACTGATAGTGGAATTGTGAGAGTTGGAACCTTTATTTGACCCAAATGGGTATCCAAAAATGAAAACACATGAAACAGAAACTAAGTCTAAGTACCTTTTTTTGGGTGACATAGGATTGCCCTTATACCTTTGGATGCTCCTACATCAGACACCCAGGGTTGATTGAAAAGTGACCCTGTCACTTTATGAATGGTAGAGGAAATCCCAAATGGGAAACCTCAACTGCTGAAATCCAAGTTGAGTCCTCTATCGGCTGTCCTTTCCACTTGACCAAATACTCTTCATACTGCCTATTTCTGGTACTCCTACCCACATGATGATCTAGAATGTCTTCTATCTCCTCCTTCTCAGAAGTAGGAATTGGACATGACTCTAACATTAGTTCCTCATCTGCACCATCATCATGATACTCTATTAAGTCTGCAATGTTGAAAATAGGAGAAATGTGAATACCATCTAACAACTCCACCTCATATGCATTTCCTGAGTCATGTTTCTTTAGAATTTTGAACAGGCCAAATTTTTTCATTTTCATCTTGTTGTAAGTATCGGCTAGAAATCTTTCTTTTTGTAAGTGTACCATGACTAGATCCCCTACTTGGAATTCCTTATGTCTTCTCCTTTGATCAGCCCTAGCTTTATACTCTTGATTCATCTTGGTAATGCGTGCCTGAACCTCCTCATGTAGATGCTTAATATGTTCAACAAATTCTTCAGCTTCAACACTTGTCCTCTCCCCTTGCTTTATCTTCCTCAATTCTGGTGCAGTCCTTGGGCTACTTCCATATACAATTTGGAATGGTGATCTACTAGTACTCCTATTTATAGACTTATTGTACGCAAACTCAGCTTGTAGTAGAATCAAATCCCACCACTTGGGCTTATCCCCAACTAAACATCTCAGCAAATTGCCCAGACTTTTGTTTACCACTTCTGTTTGGCCGTCAGTTTGTGGGTGATGTGTGGAACTGAATTTCAAGTCTATTCTCAACTTTTTCCACAATGTTCTCCAAAAATACTCTACAAATTTAGTATCTCTGTCAAAAACTAAACTCCTTGGAAGATCATGTAGTCTTACCACCTCTTTGAAAAACAAGTTTGCAATATGGACAACATCATGAGTTTTGTGGCATGGAATGAAATGTGCCATTTTGGAGAACCTATCAACCACCACAAATACTGAGTCATTACCCATTTGTGTCCTCGGCAATCCAAGAAAAAAATTCATACTTATGTCTTCCCATGGCTTTGATGGAATAGGCAATGGATGATATAGTCCAGTATTGTGGCTAAATCCCTTGGCAACTTGACAAACTTGGCAACTCTGTACAAACTTCTTCACATCTTGTGAAATCTGAGACCAAAAATAGTGTTCTCTAAGAATGGAAATGGTCTTATCTCGACCAGAATGTCCTGCCATCCCTCCATTGTGTTTCTCTTTAATTAGATTTTCCCTCATGGAACTCCTTGGAATGCACAATTGGTTGCCCTTGAATAACATACCATCCTGAATCAAATAGTCTAACCACTTAGTTCTATCTACAACAATAGGCTCTTTACAAGCTTTTCACGCTTCAAAAAAATTAGGATCTTCAGGTTATAGATTCTTGAGTTTATCAAACCCAACTACTTCAACCTGCATTACTGTAAGCAACAACTATCTCCTACTTAGTGCATTTGCAACCCTATTAGATTTTCCACTTCTATGCTTCAACACAAATGTATAGCTCTGCAAGAACTCTACCCACTTCGTATGCCTCTAATTCAATTTACTTTGGCTATTTAGGTACTGTAATGCCTAATAATCAATATACAAAACAAATTCCTTTGGCAATAAATAATGCCTCCATTTCTTTAAGGCCTGAACTATTGCATAGAACTCTTGATCATAAATAGAATACTTCTTCTTTGCATCATTCAATTTTTCTCTAAAATATGCAATAGGCTTACCTTCTTGGCTTAATACAGCCCCAATAGTGCTACCACTAGCATCACAATCCACCTGGAACACCTTTCTAAAATTTTGAAGTGCCAACAAAGGTTGTTCTATCACCTTCTTCTTCAGCATATCAAAACTTCTTGCGGCTGCTACAGTCCATTTGAACTCTTTTCTATCCCCTCTTATTGTGTCAGTTAGGGGTGCACATATGCCACTAAAATTCTTAATAAATGTCTTGTAAAAACTAACCAGACCATGAAATGATCTTACCTCAGTAGTAGACCTTGGAGTAGGCCATTCCAAGATGGCTTTTACCTTCTTTGGATCCATTTTGAGACCTTTAGGTGATATAACAAACCCCAAATAGACTAACTCCCTTTTTGCAAAGATACACTTCTTCAAATTAATTAACAGTTTCTCTTCCCTTAACCTTTCAAGGACACTACGAATATGCAATAAATGTTCTTCCAAAGTCTTGCTGAAAATTAAAATATCATCCAAATAGACAATAACAAATTTTCCTGAGAACTTCTTAAGTACCTAATCCATAAGCCACATGAAGGTTCTCGGGGCATTCATCAATCCAAACGGCATGACTAACCACTCATAAAGGCCCTCCTTGATCTTGAAGGCTATTTTCCACTCATCTCCTTCTTGTATCCATATCTGATGATAGCCACTCTTGAGATCTATTTTTGTGAAGTACTGAGCTCCACTCAAGCAGTCCATAAGATCATCCATTCTTGGCAAAGGAAATCGGTACTTGATGGTTATCCTATTTATAGCTCAAGAGTCTGTACACATCCTCCACTCTCCATACTTCTTTGGTGCCAATACTGCAGGTACTACACATGGACTCAAGCTCTCCTGAATCAAACCTTTCCTCAATAGCTCCTGAACCTATCTATTTAGCTCCTCAGTTTCAGTAGGAGTCATCCTGTGATCAGCCTTGTTAGGAAAACTAGCTCCTGGAATTAAATCTATTTGATGACTGATTTGCCTCACTAGTGGCAATCCTTCTAGAACATTATCAAAGATAATATCTCCAAAATCCCCTAGTAAATCTAAAAATTCAAGTGGTATTTCACTACTACCTTCTTTATCTTTCCTAAGAATCAAAGCATAGCACATACGCTGATGTTTCATTCCATCTAAAAACTTTCTTCCATCAACAAGACAAATCCTAGCACTGCTACATACCTTTTCACCTTCCTTTTTCATGGGCTTCAGTTTGTGGTGAACTCCATCCTTTATTAGAGAGTATGTGTTTGCATGACCATCATGTACTGCATGTCTATCAAACTACCATGGTCTACCTAACAATAGATGGAAAACGTCCATTGGAATAACATCACAGAGAACTTCATCATGGTAACTCCCAATTTTGAATTTCACTAGATATTGTTCACTTACCAGGACCTTATGATCATCTTTCACCCAAGAAATTTGATAGGGCTGGGGGTGTTTCTCCCTCTTGAGCTTTAGCTTAGAGACCATCTCCTCTGACACCAAGTTGTCAGTGCTACCACCATCAATGATCACATCACAAAACTTTTCCTCACATTTGCACCTAGTACAGAATAAACTCCTCCTTTGTCCTAGTTCAATCTCACCACTTAGTAGGACCCTTTCATTCACTAAAGTCTCTCCTCTTTCTACATCCTCTGAATGTGATGACTATGCATCCTCATCCACATGAGCAACTCTAGCTTGACCCTCAGCTCTCCTATATATCCTTCCTTGTCATTGAGGGCATTCAAAGGCATGATGACCTTCTTCATTACAATGGAAATAGGTACCAAAAAACCCTTCTCTTCCTTTTCCACATCCTCTACCTCTTCCTCTCTAATTTCCAAAGTCTTGATCACAGGAGTGGTTGAAACCCTCATTCCTCTGGTTCCTGCTAGTACCCACATCTTCATTTTTCTTTTGGGTTTCATTGCAGCCCCCAGGTGACCTGCCACTACCCCTTCCTCCTTGACCACACCCTCTTTGTCTCCCTTTGAACCTCTTATTTAGCTTCTCTTCAACTCGTAGGGCGAACTAGTATGCCTCTTCAATGATGGTCATTCTTACCAAACTTAATTCCTCCTAGATGCTAGGTCGCAACCCACTAATATAATGAGCAACCTTCTCCTTATTTTCTTTTGCATGCCCTGCTCTAATCAAGAGTCAGTAAAACTCCTTTGTATATTCTTGGACTGATCTTCCTTCTTGCTTTAACCCATGCATCTTTTTAAACAAATCAAGCTTGTAGTCCACAGGAATGAACTACTTCTTCAATTTGTCCACCATGCAATCCCACCTTGTGATCTTCTCCTTTCCTCTTCTATTTCTTTCCAATTGAACCTCTTGCCACCAGATTTTGGCATGGCCTTTCAATTTGGCCTTTGCAAACTTAACCCTATCTGGGTCCCTAATATCCTCATACTCAAAGTATTTTTCCAATTCATTGATCTAGTCGATCAACTCATCTAGTTTCAGATTTCTTGAAAATACACCCACGTCAATTGTAGGTCTTTTCCCAAACTTAGTAATGGCCCTAAAAAGCCTTTCCTCTACCTGATTTAGAACTTCCCCATCAAATTCCCTTTTTGGTCCAATTTCTTCTTCTTCATTATCATCCTCACTGTCGTCACCTATGGCAACATTTGTTCCTCTATGGAGCTCCTCCTACAATTCTTGTACCTGCCTTTGGAGGGCTCTAACCTCCTTGGGATTAATAGCTCTGGCCCTTCCACCATGCTCTCTTCATGGAGGCATCTTCCAAACTCAAACGCAAAACCACACAGTCCTAGTGCAAACTGCCTCACAGTCGGCACTCTGTCTACACACTTAGGAAAACCTACTTTGATACCACTTGATGGAGCACTGCTCTGCTACCACTGACAAAGGTATGTTCTGATACCACTTGATGGGGACATTACCCAAGAACAAAATGGACACACCAAGAAAGGGAAATTTTATTTTGTAAATAAGCTAATACATCTAGTACAAAGAAAATAGACTTCAAAACATGCCCTATGGGCTTACAATAGTATAAATCTAGAGATAATTTCTCCTTTTAGTACCTCCTCTCGAACTCCACTCCAAAATGCCTTTTACAATGCTAGAAATGTCCTTAAATAGACCCCAAAGGGTTAAGGATTAGGAATACATTCTAGAAAGTGCTAGTTGGCATCCACCAACCAAATACAAGGCTCCAGAATCTGCGTTAGAAGTTGATGCAAATCTAGAAGAATCCAAATCAGTAACCAAACTTTTGGGAGGCATAACTTTTGAACTGTAGCTCTGATTGACAAATTGTTTATATTTCTAGAAAGCTCTCAAAGCGCTCTATAGCCTTATGGATGAGCTTAGCTCATCCCCCATTTTTGGCCCTTTTTGAGGTCATTTAATGCCCCTAACCTGACTCTAAAGTATTCTTTGTGTTGGTCTGACTTTTTGTGTAATAGAAGTCTTTTGTTCAATTGTAGAAAGTCAGATTTTTTATTTCTAAGTGAAACATAGGGTTTCTGGATAATCCATCCATTGAAAAAAACTCATGAAAACCCTATGTTCTCTGTATTCATAAATTGTCCGGGGCGAAATTTTTGATTTTTCAAATGAGATGAATATTCTATCACTTTTTATCTTCTGTTCCCCCAAGACACCTTTCTTCTCATTTTTCCTAGCCGTCAGATCCAAGTAGATCTACCACTGTCATTATCTCACTATGCAAAATTTCATACTTTTAAAGTATGGTGAGATAGCGAATACTGAGTATTTTATTAGGTGAGACTGCAAAGTGAAGATACGGCGGTCAGAGCTTTGTTTTCTGATTGATTTTTGTGTAGATACACGTTGCAACTACCATCCAAAAAGGAAAGGGGACCCCATAGAATATATGAAATAAGAGCCGAAATGATGATTTTTCTAACGCTTTTCCACCTCGCTATCGGAAAAATTAGACACTTCACCATTAGCGAAGTAGTGAGGCCCCATGAAATCAAGAGGCGGTGACATTGCATTTTTCCGGTACCATGACTACACCAGGTGGCATGACAAGTAATAAATGTCATTGTTAGAAGTAGTTTAAATAACTATGGTGATGTGGAATGATAATTAGGACTACAGAAATTTTTTGACAGGTGCCAACTATGCAAAAATCTATTTTTCATTAATGCCCTTCTGATCGAATGTACAAAGAGATCCTAAGCATCACATTGGAATGAAATCAACAGTCCTTGCTACCTCGCTTT
Source organism: Cupressus sempervirens (assembly GCA_028749045.1). Taxonomy (NCBI): domain Eukaryota; kingdom Viridiplantae; phylum Streptophyta; class Pinopsida; order Cupressales; family Cupressaceae; genus Cupressus; species Cupressus sempervirens. Next base: position 847,653,313 of record CM053787.1, on the reverse strand, counting down.
GAAAATTTGAATGTTTTTTAAGCCATGCAACATAGCGAGACCCCATGTAGTTTCCTCACCCTTGATTGAGTATATGATCAATCGCTGTCCTCTTCTCGCTATGAAGAGTTGCAAGGGAGATAATTATAGCGACATAGTGAATAGGGCCCACCGCCTTCTTTCTAAGCAAACCCAGTAACATATCATTTGACCAATTTTAGATCAGATCAGCGATTGTCATTGCTTCACTATGGGAAGGTGCTCATTCTTTATGCATAACAAAGTAGCGACATGCTAACACGTGTCCTCAATTGTCTATGGGTCCAGATACAAGCGCCATCAAGGAAAAAATTATGTATGTGGTAAGTTCTCATTGGGTAAATTGACTGAGATGTCAAATACAACTCCCAATTGTTCTCTCCATATCACATGATCGTAGGATCTTTGAAAATCGATGGCACAATTTTAAACACAAAATGTAGTGCCACTCTCTATATTAATTAGACATGAAAGCATCATCCGTGAGAAAAAATAGAGTATAATACAAAGAGATCTCATCAGTTTCATCTTACACAAGCAAAGATTTGGAGCCATTCTTGTGCAGAAGCAATTACTGAAGGAAAGTGTGCCAAAGCCTAGTAGAAATTGTGAAGTTGTCTATTCGCGGAAAGTTTGTGCAAATACAGAGGAAAAAAAAGACAAAATTCAAGTAAGTAGTACTACCATAATCCTCGTAGACTTTTTAGTTCTACAAAAAATAAGTCTAAGATGCCTCTGAAGAAAGGATTTTCAGGTGCAGTAAATTATTTGGATAGGAATGTGCATGATGATTTGCTTGAGTTGCTTCCTGAGTCTACTATAGAGACAATACAAGTTAAAAGGTTAACCTTATTGAACTCTAGGCTAAGGATAGCTGATGGATTGTATGATAAGGGTAATTGGGTTCAGGATGCTCAGACTTCTCAAACTAGTTTGAGTTTGTTCAAAAAATGGTTCGCGGAAAGGAAATTATATGCCCCTCATGCCAATATATAGAATTTTGATCCTGGAAAGCTTGTTGTTCCCAGTGTGTTTATGGATTATGACCTGCTTGAAACTGTAGCTAACATTTATGATCAAGCCACTAAGGTAGTGAGAAGAATGGATGGTGAGGTTTAATTACCATCAGTCTAGAAGAAATTAGGAAGGTTTTCAGTCTAGGACCTCTCACCATGTATCATGTGCCCACTAATTTGGTAGAGTTAGAAAAAGAATATATGTCCAAAAGGGATATAGTTAGACAAGGTGCATTGAAAGCCCACATAGACAGAATTGGAAACCTACCAGCAATAACATCATCTTCTAAAGAACCTTTCAAGAAATCATGCTTTAATGCCAGGGCAGTAGAAATATATAGGACCCTGTGCAGAGTCTTTCGAGAGGGTGAAGAAGATTTTATTTCGATGAGCTTCGTGTATATGATCACCCAAATCTCTTCTTTCAGTGTAAAAATATTTTTTAATTTTGCATCTTACCTGGCTAACGAGATTCATAATGGATTGGTGGGGATTGCAAAGGGCAAGGTGGAAAAGGTTTGGGGTCAGTACTCCCTATTGATGCATATGTTTCTTTTTAAAGGGGTTACATATTTCGGTAAAGAAATAGTTTTAAATAGGGATCAAGAAGGGGAGGCACTACCAGTTCAATTATGGAGTGTAGACATGACTTGGGAAGTAGAAAATGCTAGTTTTGTTAGATTTGATAGGCACTTTGCTTCTAAACTAAGATGCCTCATATTGAGTGACAAGTCCAGAATTCCTAAGGCATTAATGCATCTTGTTAGGCCTATGGACAGACCCCATAGTTTAAAAGTTTCACATAATTGGGGAGATATCATCCCATATCTAGTCTCAACTGTCATTAGGGTCTATAGGTTCAAAGGGACACCCCGTGTACTACCCTATCAGGTAACTTTAAAGGTAAGGGTAGCTGAATTTTTATGGCAATTGGGAGGAGTGGAGGAGACCTTTTTGCACCAAAGGGGAATAGGATAAATTTTTCCTACTTGCACTATAGCTCACCAGTTTGTAATAACTAAAGAAGGGTGGATCTTCCTCTACAAATTTTTGGATCGATATAAGATGGCAGTATCTCATGCTCATTTTTGTGACACAGAAGATTTTTTTAATTCTGCTCTTAGACATAGGATCAAGCTTCGTCCAAGTCAGCATGAATTCTACTTCCTTGAAGATATAATAAGGAATGAATATTCTCTCCAGGAGCAAGAAACAAAGAAAGAAAAATGAGGAGTCTATTCAAAGATTTTGGAGTTTACTAATTGTTTTGACAAAGATTATAGTCCTCTTAGTAATGCTACAACTAATACAGATAGGATAAATAATCTCATGAGTACATTCTCAGAAATAATGGAGGTAATGAATTAAAAGAAACAATATTTTATTGATTCTTTTCCAGATAAAGCCAGACAAGTTATGAGGAAATTGGGTTTCACCCTGTTGGTCTGACTTTTTCTGCAGTAAAAAATTTTTCAGTTAAACCATAGAAAAGTCAGATGTTCTATGTCTAAGTGAAGCATAGGGTTTTGGATAAACCATCTATAAGAAATAATCACCATATAAGCCCTATATTCATCCCTATTCATAAATGGTCGAGCGCGAAATTTTCAAATTTCAAAAGAGGCGAATATGCTTTCATATTCCTTTTCCTTTCTCCCGGGTTACCTTTCTTCCTATTTGTCCCAACCGTCGGATCCGATTAGATCTACCGCTGGTAATACCTCGCTATTGAGAGTTGCATGGAAGATAAGTATAGCGAGATAGCGAGTATTGAGTCTTTTAAGCGGTGGGACCATAAAGTGAAGATGCGGCGGTCGGAGATTTGCTTATTAAATGTTTTATTGTGCAGGTACACTTTGCAATTCGCCATCCAAAAAAAGGAGAGGGACCCACTAGAATATTTGACATTAGAGCCGGAATGTTGATTTTTTCGGAAGTTCTGCCACCTCGCTATCGGAAAATTCAGGCACTTCACCGTTAGCGAAGTAGCAAGGCCACGTGAAAATCTAAAAATGATGACATTGCATCTTGCTTGTATCATAATTACACCAGGTGGCATGACCAGTCATAAATACCGTTGTCAGAATCAGTTTTAATTAACAGAAGTAATTACTGGGTAACCCTTGCATTTTTCGGCATGAAATCCTTTTAAGTGCCAGAGCTCGCTACCTCGCTATCAGAAAATTTAGGTGCTTTGCCATTAGTGAGTTAGCGAGGCCCCGTAAAATGGCAAAAGATCGGCAAGATCTTTGATGACGTGTAATGATAGATGACTGTGATAAATTTTGACATGTGCCAGCTATGCAGAGATCCAATTCTCATTAATACCTATCTGACTAAATGTACAAGAAATCTTGAATGTCAGCTTGAAGTGGATCAACGGAGCTCGCTACCTCGCTATGAAGAGTTGCAAGGAAGATAATTACAGCAACATAGCGAGTTGGGCCCGCTGCCTTCTTTCTTAAGAAGTCCTGTAGCGTATCTTTCGATCATTTCTTGATCCGATCAATGGTTGTCGCCGCCTTGCCATGGCAAGGTGCTTGTTCTGTATGCATAACGAAGTAGCGACATGCTGACATGTGTTCTCCGTCGTCAGTGGGTCTAAATGTAAGCGCCATCAAAAGAAAGAATTCTATACGTGGCAAGTTCTCATTGGGTAAAATAACTGACATGGCAAATATAACTCCTAGTTATTCTCTTTGTACCGCATGATCATAGGATCTTTGAAGATCAACGGCGCAGTTTTAAATGAAAAATGTAGTGCCACTCTCTGTATTAATTAGACAAGAAAGCTTTGTCCGTGAGGAAAAACAGAGTATAATACAGAGAGATTGCATCAGTTTCATTTCACGCAAGAAAAGATTTGAAGCCATTCTTGTGCAGAAGCCATTACTGAAAGAAAAGCGTGCCAAGGTTTGATAAAAATTTGTCAAGTTATCTGTTCGCAGAAATTTTGCAAGAATACAGAGGAGAATTGAGACAAAATTCAAGTAAGTAAAACTACCATCATCTTCGTGAGCTTTTAAGTTTTAAAAAGATAGCCCAAGATGCCTCCTAAGAAGGGATTTATAGGTGCAATAAACTACCTGGATAGAAATGTGCATGATGATTTGCTTGAGTTACTTCCTGAATCTACTGTAGAAATGGTGCAAGTTAAGAGGTTAACCTCACTCAACCCTAGGCTAAGGGTAGCTGATGGATTGTATGATAAGGGTAATTGGGTCCGGGATGCTCAAACTTCTCAAACTGGTTTGAGTTTATTCAAAAAATGGTTTGCAGAAAGGAAGTTATATGCCCCTCATGCCAATATATGGAATTTTGATCTTGGGAAGCTTGTTGTCCCCAGCGTGTTTATGGATTTCGACCTGCTTGAAGCTATAGCAAAAAACTATGACCAAGCCACTAAGGTAGTAAGAAGAATGGATGGTGAGGCTTTAGTTACCATCAGTCCCAAGGAGATTAGGAAGGTTTTCAGTCTGGGACCCCTCACCATGTATCATGTGCCCATTAATTTGATAGATTTAGAAAAAGAATATATATCCAAGAGGGATGTAGTTAGACAGGGTGCACTGAAAACCCACATAGGCCGGATTGGAGGCCTCCCAACCATAACATCATCTTCTAAAGAACCATTCAAGAAATCATGCTTTAATGCCAGGCCAGTGGAGATATATAGGACCCTGTGCAGAGTCTTCGGAGAGGGCGAAGAAGATTTTATTCCGGTGAGCTTCATGTATATGATCACCCAAATCTCTTCTTTTGGTGTGGAAATAATTTTTGATTTTGCATCTTACTTGGCAAATGAGATTCATCAGGGATTGGTGGGGATTGCACAGGGCAAGGTGGAAAAGGTTTGGGGTCAGTATTCCTTATTGATGCATATGTTTCTTTTTAAAGGGGCCACTTATTTTGGTAAAGAAATGGTTTTAAATAGAGAACAAGAAGGGGAAGCACTGCCAATCCAATTATGGAGTGCAGACATGACCTGGGAAGCAAAAAATGCTAGCTTCGTTAGATTTGATAGGCACTTTGCCTCCAAACTAAGGTGCCTAATATTGAGTGACAATCCCAGAATCCCTAAGGCATTAATGCACCTTGTCAGGCCTATGGACAAAACCCATAATCTAAAAGTTTCACATAATTGGGGAGATATTATCCCATATTCAGTCTCAACTGTCATCAGGGTCTATGGATTCAAAGGAACACCCCATGTGTTACCCTATCAGGTACCTTTAAAGGTAGGGATAGCTGAATTTTTGTGGCAGTTGGGAGGAGTGGAGGAGGCCTTTTTGAACAAAAGGGGGACAGGATCAATTTTTCCTACTTGTACTATAGCCCACCAGTTTGTGATAACTAAAGAAGGGTGGGTCTTTCTCCATAAAATTTTGGATCAATATAAGATGGAAGTGTCTCACTCTCATTTTTGTGATACAGAAGGTTTCTTTAACTCTGCCCTTAGATTGAGAATCAAGCTTCGTCCAGTTCAGCATGAGTTCTATTTTCCTGAAGATATAATAAGAAATGAATACTCTCTCCATAAGCAAGGAATAAAGAAAGAAAAATGGAGAGTCTATTCAAAAGTTTTAGAATTCATTAATTGTTTTGACAAAGATTTCAGTCCTCTTAGTAATGCTGCAAACAATGCAGATAAAATACATAAGCTCATGAGTACTTTCTCTGAGATAATGGAAGTAATGAATCAGAAGAAGCAGCATTTTATTAATTCTTTTCCAGACAAAGCCAGAGAAATTATGAAAAAATTGGGTTTCACCCCCAACATTGGAATAGGTCCACTAGTGGTATGAAAGAAGACAAGATATACTCTTGTCCGACAGCAGGTGCCCGTTGTACATAAAGAAAAATAGATAGTTGAATCCACCAGCACTGTCCTAGAAGAAAGACCCCCTGAACCTTCTCCCAAAAGAAGGAGAATAATAAGGGAGGAAGAATCCCCTGATGAAAGTTGCTCACCTTCTCAAACCCCAATAAGAATTGAGGAAGAACAACTCACTAATGAGCAATTCGAACAAATGGGGTCACAAGGAGAAATTTTTGTTACACAAGCAGAGATTGATGAAGGGAACCCTCAGGAACCCCTTGTACCAAGTTTTGAATTAACTATAGCAGATTTCAGAGGAAGGGAATTGGACCCTATTTTGGAACAAGCTAGTCAGCATTTTTTATCTGATAACAATTTTGTAAGATCTAGGGCTTTCCATTAGTTTCCATTCAAAATCTAATAAAGGAACAAATGGTGCAAGAGTTCCAAAGTATAACCCCTGTTGAGGGAAGACAGATGGTAAAAAATGCTAATGTTTTATTATTGCCCAATTGGGACATTGCTGACGCATTAATTTTTAATTCTGTTTCAAATAATTTAGGACTCCAGGATCCAAATAAAGAGGAATTCTTGGGTACAGCGTTCAGCAATGATCAAGCTGCCCTTGTTATGCAGTCCCTAAGAAGAGGATCCAAAATTACTTCATCACAGCCTGATGATTCAGGATTAACAGGGAGTATCATTGTAAGAAGAGTTGCTGACACTTCAAATGTACAGGCAGCCCACATGAATGTGGATTATTCTAAATTTGCCCTGGCTACTGCGGAAAGAGAAGAGAGGGAAATGATTGATATGCATAATAAATATGAAATAGTTGTGGAAGCTTATAACCAAGAGGTAAAAAGGAAAATTGAGTTAGAAAACAGGGTATCTCAATTAGAAAAGGTACTTGGAAAGAGAAAAGTGGGAGAATCCAGTACACTAAGAATTGCATATCCCCCACAATCATCTGTGGGATTAACCCCTATTATTGAGATACCTGACACCCCTGAAAGACCCCAATTCTATACTGCAGAGGAATTTGAAGTAGAAAAAACCAAATTACATGAGTGGCAGATAGAATTTAGAAATCAGCAGGAAGAGAAATGGAGGCAGGGTGTGACATATTTGAGGGATAAAATACAATGGCCAAATTTTTATGATCAGTTGACAAGGATTGTAACCCTCATGGATGAGTTAAATAAAGAAAAGAATGGACTAGATTCTCTTGCACAGAAGTGGAGACAGAGAAATAATGATGTTACAATTATTTGTATATCTACAGTTCAAATGCCTTATCATCAGGTTGAAAGGATTTTTGATTTATTAAATCAATTAGATAATTTTGAGAATAAAAGAGATTCTTTACAGAGAAAATTGATACTCTGTTTTTCAAAATATCTTGCTAAAAAATTCACCCTATTTCCTTGTGCTTTAGAATCTGTTGAATTAGTAAAGGAAAAAGACAAATGGAAAAAGGAAATGGATGAATTATTCGATAACAGAATAACAAACATCATCAGTGAGACTGGCCATTGGTTTTGGGCAAAGACAAATGAAGAGCTGGTAAAAATACAATTATATTATGCTGATATGAGAAAAGAATTCGATGATTTAGAGGAGAGTGCCAATTCTTTAATAAAGCTACAAAGAGAAACCCTAAGTTTTGATTGGCCAGATGATGATACTTTTAACAGATGGAAAAATTAGTTTAGTGAGCAGATGTCAGGAGATGATGACGAAGAAGATGTAAGAGTAATAGTTAGTTTTGTAGTCAGTAATGATGATATAGAAAATCCGTAGGTTAAAGTGAGTTTGCATATAACAGAAGATGATACATCACTTACAGACCTTATGGGTATGTACTCTGAATATGAGGAATGATTGTGAGAGCAGATCATATCAACCAAGAAGCATAACAGAAAGGGACCCGCCAAGAATTGCTGTTGTAATCAACCTTTCTGTTATTCTTGTTTTTGTTTTTCAAAAGAAGGACACCTGTCACCTTCTGTAGCCTAAAGCTTGTTGCATCTCACATTATTTAAGTGAGATCCCAAGGCTAAAGAGGGGTCCGAATTTGGTTTTCACTAAGTATTGTGCTTAGTTCTGTTTTTGGTCCAAACATTTTGGGAAAGAAATTTATAGTATAATTTTTCTGTCAAAATTTCTGAGATATAGATGAATGTAGAAAGAACTGTGCTTCTTCTCTGAAGGTTTTTCTGGATCTTTTGTAAAGGATATACCATTTTCAAAGGAAATGAATACAAATTATGAACTATCCCCATATCTGTTCTTCTCTGAATTTTGTCTCCTTTTTAATACTTAGCTACCTTGATGTTGTGTGAGTAAAAGCTTATGCAATTGATTGCAATATAGTAAGACTGTACATCCATTTGTTATTGCTGTTAATTCAATGGATTAAATAAAGGCTTTGATGAATGTGATGAGGTTGCTTGGGTGTTAATAAGGATTTTTGAATGATAAATTCTGGTAAGAATTGCTGATGAAAATTCGTTGCAAGGCAACAAATTAGATCTAAGAATTTACTTGACTCTGAATTCCCAATGGATTAGGCACTGATCGAAAGTATTTCAGCCAAAAGAGAAGTATATTATGACTAGCTTTTTCAAAGTACATCATAAAATCAATCTTTACTTGTATTTCCTGTAAGATTTTCAAAGTTGGCCAGCACTTGCCTGCATGGATTGTTTCAGCTTCATTTAGCCATTGCTATTGGAAACATATGCAGAGCTATAGAAGATTTCTTGGCCATATCTGTTCAAGGGATGTGTTTATCAATTATTTACGTATATGTTTGAGGATTTAGAGATGAGAATCAAAATGAAACTAAGAATAATTCTCATACAATTATTCCATCTTTGAACCATCCCTGGGTGCACCCGCCCTGGTTTTTACAGAGCCAAAAGAGTAGAAAACCGTCTAAAGTTTTGTTGGAGTTGGGCCCTAGTACTTTGCATATGCAAGTGATAATGAGAATTGGCTATTCTTTAGGTTGTGTATGTATTGATATCTAGGTACTAAACCTTTTGTCGCCTAGTAGTTTTAGCACGGTTAACATCAAAATAAAACACCAACAAAATGGCGACTCTGCTGGGGACTGTCTATCACATCTGTAAAAAGTACTGCAGTTGTCTTTAGTCTTAATAAGTAAGCATGTGTCGTGTGATCTTTATTCTGCCCGTAGCTATAGGGGAATCTTTAGCATCAAAACTTGAGGATTTAAAGAAGATATAAACCCAAGTACCATTGCTACACACTGACGCATCCAGCTTATCCGAGTGTCTTATCTAACAAGCAAGAGTTGCAATTTTACAACATCAGTGATTGATCTCTTTGTGTCGTATTTTTGTTCCCACTTGTGTATTGTTTTCTTTCTGTCAGTAAGAGTGTTATTATATTTTCCCGAAAAAGGGTGGTGACTCAGTCAAGGTTTTGAAGCTAGTGCTTATTGTAACAAAAGAAGAATATGGCTGACAAGAGAAAAAACACAAGGGCTTACATGAGAGCCAATCCCGATGTATCAATGTATACTGATTTACCCCAAGGTGGTAGGAAAAACCAAAATAAGAAAAGAATAGATCCAAATCCTACTTGGAAGCCTAGAGGTAATGCCTCCATAAATTCCCATTATCAACCGATAATAGCAAGAGAGTCATCTTTGCTTAGTTCTGAATCTGAAAATACAAGACTTTTAGGAGGTATTTTCAGTACCCCATTACCAGATCAGAGAGTTTTTCAAGATAAAGACGTATCTACTATGGGAATTGCTTCACCAAGACCAGGGCCTGTAGCAGATATAAATTGTAGGCTAGGATTTAGGAGTTCATCTGATACCCCTTTTAATCCCAGAGTAGCCCCATATATGGAACCAAACCTTATAGATCTAGATGACCCTGCTGATTCCGAGGCAACCTCTGCTGATTCTAAAGAAGTGCAATCTGAAATAGGATTTTTGAAGAAATGGATTGCTGAGGAAGAAGCTAAACGCATCCGTCTTGAAAAGGAAAGGGAGAGAGCCACTTTGGATGCAATAATAGAAAGAGATACTCTGCTAAGAAGGATGGCTGCTTTGAAAGAGCAAAATAAAAAATTAGAAGAGAATACCCCCACTCTCCATCAGGACGTCTTTGGAAATGTTGATAATCTAAGAGCTAAAGTTCAACAATAGGAAAAACTCCTAAATCAAAGGCAAGAACCAATTATTGCTCAAGTTCAAGCTTATAAACCCATTCAAGTTAATCCAGTAGAGCCCACTGGAATAGTTCCAGATAAAGGGAAAGGCAAGGCTATAGGAATCCAAATAAATGAGCCCCAAGCCATACCGAGCAAACCTATACAACCCTCCATATCAAAATTAGATCTAGAACTAGAGAAGGCTCGAAAGGAGAGGGAAGACCTTGCAAAAGAACTTGAGAAGGTTGAAAATGAAGCTCAGGCCACAGAAACCAGAAGGAAAATCCAATTCATAAAGTCTAATTCTGCATTGAATTCATGGCCTAGTTTGTCTATCCCACCTACAAATCCTGCACCAGTTAATGCTCCCATAATCCCGACTCAGAAAGCACCCCAATCTGCTCCTACCTCATCTTCCAATATTGGCACTCAAGTCCCATTTGTCCCACCACAACTATCCCAAGCTACTCTCCTAAGTCAAGCTAATGCAGCTAGTACCTCTAACACTCCTGGTTTCTAGAAGAAACCTATATACCTCGAAAAATATAGACAAATATCATTTGCCAGTATTCCTAGTGCCCCCCATCCCATATCTTTTGATTTAAGGGATAAAGTGGTTAAGTTTTCTGGAAATAATGCTGTTACTGGTGAAGAACATTTGAGAATTTTCATTGACATGCTCAATGATTATGAAGTTGAACATGAGGACATGGTGATGAAATTATTTGTGCATTCACTCACAGAGGATGCAAGGGATTCGTTCAGGAGGTTGCCTGATGATAGTATTACTTCATGGAGTGATTTGGAGAAATTGTTCAAAGAACAATATGGGGACAATACTAATGCAGGATTCATGTTGAATGAGTTCAACAATATCAAGAAGAATCCACATTTGATTTCAATGTGAGATTTCAGAAAGGGATGTACAAACTATTTTAGTTTATGTGTTTAAATGAAGACGTCTGTCTTACAACCTATTTCAATGCCTTTGATAGCAAAATGGCCTACCAACTGAGAGATAAGGATCCTAAAACTTTAAGAGATGCCTATAGAGTTGCAGTGAATATAGAAAATAATAGAAAGGCCTCTGGAAAATTAGGGAGGAGGGATGATCCTAAGCTTTTCAACCCTAAGAATAATAATAAAAGAGAAGGTGACAAAACTCCCATAGGAAAAAGGCCTGAAGAACCTACTATAGGCCATGTTTTAGAAATGCTCAAGAAGATGAATCCCACTATTTTCAATAAGACAAATGTTATTGAGAGAACCCCTGTGAATAACAACAATTTCAATAGACAGCCTAGGATGCAGAATTACCCTTACACCACCCAATGGAAAGATGGTAAACCAGTTCCCAACTAGACCCAAAATATGAAAGATAAGGGTACCCCAGACCCCCTGCAAAGGAACACTGTAAATATGAATGATGATTTACCTTGGTGCATTATATGCCAATCACCTCATTTGGCTGATTATTGTGTTGTTGCCCAATCATTCGCCCAAGCTCAAGGAGTGCAAGCAGAAGAAGAAACAGAAGAAAAAAACCATGATGATATAAGCTGCAATATGGCGAACACATCTGATGATTTGATAGATTCTGATTTAGAAGAACCTGAGAATGATGTTACCAGCCAGAGAATTGCTTACTAGTTACATCATCAACAAATATTTTCAGATGATGAAAAGAATGATACAGATAAGGTATGCAATACATTTTCTGAAGTAGGTTTCACAAACCTAAGAATCCCCTCCAAGGATGAAATTGATAGAATTACAGCCGAGATGATTTCACAAGTCCATAGTAATTACAATTTGAGAAATAGAGCAATAAATAATGAGGCAGGAAGGCCATCTAGTATGTTCATCAAAGACACCATTCATAAGACAGATGATCAACACAAGAAAGTCAGTATAGATGTGCCTAAGATCAAGGAAAACAAGGGTCAGAAATGGGAACCAAAAAGGAAGGTTCAATTTCAAAAAGGTGAAGCAACAAAGACCGTAGTGCAACCAGAGAAATCAGAACCAGATGTTGTCAAGCAAAAAGTGGTACCCACTACTCAAAAGACTCCGATTCCAGGTACTATTGTAAAACCTACTGTGGTTAAACCTGTTGATATGATTGCCATGTTATCTCAAATTACCATGAAAGTACCCTTGTCTGAGCTTTTTAGAATTGAAGAGCATAAGAATAAGGCTTTGTCATGGTTGGGTGGAATAGCAAACAACAATAGTATTGATGATCAAGATGTAGCCCAACAGACCCCATTAATAATAGAGGACAATGGTATTATATCCCAGATTCCTCAGATGTTCTTAGATGATTCATCAGTTGCGTTCATACAAGATATTGATCCTTTTTTCCTTAGTCTAATCATAAAAGGGAAAACCTTGAAAAATTGTATGATAGATTCTGGAGCTTCCAACACTATAATGCCTTTTAAAGTAATGGAAGCCCTAGGATTGAAGGTGGATACTAAGCAAGGTAGATGCCGAGGGATGGATGCTAGAGAGGTTCCAGTAATAGGTACTATAAATGCCTTACCATTCAAACTGGCTGCATTTCCTGAGGTAGAATTAACCATGTCTGTCCTTGTGGTGGATATACCCCCACACTACGGGATGCTACTTTCCAGAAAATGTAGTGCCACCATGGGGGGAAGCCTACAATGTGACCTTACTTATGCCACCTTCCATATAGGGGACAAAGCTATCAGGGTAAATAGGGAACCAAGGGTTAACCACATCTTAGGAGAAGAAATTGACAAAGATACCACCTGTTTCCTAGACACTTGGATTAATGCTTTTAGGGCTGAATTAATTATTCAGGAGGTGGAAAACTTGCCTGATATCATTGAAAATGAGGTTGAATGTTGCATGAATTCACCAAAATTGTGGACAATGTTCTTTGATGGGGCTAGTTCTAAAGAGGGTGCAGGGGCAGGTGTAGTCTTTGTGTCCCCTGAAAATAACACCTTCAGGTATTCATTCACCTTGAAGTTTGCTTGCACTAATAACATCGCTGAATATGAAGCACTGCTGCTAGGTTTCAAAGTGGCCACACACCACAAAATTAAGAAATTGTGTGTCATAGGGGATTCTGAATTGATCATCTCTTAGATTAAAGGAACCTACTCCTCAAAAAATAGGAGATTAAAACAATATAGAAACGCAGTCTGGGATCAAATAGAATTCTTTGATGCATTTGGGAACTCATGGAGAGATAGGACCCAGAATAAAATGGCTGATCTTCTAGCCAATGTAGCTATCAAACCAAAAGAAATATCATTTGCGGGAATCTCCCAGATTGAGGCCCAAAACAGACCTTCTATACCTGACAACATTGAAAATTGGCAGGTGTTTGAAGATGACAAAGATATCACAAATTTTTTGCTAAATGAAGACAAATACCATGGTCAGGAGATGGACTACAATGGACTGATTGAAACCATAAATGGGAAAGAAACCATTTTTGGTCAAGAAATCATGCAATTAAAAACAAATAAGATGCCTAAGGGGTTGGTAGTCTTGGAGAATATTTTTGATAACCAAGACAGAGTAAAATCGGGAATAAAGGACCCCAAACCACAGGAGCTAGAAGAAATGAATTTGGGAACGGATGAATTCCCTAAAAGGGTTTACATCGGCCAAGATCTGCCGGTCCAAATCAGAAAAGCATTGATTGACCTACTTAGAAAGTACAGGCATATTTTTGCTTGGTCATATGATGACCTTAAAGCTTATAGGGAGGACCTTTTCCAGCATGTCATACCGTTGAAATAAAATGTAAAACCTTTTAGGCAAAAATAGAGGCCAATCAATCCTACCCTTGCCCCAAAAATGCAGGAAGAACTGACAAAACTGAGAGAAGGTGGAATAATCAAACCAATTAGGCATTCCACTTGGGTTTCAAACCTTGTTCCTGTAAGAAAAAAGAATGGAGATATTAGGCTTTGTGTGGATTTTAGAAATCTAAACATTGCATCTCTAAAAGATAATTATGGCTTACCTAATATGGAAGCCATGTTACAACAAGTGACCGGCTCTGAATTGATGTCAATGATGGATGGCTTTTCTGGATATAATCAAGTTCTGGTAAAAGAAAGTGAACAGTTCAAAATAGCTTTCACAACCCCTTGGGGAACGTATGTGTATGTGAGGATGCCTTTTGGCTTGATTAATGCAGGAGCTACTTTCCAAAGAGCCATGGATGTAGCATTTCATGGATATATTGACAAATTTATGGTTGTGTACCAGGATGATCTTACAGCGTATTCTAACAAGGCTGAAGATCACTGCAAACATTTGGAATTTTTTTTTATAAAAGCCCTAGAATATGGGGTATCTCTAAACCCAAAGAAATGCTCGTTTGGGGTCACAGAAGGAAAGTTATTAGGACACATAGTGTCCAAGGATGGGGTAAAAATAGACCCAGAAAGGGTAATAGCTATTGATAAAGTCCCTAAACCTAAAAATGTGAAAGGTATACAGTCCTTTTTTGGCCAGGTTAATTTTCTGAGGAGGTTTGTTACCAATTTCGCTGAAATTAGTAGACCCATTTCAAAAATGCTCAAGAAAGGAGCTGTTATAGATTGGAATGGTGAACCTTCACAGGCTTTCCAGGATATAAAAACTGCGATAAAAAATGCTCCAGTGTTGAGGACCCCAGATTATACAAAACCCATGCATATTTTTTCTTTTGCATCATTCGATACTGTAGCTGCAGTTTTATTACAGAAAAACCAAGAAGGGTATGAGCAGCCTATTGCCTTTTTTAGCAAATCCCTGCAGCATGTTGAACTGAAGTATGAAATAAATGAAAAACAAGCATATGCTTTGGTAAAGGCTATAAAAGCATTCAGAAGTTATTTGGTAGGCGCTACTATTATTGCCTTTGTACCTAGTGCTGCAGTTAAAGATATTTTCTCTCAGCAGGAAGTGTCAGGAAGGAGATGTAGATGGATCAATAGAATCCAAGAATTTAACATTGATATGCAGATAACTAAGTTAGTAAGAGGTCAAGGCTTGGCCAAACTTATGGCCGAAACTAACTTGGAAGCTAATTAGATAAACCTAGTAAATGATGATTTCAGAACTAATTTATGCGACGTGGACCAGTGTGACTGGTACATTAATGTTATACATTACTTGCAACATATGGAAGTTCCTCCCCATCTGCCTGATAATGAAAAAAGGAATATTAAATTGCAAGCCATCAGGTATGTAATTGTTCAAAATAACTTATGGTGGAGAAACTTTGAAGGAGTTCTGTTGAAATGTGTTGACAAAGAAAGGGCAAAAGAGATTTTGAAAGAAATGCATGCTGGAGTATGTGGAGGACATTACATGGCCAAAACTACTGCGCATAAGATAATGAGAGCTGGTTTCTGGTGGCCTACTTTGTTCAAAGATGCTCAAATTATGGTTAAGAAATGTGATCCTTGTCAGAGATTTTCTAGAAAGCTGAAATTCTCAGGAAATACTCCACTGAAGCCAGTTGAAACTAAAGCACCTTTTCAACAATGGGGTCTGGACTTCATAGGAGAAATTTTTTCCAAGTCCAGTACTGGCTATTCTTGGATTCTGGTTGCTACTGACTACTTTACAAAATGGGTAGAGGCTATCCCTACCAGAAATGCAACGAGTAAAGTGGTAAATAATTTCTTATTGAATAATATCATTTCCAGATTGGGATGTCCACAGAAAGTTGTCACAGATAATGCTATGTGTTTTAGGTCTGAGGAATTCATCAAGTTTTGTGATAAATATGGAATGAAAAGAACAACATCTGCCCCATATCATCCACAAGGGAATGGGCAAGCCGAGTCCACAAATAAAAGCCTGTTGAAAATCAGTAAGAGAACCTTGGACGATAATAAAAGGGCATGGGATTCCAAGTTACAGTTGGCAATATGGGCTGACAGAGTAACTGTAAAGAAGGCAATTGGGGTGGCTCCATTTGATTTAGTGTATGGAATTCAAGCTAGAATGCCCCAGAACAATTTGATGGGATTATACAATTACATCCAGTCATATGATGAAGATACTACTGATGAAATGAAAGAAAGAATGAATGAATTGGTAGGATTGATCGAAGCCAGAAGAGAAGCATCTCTGAGAAATCAAAAATTGCAGTTACAAGTCAAAACACTCTATGATAAAAGAACTGTAAACAAGAAATTTGAAAATGGAGACCTAGTCTTAATGTGGAACGCCAGAATTGAAGATAAAGGAAAACATGGCAAATTTGATCCCATTTGATTAGGCCCATATCTCATTGAGAATGCCTGGGGTAAAGATTCTTACATAATCAAAGATATGTTTGATAATATTCTTGAATTGCCAATTCATGGACAGTTCTTGAAGAGGTATTTTTCTTGAAAAAATACTTATTTTCTTCCATGAACAATAGTTTTAGGTTTTCCTGTCGTCCTGTTTTCTGTAAATCCTTGTATAGTCTGAGTTTTTGTTTTTGTGTGTTGCTCTGTGCCCTCTGAAAAAGTTGTCACTTCCTGGATGTGTGGTCTGCTCTCCCATAGATTTTGAATCCTTGCATAGACTCAAGTAGTCTATCATCCCCAGACAGAGCCACTGTTGGTCTGACTTTTTCTGCAGTAAAAAATTTTTCAGTTAAACCATAGAAAAGTTAGATGTTCTATGTCTAAGTGAAGCATAGGGTTTTGGATAAACCATCTATAAGAAATAATCGCCATATAAGCCCTATATTCATCCCTATTCATAAATGGTCGGGTGCAAAATTTTCAAATTTCAAAAGATGCGAATATGCTTTCATATTCCTTTTCCTTTCTCTCGGGTTACCTTTCTTCCTATTTGTCCCAACCGTCAGATCTGATTAGATCTACCGCTGGCGATACCTCGCTATTGAGAGTTGCATGGAAGATAAGTATAGCGAGATAGCGAGTATTGAGTCTTTTAAGCAGTGGGACCATAAAGTGAAGATGCGGCGATCGGAGATTTGCTTATTAAATGTTTTATTGTGCAGGTACACTTTGCAATTCGCCATCCAAAAAAAGGAGAGGGACCCACTAGAATATCTGACATTAGAGCTGGAATGTTGATGTTTTCGGAATTTCCGCCACCTTGCTATCGGAAAATTCAGGCACTTCACCATTAGCGAAGTAGCGAAGCCACGTGAAAATCTAAAAATGATGAAATTGCATCTTGCTTGTATCATAATTACACCAGGTGGCATGACCAGTCATAAATACCATTGTCAGAATCAGTTTTAATTAACAGAAGTAATTACTGGGTAACCCTTGCATTTTCCGGCACGAAATCCTTTTAAGTGTCGGAGCTCGCTACCTCGCTATCGGAAAAATTAGGTGCTTCGTCGTTAGTGAGTTAGCGAGGCCCCGTAAAATGGCAAAAGATCAGCAAGATCTTTGATGACGTGTAATGACAGATGACTGTGATAAATTTTGACATGTTCCAGCTATGCAGAGATCCAATTCTCATTAATACCTATCTGACTAAATGTACAAGAAATCTTGAACGTCAGCTTGAAGTGGATCAACGGAGCTCGCTACCTCGCTATGAAGAGTTGCAAGGAAGATAATTATAGCAACATAGCGAGTTGGGCCCGCCGCCTTCTTTCTAAAGAAGTCCTGTAGCGTATCTTTCGATCATTTCTTGATCCGATCAACGGTTGTCGCCGCCTCGCCATGGCAAGGTGCTTGTTCTTTATGCATAACGAAGTAGCGACATGCTGACACGTGTTCTCCGTCGTCAGTGGGTCTAAATGTAAGCGCCATCAAAAGAAAGAATTCTATACGTGGCAAGTTCTCATTGGGTAAAATAATTGACATGGCAAATATAACTCCTAGTTATTCTCTTTGTACCGCATGATCGTAGGATCTTTGAAGATCAACGGCGCAGTTTTGAATGAAAAATGTAGTGCCACTCTCTATATTAATTAGACAAGAAAGCTTCATCCGTGAGGAAAAACAAAGTATAATACAAAGAGATTGCATCAGTTTCATTTCACGTGAGAAAAGATTTGAAGCCATTCTTGTGCAGAAGCCATTACTGAAAGAAAAGCGTGCCAAGGTTTGATAAAAATTTGTCAAGTTATCTGTTCGTAGAAATTTTGAAGGAATACAAAGGAGAATTGAGACAGAATTCAAGTAATTAAAACTACCATCATCTTCGTGAGCTTTTAAGTTTTAAAAAGATAGCCCAAGATGCCTCCTAAGAAGGGATTTACAGGTGCAATAAACTACCTGGATAGAAATGTGCATGATGATTTGCTTGAGTTACTTCCTAAATCTACTATAGAAACGGTGCAAGTTAAGAGGTTAACCTCACTCAACCCTAGGCTAAGGGTAGCTGATGGATTGTATGATAAGGGTAAAAGGGTCCGGGATGCTCAAACTTCTCAAATTGGTTTGATTTTATTCAAAAAATGGTTTGCGGAAAGGAAGTTATATGCCCCTCATGCCAATATATGGAATTTTGATCTTGGGAAGCTTGTTGTCCCCAGCGTGTTTATGGATTTTGACCTTCTTGAAGCTATAGAAAAAAACTATGACCAAGCCACTAAGGTAGTAAGAAGAATGGATGGTGAGGCTTTAGTTACCATCAGTCCCGAGGAGATTAGGAAGGTTTTCAGTCTGGGACCCCTCACCATGTATCATGTGCCCATTAATTTGATAGATTTAGAAAAAGAATATATATCCAAGAGGGATGTAGTTAGACAGGGTGCATTGAAAACCCACATAGGCCGGATTGGAGGCCTCCCAACCATAACATCATCTTCTAAAGAACCATTCAAGAAATCATGCTTTAATGCCAGGGCAGTGGAGATATATAGGACCCTGTGCAGAGTCTTCGGAGAGGGCAAAGAAGATTTTATTCCGGTGAGCTTCATGTATATGATCACCCAAATCTCTTCTTTTGGTGTGGAAATAATTTTTGATTTTGCATCTTACTTGGCAAATGAGATTCATTAGGGATTGGTGGGGATTGCACAGGGCAAAGTGGAAAAGGTTTGGGGTCAGTATTCCTTATTGATGCATATGTTTCTTTTTAAAAGGGCCACTTATTTTGGTAAAGAAATGGTTTTAAATAGAGAACAAGAAGGGGAAGCACTGCCAGTCCAATTATGGAGTGCAAACATGACCTGGGAAGCAAAAAATGCTAGCTTCGTTAGATTTGATAGGCACTTTGCCTCCAAACTAAGGTGCCTAATATTGAGTGACAATCCCAAAATCCCTAAGGCATTAATGCACCTTGTCAGGCCTATGGACAAAACCCATAATCTAAAAGTTTCACATCATTGGGGAGATATTATCCCATATTCAGTCTCAACTGTCATCAGGGTCTATGGATTCAAAGGAACACCCCATGTGTTACCCTATCAGGTACCTTTAAAGGTAGGGATAGCTGAATTTTTGTGGCAGTTGGGAGGAGTGGAGGAGGCCTTTTTGCACAAAAGGGGGACAGGATCAATTTTTCCTACTTGTACTATAGCCCACCAGTTTGTGATAACTAAAGAAGGGTGGGTCTTTCTCCATAAAATTTTGGATCAATATAAGATGGCAGTGTCTCACTCTCATTTTTGTGATACAGAAGGTTTCTTTAACTCTGCCCTTAGATTGAGAATCAAGCTTCGTCCAGTTTAGCATGAGTTCTATTTTCCTGAAGATATAATAAGAAATGAATACTCTCTCCATGAGAAAGAAATAAAGAAAGAAAAATGGAGAGTCTATTCAAAAGTTTTGGAATTCATTAATTGTTTTGACAAAGATTTCAGTCCTCTTAGTAATGCTGCAAACAATGCAAATAAAATACATAAGCTCATGAGTACTTTCTCTGAGATAATGGAAGTAATGAATGAGAAGAAGCAACATTTTATTAATTATTTTCCAGATAAAGCTAGAGAAATTATGAGAAAATTGGGTTTCACCCCCAACATTGGAATAGGTCCACTGGTGGTACGAAAGAAGACAGGATATACTCTTGTCCGACAGCAGGTGCCCATTGTACATAAAGAAAAACAGATAGTTGAATCCACCAGCACTGTCCTAGAAGAAAGACCCCTTGAACCTTCTCCCAAAAGAAGGAGAATAATAAGGGAGGAAGAATCCCCTGATGAAAGTTGCTCACCTTCTCAAACCCCAATAAGAATTGAGGAAGAACAGCTCACTAATGAGAAATTCGAACAAATGGGGTCACAAGGAGAAATTTTTGTTACACAAGCAGAGATTGATGAAGGGAACCCTCAGGAACCCCCTGTACCAAGTTTTGAATTAACTACAACAGATTTTAGAGGAAGGAAATTGGACCCTATTTTGGAACAAGCCAGTCAGCATTTTTTATCTAATAATAATTTTGTAAGATCTAGGGCTTTCCATCAGTTTGCATGGAGAGTAAACATGCACATTTTTTAGCAAAGGTGTAATAATATGAAAGCAGAACATCCAGAAATGGATGAGACCTCCATTCAAAATCTAATAAAGGAACAAATGGTGCAAGAGTTCCAAAGTATAACCCCTGATGAGGGAAGATAGATGGTAAAAAATGCTAATGTTTTATTATTGCCCAATTGGGACATTGCTGACGCATTAATTTTTAATTCTGTTTCAAATAATTTAGGACTCCAGGATCCAAATAAAGAGGAATTCTTTGGTACAGCGTTCAACAATAATCAAGCTGCCCTTGTTATGTGGTCCTTGAGAAGAGGATCCAGAATTACTTCATCATAGCCTGATGATTCAGGATTAACAGGGAGTATCATTGTAAGAAGGGTTGCTGACACTTCAAATGTACAGGCAGCCCACATGAATGTGGATTATTCTAAATTTGCCCTGGCTACTGCGGAAAGAGAAGAGAGGGAAATGATTGATATGCATAATAAATATGAAATAGTGGTGGAAGCTTATAACCAAGAGGTAAAAAGGAGAATTGAGTTAGAAAACAGGGTATCTCAATTAGAAAAGGTACTTAGAAAGAGAAAATTGGGAGAATCCAGTACACTAAGAATTGCATATCCCCCACAGTCATCTGTGGGATTAACCCCTATTATTGAGATACCTGACACCCCTGAAAGACCCCAATTCTATATTGCAGAGGAATTTGAACCAGAAAAAACCAAATTACACGAGTGGCAGATAGAATTTAGAAATCAACAGGAAGAGAAATGGAGGCAGGGTGTGACATATTTGAGGGATAAAATACAATGGTCAAATTTTTATGATCAGTTGAAAAGGATTGTAACCCTCATGGATGAGTTAAATAAAGAAAAGAATGGACTAGATTCTCTTGCACAGAAGTGGAGACAGAGAAATAATGATGTTACAATTATTTGTATATCTACAGTTCAAATGCCTTATCATCAGGTTGAAAGGATTTTTGATTTATTAAATCAATTAGATAATTTTGAGAATAAAAGAGATTCTTTACAGAGAAAATTGATACTCTATTTTTCAAAATATCTTGCTAAAAAATTCACCCTATTTCCTTGTGCTTTAGAATCTGTTGAATCAGTAAAGGAAAAAGACAAATGGAAAAAGGAAATGGATGAATTATTCGATAACAGAATAACAAACATCATTAGTGAGACTGGCCATTGGTTTTGGGCAAAGACAAATGAAGAGCTAGTAAAAATACAATTATATTATGCTGATATGAGAAAAGAATTCGATGATTTAGAGGAGAGTGCCAATTCTTTAATAAAGATACAAAGAGAAACCCTAAGTTTTGATTGGCCAGATGATGATACTTTTAACAGATGGAAAAATCAGTTTAGTGAGCAGATGTCAGGAGATGATGACGAAGAAGATGTAAGAGTAATAGTTACTTTTGTAGTCAGCAATGATGATATAGAAAATCCATAGGTTAAAGTGAGTTTGCATGTAATAGAAGATGATACATCACTTACAGACCTAATGGGTATGTACTCTGAAGATGAGGAATGATTGTGAGAGCAGATCATAACAACCAAGAAGCATAACAGAAAGGGACCCGCCAAGAATTGCTGTTGTAATCAACCTTTCTGTTATTCTTGTTTTATTTTTTCAAAAGAAGGACATCTGTCACCTTTTGTAGCCTAAAGCTTGTTGCATCTCACATTATTTAAGTGAGATCCGAAGGCTAAAGAGGGGTCCGAATTTGGTTTTCACTAAGTATTGTGCTTAGTTCTATTTTTGGTCCAAACATTTTGGGAAAGAAATTTATAGTATACTTTTTCTGTCAAAATTTCTGAGATATAGATGAATGTAGAAAGAACTGTGCTTCTTCTCTGAAGGTTTTTCTAGGTCTTTTGTAAAGGATATACCATTTTCAAAGGAAATGAATACAAATTATGAACTGTCCCCATATCTGTTCTTCTCTGAATTTTGTCTCCTTTTTAATACTTAGCTACCTTGATGTTGTGTGAGTAAAAGCTTATGCAATTAATTGCAATATAGTAAGACTGTACATCCATTTGTTATTGCTGTTAATTCAATGGATTAAATAAAGGCTCTGATGAATGTGATGAGGTTGCTTGGGTGTTAATAAAGATTTTTGAATGATAAATTCTGGTAAGAATTGCTGATGAAAATTCGTTGCAAGGCAACAAATTAGATCTAAGAATTTACTTGACTCTGAATTCCCAATGGATTAGGCACTGATCGAAAGTATTTCAGCCAAAAGAGAAGTATATTATGACTAGCTTTTTCAAAGTACATCATAAAATCAATCTTTACTTGTATTTCCTGTAAGATTTTCAAAGTTGGCCAGCACTTGCTTGCATGGATTGTTTTAGCTTCATTTAGCCATTGCTGTTGGAAACATATGCAGAGCTATAGAAGATTTCTTGGCCATATCTGTTCAAGGGATGTGTTTATCAATTATTTACTTATATGTTTGAGGATTTAGAGATGAGAATCAAAATGAAACTAAGAATAATTCTCATACAATTATTCCATCTTTGAACCATCCCCGGGTGCACCCGCCCTGGTTTTTACAGAGCCAAAAGAGTAGAAAACCGTCTAAGGTTTTGTTTGAGTTGGGCCCTAGTACTTTGCATATGCAAGTGATAATGAGAATTGGCTATTCTTTAGGTTGTGTATGTATTGATATCTAGGTACTAAGCCTTTTGTCGCCTAGTAGTTTTAGCACTGTTAACATCAAAATAAAACACCAACATAGGAGTAGGTCTACCCCTAACATAGGAGTAGGTCTACTGGTTGTGCGAAGGAGGACAGGATATATTGTTATTCGGGATCAGATCCCGATTGTAAACAAAGAAAAATAGGTAATTGAATCAACTAATACTGTCCTTGAAGAAAGACTCCCTGAACCTTCTCCCAAAAGAAGAAAAATAATAAGGGAAGAGGAATCCCATGATGAAGGTTACTCACCTTCCCAAACTCTGATGAGAATTGAGGAAGAGCAGCTCACCAATGAGAAAATTGAACAAATGGGGTCGCAAGGAGGAGTTTTTGTTACTCAAGCCAAAATTGATGAAGGGAACCACCAGGAGCCTCCTGTGCCAAGTTTTGAATTAACTGTAGCAGATTTCAGAGGAAGGGAATCAGGCCCTATTTTGGAACAAGCCAGTTAGCAATTTTTGTCTGATAACAGTTTTGTAAAATAAAAGGTTTTCCATCAGTTTGCATGGAGGGCAAACATGCACATTTTTGAACAAAGGTGTAGGAATATGAAAGCAAAGCATCCAAAAATAGATGAAGCTTCCATTCATAATCAAATAAAGGAACAAATGATACAAGAATTCCAGAATATAACCCCTGATGAGGGTAGACAGATGGTGAAAAATGCAAATATTTTATTATTGCCCAATTGGGATATTTTTGATGCCTTAATTTTTAATTCTGTGTCAAATAATTTAGGATTACAGGATCCAAATAAAAAGGAATTCTTGGGAATAGCATTTAGTAATGATCAAGATTCCCTTGTTATGTGGCCACTAAGAAGAGGATCCAAGACTACTCCATTACAGCCTGATGATTCAGGACTAACAGGGAGTATCATTGTGAGGAGGGTCACTGATACTTCAAATGTACAGGAAGCCTACATGAATGTGGACTATTCTAAATTTGCCTTGGCCACTGCAGAAAGAGAAGAAAAAGAAATGACTGATTTGTAGAGTAAGTATGAAATAGTGGTGGATTCCTACAGTCAAGAAGTAAAAAAGAGAATTGAGCTGGAAAACAGGGTATCTCAATTGGAGAAGATACTTGGGAAAAGAAAGGTGGGAGAATCCAATACACTTGGAATTACGTACCCTTCACAGTCATTTTTTGGATCAACCCCTATCATTGAAATATCTGACACCCCTGAAAGGCCCCAATTCTATACTGCAGAGGACTTTGAAGTAGAAAAAATCAAATTACATGAGTTGCAGATAGAATTTAGAAATCAACAGGAAGACAAATTGAAGTAGGGTGTGGTATATTTGAGGGATAAAATACAATGGTCAACTTTTTATGATTAGTTGACAAGAATTATAATCCTTATGGATGAGTTGAATAAAGAAAAGGATAGACTGACTTCTCTTGCGCAAAAATGGAGGGAGAGAAATAGTGATATTACAATCATATGTATATATGCAGTCCAAATGCCTTATCATCAAGTTGAGAAGATTTTTGATTTGTTAAATAAGCGAGAAATTTTTTGTGATGAAAGAATTTCTTTACAGACAAGATTAACACTTTGTTTTTCCAAATATATTGCTAAAAAATTCATCCTATTTTCTTGTGCTTTAGAATCTATTGATACGGTAAAGGAAAGGAAAAATGGAAAAGGGAGATGGATGAGTTATTCAATGAAAGAATAATAAACATCATGAGTGAGACTGGCCACTGGTTCTGGGCAAAGACAAATGAAGAGCTAGTAAAAATATAGTTGTTTTATACTGCTATAAGTACAGAATTTGATGATTTAGAAGAAAGTGCAAATTCTTTAATAAAGATACAAAGGGAAGCTCTAATTTTTGATTGGCCAAATGATGATGTTTTTAATGAATGGAAAAATTAGTTTATGGAACAGATGTCAGGAGACAATGAGGAGGAAGATGCTAAAGTAACATTTACCCTTGTAATTGGTAATGAAGACAAGGAAGATCCCTAGATTAAAGTGAGTTTGCAGGTAACTGAAGATGATACATCACTTTCAGACCTCATGGCTATGTACTCCAAAGATGAAGAATGATTGTAAGATCAGATCATATTTTCTTGTCTCAGCAAATGAGAAGCAAAACAAAAAGGGACCCACCAAGGAATGTTTTTTGTAATTAGCCTTTCTGTTATTTTGTTCTTGTCTTTTTGACAGAATTGTAGGTGAGTGCCCCTTTTTTAGAGGGACACCTGTCATTTTTTTTTAGCCTAAAGCTTGTTGCATCTCACACTATTTAAGTGAGATCCCAAGGCTAAAGAGAGGTTCTGAATTCTTTTTCTTCTAGGTATTGTGCTTAGTCTAGTTTTTGGTCCAAATTTTGAAAGCAAGTTTGTAATGTATTTTTCTGTCAAATTTTGGAAAATACATGAAGATAGAATGAACTGTGTTTCTTTTGGAAGGCTATTCTAAGTTTATTGTAAAAGATGTGCCATTTTCAAAGGAAATGAATATAAACTATGAACTGTCCCCATATCAGTTCTTTCTGAATTTTGTCTCCTGCTCAATACTTAGCTACCTTGATGTTGTATGAGTAAAAGCCTGTACAATTGAATGCAATCTAGTTAGGTTGTATATCCATCTATCATTGCTATTAATTCAATGGATTAAATAAAAGCTTTGATGAATGTGATAAGATTTCTTAAGTATTGAAAAGGATCTTGAATGATAAATTTTGATAAGAATTGCTGATAAAATTTGTTGTGAGGCAACAAATTAGATCTTAGATTTTGCTATAGACTCTGAACCCCCAATGGATTAGGCATTGATCAAGTTATTTCAGCTAAAGGAGAAATATCTTACAAATGGTTTTTCAAATGCATCATCAAATCAAATTTTACTTTTATTTCTTGTAGATCTTCAAAGTTGGCCAGCACTTGTCTGTATGGAAATTTTTTAGCTTCAGTTAGCCATTGTTGTTGAAAACGTCTGCAGATCTATAGAAGACTTCTTGGCCATATCTGTTTATGGGACGTGTTTAGTAAGTTAGTAAGAATTATGTATATATTTGAGGATCTTGAAATGAAAATCAGAATGAAACTAAGAATAATCCTCATACAGTTGTTTCAGTTTTGAACCATCCCTGGGTATACCCACCCTGGTTGTGCAGAGCCAAAAGAGTAGAAAACCATTTGTGGTTTTGTTGAAGTTGGGTCCAAATACCTTATATACGCAATTATTAATAAGAATAGGCTATTCTTTAGATTGTGTATGTACTATCATTCTGGTATTAAGCATTTTGTCGCTTAGTAGTTTTAGTACCTTTTAAAACTCCAACAAAATGGTGACTCTACTGGGGAGTTGTCCAACACCTCTGTGAAAAGTACTGTAGTTTCTTTGGTCCTGCTGTGTACATGTGTGTCATGTGATCTATGTCTTGCCTGTGGTTATAAGGGAATCTTTTAGTGTCAAACCTTGAGAATTTAAAGAAGATAGAGCCCAAGTACCATTGCTACACACTGACATATCTAGCCTATCCAAGTGTCTTATCTAAAAAAGCAAGAGTTGCAGTCTTACGACATTAGTGATTGGTCTGTCTGTGCCATTTATTTTTCTTCTTACTTGTGTATTATTTTCTTTTGATCAGCTAAAAGTGTCATTATATATTTTCCCAAAATAGGGTGGTGACTCAGTCAAGGTTTTGAAACTAGTTCTTATTGTAACAAAAAGGTAAATATGGCTGACAAGAGGAAAAATACAAGAGCTTATATGAGAGCCAATCCCGATGTATCAATGTATACTGATTTACCCCAAGGTGGTAGGAAGAACCAAAATAAGAAAAAGACAGATCCAAATCCTACTTGGAAACCCAGAGGTAATGCATCTATCAATTCCCGTTATCAACCAATAATAGGAAGAGAGTCTTCTTCACTTAGCTCTAAATCCGAAACTACAAGACTCTTAGGAGGCATTTTCAGTACCCCATTACCAGATGAGAGAGTTTTTCAAGACAATGATGTGTCTACTATGGGAATTGCTTCATTAAGACCAGATCCTGTAACCGATATAAATTATAGGCTAGGATTTAGGAGTTCATCTAATAATCCTTTTAATCCCAGAGTAGCCCCATATGTAGAACCAAACCTTATAGATCTGGATGACCTTGCTGATTTTGAGGAAACTTTTGTAGATCCTAAAGAAGTGCACTCTGAGATAGAATTTTTGAAGAAATGGATTGTTGAGGAAGAAGCTAAACACATTCATCTTGAAAAAGAGAAGGAGCAAGCCACCTTAGATTCCATAATAGAAAGAGATGCTCTATTAAGAAGGATGGCTGCTTTGAAAGAGCAAAATAAAAAATTAGAAGAGAATACCACAACTCTCCATAAGGATATTTTTGGAGATGTTGATAATTTGAGAGATAAAGTGCAAGAATAGGAGAAACACCTAAATTGAAGGCAAGACCCAATTATTGCTCAAGTTCAAGCCTATAAACTTGTTCAAGTTGATCCTATAGAGCCAACTACAAAAGCTCCAAATAAAGGGAAAGGCAAGGCTATAGGAATCCAAATAAATGAGCCTCAAGCTATACCAAGCAAACCTATACAACCCTCCATGTCAAAGTTAGATCTAGATCTTGAGAAAGCTCAAAAAGAGAGGGAAGATCTTGCAAAAGAGCTTGATAAGGTTGAGAATGAAGCTCAAGCTGCAGAAACTAGAAGGAAAATCTAATTCATAAAGTCTAATTCTGCATTGGCTTCATGGCCCAATTTGTTTATCCCACCTACAAATATTGCACCAGTTAATGCTCCCACAATTTCAACTCAGGGAATACCCCAATCTGCCCCTACCTCATCCTCCAATATTGGCACCCAAGTCTCATTTGTCCCACCACAACAATCCCAAGCCACTCCACTGAGTCAAGCTAATATAGCTAGTACCTTAAATGTTCCTGGTTTCTAGAAGAAACCTATATACCTAAAAAAATATAGATAGATATCATTTGCTGGTATTCCTGGTGCCCCCCATCCCATATCTTTTGATTTAAGGGATAAAGTGGTTAAGTTTTCTGGAAATAATGTTGTTACTTGTGAAGAACATTTGAGGACTTTCATTGACATGTTGAATGATTATGAAGTTGAACATGAAGACATGGTAACGAAATTTTTTGTGCATTCACTAACAGAGGATGCAAGGGATTGGGTCAGGAGGCTTCTTGATGACAGTATTACCTCATGGAGTGATCTGGAAAAGTTGTTCAAAGAGTAGTATGGGGACAATATCAATGCAGGATTCATGTTGAACAAGTTCAACAATATCAAGAAGAATCCAAATGAGTCCACATTTGATTTCAATGTGAGATTCCAAAAAGGTATGTAAAAACTTTTTCAATTCATGAGGTTAAATGAAGACGTCTGTCTCACGACCTATTTCAATGCTTTTGATAGCAAAATGGTTTATCAATTAAGGGATAAAGATCCTAAAACTTTGAGAGATGCCTATAGAGTTGTAGTAAATATAGAGAATAATAGAAAGGCATCTGGAAAACTAGGTAGGAGAGATGATCCTAAGCTTTTTAATTCTAAAAACAATAATAAAAGGGAGGGTGACAAAACTCCTATAGGAAAAAAGCTTGAAGAACCTACTATAGGCCAGGTTTTAGAAATGCTCAAGAAGATGAATCCCACTAGTTTCAATAAGCCAAATGTTGCTGAAAGACCCCCTATGAATAAGAACAACTTCAATAGACAGCCTAGGATGCAGAATTACCCTTATACCACTCAGTGGAAAGATGGTAAACTAGTTCCCAACCAAACCCAAAATGTGAAGGATAAGGGTACTCCAGACCCCCTGCAAAGGAACATTGTAAATATGAATGATGATGTACCATGGTGCATTATATGCCAATCACCTCATTCTGCTGATTATTGTGCTTTTGCTCAGTCATTTGCCCAAGCCCAAGGAGTGCAAGCTGAAGAAGAAACTAAAGAGAAAAACCATGACAATATAAGCTGCAATATGGTGAGCATGTGTGATGATTTGATAGATTCTGATTCAAAAGAGCCTGAAAATGATGTTACTAGCCAAAGAATTGCTTACCATCTACATCATCAGCAAGTACTCTTAGATGATGAAGGGTATGATACTGATAAGGTATGCAGTACATTTTTTGATGTTGGTCTCACAAGTCTAAGAATGCCCTCCAAGGAGGAAATTGACAGAATTACAGCCGAAATGATTTCACAAGTCCATAGTAATTATAATTTGAGAAATAGAGCAATAAATAATAATGCAAGAAGGCCATCTAGTGTCTTCATCAAGGACATCACTCATAAGATGAATGATCAAGACAAGAAATTCCATGTAGATGTGCCTAAAATCAAGGAGAACAAGGGTAAGAAATGGGAACCAAAGAAGAAGGTTCAATTTCAGATAAGCGAAGCAACAAAATGAGTTGTGCAACCAAAGAAGTCAGAACAGGATGTTGTCAAGAAAAATGTGGTGCCTACTGCTCAAAATACTTCGACTCCAGGTACTATTGTAAAACCTACTGTGGTTGAACCTGTTGATATGATATCCATGTTATCTCAAATTACTGTAAAAGTGCCCCTGTCTGAACTTTTTAGAATTGAAGAACATAAGAATAAGGATTTGTCATGGTTGGGTGGGATAGAAAACAATATTATTGTTGACCAAACTATGCCTCAACAGACCCCATTAGTAATAGAGGATAGTGGTATCATATCCTAGATTCCTCAAATGTTTCTAGATGATTCATTAGTGGCATTCATAGAAGATATTGATCCTTTTTTCCTCAATCTAATCATAAAAGGGAAGACCCTAAAAAATTGCATGATAGACTCAGGAGCTTCCAACACTATAATGCCTTTCAAGGTAATGGAAGCCTTAGGATTGAAGGGAGATACCAAGCAAGGCAGATGCAGAGGGATGGATGCTAGAGAAGTCCCAATCATAGGTACTATAAATGCCCTACCATTCAAATTGGTTGCATATCCTGAAGTAGAATTAACCATGTCTATCCTTGTGGTAGATATACCTCCACACTACGGAATGTTACTCTCCAGAAAATGGAGTGCTGCCATGGGGGGAAGCCTACAATGTGATCTTACTTATGCCACTTTTCATATAGGGGACAAAGCTATCAGGGTAAATAGGGAACCAAGGGTTAACCACATCTTAGGTGAAGAAATTGACAAAGATACCACTTGTTTCTTAGATACTGGGATTAATTCTTTCAGGGTTGAATTAATTATTTAGGAAGTTGAAAATTTACCTGCTATCATCGAAAATGAGGTTGAATGTTGTATGAATTCACCAAAATTATGGACAATGTTCTTTGATGAGACTAGTTCTAAAGAGGGTGCAGGGGCAAGTATAGTCTTTGTGTCCCCTAAAAATAATACATTTAGGTATTCATTCACCTTGAAGTTTGCCTACACTAATAATATTGCAGAAAATGAAGCATTGCTACTAGGACTCAAAGTTGCCATGCATCATAAAATTAAGAAATTATGTGTCATAGGGGATTCTGAACTAATTATCTCTCAGATCAAAGAAACCTACTCATCCAAGAATAGGAGATTGAAACAATATAGAAATGCAGTCTGGGATCAGATAGAATTCTTTGATGCATTTGGGATCTCATGGAGAGATAGAACCCAAAATAAAATGGCTGATCTATTGGAAAATGTAGCCATCAAGCCAAAAGAAATATCATTTGCAAGAATCTCCCAGATTGAGGTGCAAAACATGCCTTCCATACTTGACAACATTGAAAATTGGCAGGTTTTTGAAGATGACAAAGATATTACAAATTTTTTGTTAAATGAAGACAAGTATCACGGTCAAGAGATGGATTGCAGTGGACTGATTGAAACCATAAATGGGAAGGAAACCATTTTTTCTCAAGAAATAATGCAATTGAAAACAAATAAGATGCCAAAGGGGTTAGTAGTCTTGGAAA
Source organism: Cupressus sempervirens (assembly GCA_028749045.1). Classification (NCBI taxonomy): domain Eukaryota; kingdom Viridiplantae; phylum Streptophyta; class Pinopsida; order Cupressales; family Cupressaceae; genus Cupressus; species Cupressus sempervirens. The sequence continues at coordinate 847,622,205 of CM053787.1, read as the reverse complement.
ATATTTTTGATAATCAAGACAGAGTAAAATCTAGAGTAAATGACCCCAAACCCCAGGAGTTAGAAGAAATAAACTTGGGTACTGATGAAGTTCCTAAAAGGGTCTATATCGGCAAACATCTGCCTATTGAAATCAAGAAAACATTGATTAACCTACTTAGAAAATACAGACATGTTTTTGCTTGGTCATATGATGACCTTAAGGCTTACAGGGAGGATCTTTTCCAACATGTCATACCATTGAAGGAAAATGTAAGACCTTTTAGGCAAAAACAAAGACCAATCAATCCTACCCTTGCCCCAAAAATGCAAGAAGAACTGACAAAACTGAGAGATGGTGGAATAATCAAACCAATCAGGCATTCCACCTGTGTTTCAAACCTAGTTCCTGTTAGGAAGAAGAATGGGGATATTAGGCTTTGTGTTGATTTTAGAAATTTAAACATTGCATCTCTAAAAGACAATTATGGCTTACCTAATATGGAAGCCATGTTACAACAAGTGACTGGCTCTGAATTGATGTCAATGATGGATGGTGTTTCTGGATATAATCAAGTTCTAGTAAAAGAAAGTGAATAGTTCAAGACAACCTTCATGACCCCTTGGGGAACATATGTGTATGTGAGGATGCCTTTCGGCTTGATTAATGCAGGAGCTACTTTCCAAAGAGCAATGGATGTAGCATTTCATGAGTATATTGACAAATTTATGGTTGTGTATCAGGATGATCTCACAACATATTCTAATAAGGCTGAAGATCACTGCAAACATTTGGAAAAAATCTTTATAAAAGCCTTGGTATATGGAGTATCCTTAAACCCAAAGAAATGCACATTCGGGGTAACAAAAGGAAAATTATTAGGACACATAGTGTCTAAGGATGGGGTAAAAATAGATCCTAAAAGGGTAGTAGCCATTGAAAAAGTCCCCAAACCAAAAAATGTGAAAGGAATTTAGTCCTTTTTTGGCCAGGTCAATTTTCTGAGGAGATTTGTTACCAATTTTGCTGAAATCAGTAGACCCATCTCAAAGATGCTCAAGAAAGGAGCCATTATAGATTGGAATGGTGAACCCTCAAAAGCATTCCAAGATATAAAAACTACAATAAAGAATGCTCCAGTATTGAGGACCCTAGATTATGCAAAGCCCATGCATATTTTCTCTTTTGCATCATTCCATACTGTAGCTGCAGTCTTATTACAGAAAAATCAAGAAGGATATGAGCAGCCTATTGTTTTTTTCAGCAAGTCACTATAGCCTGCTGAATTGAAGTGTGAAATAAATGAAAAGCAAGCATATGCTTTGGTAAAAGCTTTTAGAAGTTACTTGGTAGGTGCTACTATTATCGCTTTTGTACCTAGTGCTGCAGTCAAGGATATATTCTCTCAGCAGGAAGTTTTAGGTAGGAGGTGTAGGTGGATCAATAGAATCCAAGAATTTAACATTGATATACAAATAAGAAAATTAGTAAGAGGTCAAGGTTTGGCCAAACTCATGGCTGAAACTAATCTAGAGGCTAATCAGATAAATCTGGTAAATGAAGATCTCAGAACCCACTTATGTGACATGGAGCAATGTGATTGGTACACCAATGTCATATATTATTTGCAACATATGGAAGCTCCTCCCCATCTGCTTGATAATGAAAAGAGGAATACTAAATTGCAAGCCATCAGGTATGTAATTGTCCAAAATAACCTATGGTGGAGAAATTTTGAGGGAATTCTGTTGAAGTGTGTGGATAAAGAAAAGACAAAAGAGATTTTGAAAGAAATGCATGCTGGAGTATGTGGAGGACACTACATGGCCAAAACTACTGCACATAAGATAATGAGGGTTGGATTCTAGTGGCCTTCTCTACTCAAGGATGCTCAAGTTATGGTTAGAAAATGTGATCCTTGTCAGAGGTTTGCTGGAAAGCTGAAATTCTCAGGAAATACTCCATTGAAGCTAGTTGAGACTCGAGCACCTTTTCAACAATGGGGTCTGGACTTCATAGGAGAGATTTTCTCCAAGTCTAGCACTGGCTATTCTTTGATTCTGGTTGCTACTAACTACTTTACAAAATGGGTAGAGGCTATCCCCACAAGAAATGCGACAAGTAAAGTGGTAAATAATTTCCTGTTGAATAATATTATTTCTAGATTTGGATGTCCATAGAGAATTGTCACAGATAATGCTATGTGTTTTAGATATGAGGAGTTCATCAAATTTTGTGATAAATATGGAATGACAAGATCATCATCTACTCCATATCATCCACAAGGGAATGGACAAGCTGAGTCCACAAATAAGAGCCTATTGAAGGTCATTAAGAGAACCTTGGATGATAATAAAAAGGCATGGGATTCCAAGTTACAGTTGGCAATATGGCCTGACAGAGTAACTGTAAAGAAAGTAATTGGTGTAGCTCCATTTGATTTAGTGTACGAAATTCAAGCCAGAATGCCTTAGAACAACTTGATGGGACTATACAATTACATCCAGTTATATGATGAAGATACTATAGATGAAATGCAAGAAATAATGGATGAATTGGTAAGATTGACCGAAACCAGAAGAGAAGCATCTTTGAGGAACAAAAAGTTGCAATTGCAAGTCAAGACACTCTATGATAAAAGAACTATAAGCAAAAAATTTGAAAATGAAGATCTAGTCTTGATGTGGAATGCCAGAATTGAAGATAAAGGAAAACATGGCAAATTTGATCCTATTTGGTTAGGCCCATATCTCATTGAGAATACTTTTTGTGAAGATTCTTATATAATCAAAGATATATCTGACAATATTCTTGAATTGCCAGTTCATGGACAGTTCTTGAAGAGGTATTTTTCTTGAAAAATACTTATTTTCTTCCATGAATAGTAGTTTTAGGGTTTCCTATCATTTTTCTTTTTCTATAAATCCTTGTAAATATCCTTGTGCTGTCTGGTTCCTTATTTTTGTCTGTTTCTTTGTGCTCTCTGAAGAAGTTGTCATCTTTCCAAATGTGTGGTCTTCTCTCCCATAGATTCTAAATTCTTGCATAGACTCAAGTAGTCAATCATCCCCAGACAAAGCCACTGTTGGTTTGACTTTTTGTGTAACAGAAGTCTTTTGTTCAATTGTAGAAAGTCAGATTTTTTATTTCTAAGTGAAGCATAGGGTTTCTGGATAATCCATCCATTGAAAAAAACTCATGAAAAACCTATGTTCTCTCTATTCATAAATTGTTGGGCATGAAATTTTTGATTTTTCAAATGAGACGAATATTCTATCACTTTTTATCTTCTATTCCCCCGAGACGCCTTTCTTCTCATTTTTCCCAGCCGTCAGATCCAAGTAGATCTACTGCTGTCGTTACCTCACTATGCAAAATTGCATGCTTTTTAAGTATGGCAAGATAGTGAATACTGAGTATTTTATGAGGCAGGACCGCAAAGTGAAGATACGGTGGTCGGAGCTTTATTTTTAGATTGATTTTTGTGCAGATACACGTTGCAACTACTGTCCAAAAAGGAAAGGGGACCCAGTAGAATATCTGAAATAAGAGTCAAAATGATGATTTTTCCGATGCTTCACCACCTCGCTATTGGAAAAATTAGACACTTTGTTGTTAGCAAAGTAGTGAGGCCCCGTGAAATGAAGAGGTGGTGACATTGCATTTTGCCGGTACCATGACTACACCAGGTGGTGTGACAAGTAATAAATGTCGTTGTTAGAAGCAGTTTAAATAACTATGGTGATGTGGAATGATAATTAGGACTACAAAAAACTTTTTGACAGGCACCAACTATGCAAAACTTCATTTTTCATTAATGCCCTTATGATTGAATGTACAAAGAGATCCTGAGTGTCAGATTGGAATGAAATCAACAGTCCTCGCTATCTCACTTTGAAAATTTGCATGCTTTTTAAGCCATGTGACATAGCGAATATGAATCAGAAGACCCTGTGTAGTTGCCTCACCCTTGATTGAGTATATGATCAACGACTGTCATCTTCTCACTATGAAGAGTTGCGAGGGAGATAATTATAGCAACATAGCGAATAAGGCCCACCGCCTTCTTTCTAAGCAAACTTAGTAACATATCATTTGATCAATTTTGGATCAAATCGATGATTGTCACTGCTTTGCTATGGCAAGGTGCTCATTCTTTATGCATAACGAAGTAGTGACATGCTGACACATGTCCTCAGTTGTTAATGGGTTCAGATATAAGTGCCATCAAGGAAAGAATTATGTACATGGTAAGTTCTCATTGGGTAAATTGACTGACATGTCAAATACAACTCCTAGTTGTTCTCTCCATATCACATGATCGTAGGATCTTTGAAAATCGATGACACAGTTTTAAACACAAAATGTAGTGCCACTCCCTGTATTAATTAGATATGAAAGCATTGTCTGTGAGAAAAATAGAGTATAATATAGAGAGATTTCATCAGTTTCATCTTACGCGAGAAAAGATTTGGAGCCATTCTTGTGCAGAAGCAATTACTGAAGGAAAGTGTGCCAAAGCCAGGTAGAAATTGTGAAGTTGTCTGTTCGCGAAAAGTTTGCGGAAATACAAAGGAAAAAAAAGACAAAATTCAAGTAAGTAGTACTACCATAATCCTCGTAGGCTTTTCAGTTCTATAAAAAATAAGTCCAAGATGCCTCTGAAGAAAGGATTTTCAAGTGCAGTAAATTATTTGGATAGGAATGTGCATGATGATTTTCTTGAGTTGTTTCTTGAGTTTACTGTAGAGACAGTACAAGTTAAAAGGTTAACCTTATTGAACCCTAGGCTAAGGATAGCTGATGGATTGTATGATAAGGGTAATTCGGTTCAGGATGCTCAAACTTCTCAAACTGGTTTGAGTTTGTTCAAAAAATGGTTTGCAGAAAGGAAATTATATGCCCCTCATGCCAATATATGGAATTTTGATCTTGGAAAGCTTGTTGTTCCCAGTGTGTTTATGGATTATGACCTACTTGAAACTGTAGCTAAAAGTTATGATCAAGCCACTAAGGTAGTGAGAAGAATGGATGGTGAGGTTTTAATTAGCATTAGTCCAGAAGAAATTAGGAAGGTTTTCAGTCTGGGACCTCTCACCATGTATCATGTGCCCATTAATTTGGTAGAGTTAGAAAAAGAATATATGTCCAAAAGGGATATAGTTAGACAAGGTGCATTGAAAGCCCACATAGGCAGAATTGGAAACCTACCAGCAACAACATCATCTTCTAAAGAACCTTTCAAGAAATCATGCTTTAATGCTAGGGTAGTAGAAATATACAGGACCCTATGCAGAGTCTTCGGAGAGGGTGAAGAAGATTTTATTCTGGTGAGCTTCATGTATATGATCACCCAAATCTCTTCTTTCGGTGTAGAAATATTTTTTTGATTTTGCATCTTACCTAGCTAATGAGATTCACAATGGATTGGTGGGGATTGCAAAGGGCAAGGTGGAAAGGGTTTGGGGTCAGTACTCCTTATTGATGCATATATTTATTTTTAAAGGGGTTACATATTTCGGTAAAGAAATGGTTTTAAATAGGGAACAAGAAGGGGAGGTACTACCAGTTCAATTATGGAGTGCAGACATGACTTGGGAAGTAGAAAATGCTAGTTTTGTTAGATTTGATAGGCACTTTGCTTCTAAACTAAGATGCCTCATATTGAGTGACAATCCCAGACTTCCTAAGGCACTAATGCATCTTGTTAGGCCTACGAACAGACCCCATAGTTTAAAAGTTTCACATAGTTGGGGAGATATCTTCCCATATCTAGTCTCAACTATCATTAGGGTCTATGGGTTCAAAGGGACACCCCATGTACTACCCTATCAAGTACCTTTAAAGGTAGGGGTAGCTGAGTTTTTATGGCAGTTGGGAGGAGTGGAGGAGAACTTTTTGCACAAAAGGGGAACAGGATCAATTTTTCCTAACTGCACTGTAGCTCACCAGTTTGTAATAACTAAAGAAGGGTGGATCTTCCTCTACAAATTTTTGGATCGATATAAGATGGTAGTATCTCATGCTCATTTTTGTGACATAGAAGATTTCTTTAATTTTGTTCTTAGACATAGGATCAAGCTTTGTCCAAGTCAGCGTGAATTCTACTTCCCTGAAGATATAATAAGGAATGAATATTCTCTCCAGGAGCAAGAAACAAAGAAAGGAAAATGGAGAGTCTATTCAAAGGTTTTGGAGTTTATTAATTGTTTTGACAAAGATTACAGTCCTCTTAGTAATGCTGCAACTAATTTAGGTAGGATAAATAAGCTCATGAGTACATTCTCAGAAATAATGGAGGTAATGAATGAAAAGAAACAAAATTTTATTGATTCTTTTCTAGATAAAGCCAGACAAGTTATTAAGAAATTAGGTTTCACCCCTAACAGAGGAGTAGGTCCACTAGTTGTGCAAAAGAGGATAGGATATATTGTTATTCAAGATCAGATGCCCATTGTAAACAAAGAAAAATAGGTAATTGAATCAACTAATACTGTCCTTGAAGAAAGACCCCCTAAACCTTCTCCCAAAAGAAGAAAAATAATAAGGGAAGAGGAATCCCATGATGAAGGGCACTCACTTTCCCAAACTCCGATGAGAATTTAGGAGGAGCAGCTCACCAATGAGAAAATTGAACAAATGGGGTCACAAGGAGGAGTTTTTGTTACTCAAGCTGAAATTGATGAAGGGAACCCCCAGGAGCCTCCTGTGCCAAGTTTTGAATTAAATGTAGCAAATTTTAGAGGAAGGGAATTAGACCCTATTTTGGAACAAGCCAGTCAGTAAATTTTGTCTGATAACAATTTTGTAAAATCTAGGGTTTTCCATCAGTTTGCATGGAGGGCAAACATGCACATTTTTGAACAAAAGTGTAGGAATATGAAAGCAGAGCATCCAGAAATGGATGAAGCCTCAATTCATAATCAAATAAAGGAACAAATGATACAATAATTCCAGAATATAACCCCTGATGAGGGTAGACAGATGGTGAAAAATGCAAATATTTTATTATTTCCCAATTGGGATATTGCTGATGCCTTAATTTTTAATTCTATGTCAAATAATTTAGGATTACAGGATCCAGATAAAAAGGAATTCTTGGGAACAACATTCAGTAATGATCAAGCTACCCTTGTTATGTGGTCACTAAGAAGAGGATCCAAGACTACTCCATTACAGCCTGATGATTTAGGACTAACATGGAGTATCATTGTGAGGAGGGTCACTGATACTTCAAATGTATAGGCAGCCTACATGAATGTGGACTATTCTAAATTTGCCTTGGCCACTACAGAAAGAGAAGAAAAGGAAATGACTGATTTGCAGAGTAAGTATGAAATAGTGGTGGATGCCTACAGTCAAGAAGTAAAAAAGAGAATTGAGCTGGAAAATAGGGTATCTCAATTGGACAAGATACTTGGAAAAAGAAATGTGGGAGAATCCAGTACACTTGGAATTATGTACCCTTCACAGTCATTTGTTGGATCAACCCCTATCATTGAAATACTAGACACCCTTGAAAAGCCCCAATTCTATACTGCAGAGGACTTCAAAGCAAAAAAAATTAAATTACATGAGTTGCAGATAGAATTTAGAAATCAACAGGAAGAAAAATTGAAGCAGGGTGTGGTATATTTGAGGGATAAAATACAATGGTCAAATTTTTATGATTAGTTGACAAGAATTATAACCCTTATGGATGAGTTGAATAAAGAAAAGGATAGACTGACTTCTCTTGTGTAGAAATGGAGGGAGAGAAATAATGATATTACAATCATATGTATATCTATAGTCCAAATGCCTTATCATCAAGTTGAGAAAATTTTTGATTTGTTAAATAAGCTAGAAAATTTTGGTGATGAAAGAGATTCTTTACAGAGAAGATTAATACTCTATTTTTCCAAACATATTGCTGAAAAATTCACCCTATTTTCTTGTGCTTTAGAATCTGTTGATAAGGTAAAGGAAAAGGAAAAAGGGAAAAGGGAGATGGATGAGTTATTCAATGAAAGAATAATAAACATCATGAGTGAGACTGGCCACTGGTTCTGGACAAAGACAAATGAAGAGCTAGTAAAAATACAGTTGTTTTATACTGCTATAAGTAAAGAATTTGATGATTTAGAAGAAAGTACAATTTTTTTAATAAAGATACAAAGAGAAGCTCTAAGTTTTGATTGGCCAGATGATGATGTTTTTAATGAATGGAAAAATCAGTTTATGGAACAGATGTTAGGAGACAATGAGGAGGAAGATGCTAAAGTAATAGTTACGCTTGTAATTGGTAATGAAGACATGGAAGATCCCCAAATTAAAGTGAGTTTGTAGGTAACTGAAGATGATACATCACTTTTAGACCTCATGGCTTTGTACTCTAAAGATGAAGAATGATTGTAAGATCAGATCATATTTTCTTGTCTCAACAAATGAGAAGCATAACAGAAAGGGACCCACCAAGGAATGTTTTTTGTAATTTGCCTTTCTATTATTTTGTTCTTGTCTTTTTGATAGAATTGTAGGTGAGTGCCCCTTTTTTAGAGGGACACCTATCATTTTTTTTTAGCCTGAAGCTTGTTACATCTCACACTATTTATGTGAGATCCCAAGGCTAAAGAGAGGGTTCAAATTCTTTTTCTTCTAGGTATTGTGCTTAGTCTAGTTTTTGGTCCAAATTTTGAAAGCAAGTTTGTAATGTATTTTTCTTTCAAATTTTGGAAAATTCATGAAGATAGAATGAACTGTGTTTCTTTTGGAAGGCTATTCTAAGTTTATTGTAAAAGATGTACCATTTTCAAAGGAAATGAATACAAACTATGAACTGTCCCCATATCAGTTCTTTCTGAATTTTTTCTCCTGCTCAATACTTAGCTGCCTTGATGTTGTATGAGTAAAAGCCTATACAATTGAATTCAATCTAGTTAGGTCGTATATCCATCTATCATTGCTGTTAATTCAATGGATTAAATAAAAGCTTTGATGAATGTGATAAGATTCCTTAAGTATTGAAAAGGATCTTGAATGATAAATTCTGATAAGAATTGCTGATAAAATTTGTTGTAAGGCAACAAATTAGATCTTAGATTTTGCTATAGACTCTGAACCCCCAATGGATTAGGCACTGATCAAGTTATTTCAGCTGAAGGAGAAATATCTTACAAATGGTTTTCCAAATGCATCATCAAATCAAATTTTACTTTTATTTCTTGTAGATCTTCAAATTTGGCCAACACTTGTCTGCATGGAAATTTTTGAGCTTCAGTTAGCCATTGTTGTTGAAAACATCTGCAGATCTATAGAAGACTTCTTGGCCATATCTATTTATGGAATGTGTTTAGTAAGTTAGTAAGAATTATGTATATATTTGAGGATCATGAAATTAGAATTAGAATGAAACTAAGAATAATCCTCATATAGTCATTGCAATTTTTTACCATCCCTGGGTATACCCACCCTGGTTGTGCAGAGCCAAAAGAGTAGAAAACCATTTGTGGTTTTGTTGAAGTTGGGTCCAAATACCTTATATACGCAATTGTTAATAAGAATAGGCTAGTCTTTAGATTGTGTATGTACTGTCATTCTGGTATTAAGAATTTTGTCGCTTAGTAGTTTTAGTACCTTTTAAAACTCCAACACTTAGGTGGTCTCCAAAACTCAAAAAACTGCAATAACTTTCAAACCATGGGGCCTTTTGACTTGATTCTTTTTCTGGAATGCTCTAAATTAAAATTACATTCATCTAGACAATTTAAACCTTCTAGTTCACTAAAATGATGGCCCAATTACATACTCCTTTTTTTTTTAGCATTTACACATATCCCAAGGTGTTCAAATACTCTATCCTAGAACACTGATAGTGGAACTGTGAGAGTTGGAACCTTTATTTTACCCAAATGGTATCCAAAAATGAAAACACATGAAATAGAAACTAAGTCTAAGTACCTTTTTTTGGGTGACATAGGATTGCCCTTATACCTCTAGATGCTCTTGCATCACTTTCTATCTACATATTCGATGTCAAATTCACTAAGGATCACAACCCATTTGGCTTAGCATCTTGTAAGAGTGGCCCTACTTAGGAGATACTTTAGTGGGTCAATCTTAAAGATGAGCATTTTTTCCAATGGAGCATTTAATGTATCAGCTTTTGGGCTACAATGACAATAGCAAGGCAAGTTTGTTCAATGAGTGAATAATTTAGTTCATAGCCCATAAGTGTTCTACTAATGTAATATATGGCTCACTCTCTTCCTTGCTCATCATTTTGTTCTATGAGAACTCCTAACACTATATCTATAGTAGATATGCATAGGATGAATGGTTTACATGGAATTGGGGCCATTAAAAATTATGGATATAGAAGATAATCCTTGATCTATTGAAAAGACTCTTGGCACTACTTGTTCCATTCAAAGGATACTCCCTTATGTAAGAGGTGTTGAAAGGAGTGACACTTATCTACTAGTTGTGCAATGAATCTGCAGATGGACTGTAATCTTCCTTGTACTCCTCTTAAGGTTTTTAGATTTGTTGGAGGCATGTCAAGTATTGATTTTACTATCTTAGGATCCACTTCAATGCCTCAGTGAGAAACAATGCATCCTAGGAGCTTTCTAGAAATAACCCAAAACACACACTTTTTTGGATTTAGTTAGAGGTTATAGCTTTCCATTCTATTGAATATCTGATCCAGGATGCCAAAATGATCTTTTATTTTATAGGATTTGCATAGTAAGTCATCAACATAGTCTTCCATTAGGATGTGCATGAAATCATGGAAAATGGTAGTCATTGCTCTTTGATATGTTGCCATAGCAATTTTAAGACCAAATGGCATAATATTCCAGCAATATGTTCCCCAAGGGTATGTAAAATTTATTTTATGTTAATCTTCAGGGGCTATTCTTATCTTATTATAGCTGGAAAAGCCATCTGTTAGTTATAACATCTCATACCCAGTTGTCATGTCTACAATGATATCTATATTTGGTAAAGGAAAATCATCCTTGGGGCATGCCTTGTTAAGATCACAAAAGTGAGTGCATATCCAAATGCCACCAATGTGTTTTCTTACTAGTAATAGATTAGATATCCACTAGGCATAATGAATGGGTCTTATGAAGTCAACATCCAATAATTTCTTCAATTTAGCTTTAACAAGGAGGGCAACTTGAGGATGCATTTTTCTCAACTTTTGCTTTACCAAATTCACTCTTGGCTTTAGTAGTAAGTGATGAAGGACTAGTTCAAGATATAATCCTAGCATGTTTGTATAAGACCATGCAAAGTTGAGCTGCCTCTCTAGAAAGAATCTGACAAATTCATCATTTTCCTCTAGTGATAATGAGGCTACAAAATGTATGACCTTGGGGTTGTTATGAGTTCTCAGATTAATCTCTTCTGTCATTTCCACAAGTAATGTTGATCTTTCCTTTAATGGGGGTGTGTCCAATCTTCCATCCTTGAGCACCTCAAAGAGGTTTTCATCCTTAGATATGTCCTTTATTTTTACTTTTTCATGGTCTAATGGTGCCTTTTGGTTTTCACCAAGAGACCTACTTTTGTCTTTTTTCGTTATTTTCTGAATTTTGTGGCTAGAAGATAGATTTGACTCCCCAAAATATGCCATAATGTTTAGATCAATGGAAAATCTAGACTTGTGATCACCTTATGGTAAATCTTCACAGAGCTCGAAGGATTTTTTGATGGCATCATCATTTTCAAACTAGTCAAACATTGGTGGTCCTTTTTGGTCCCAATCAATAAGTTTTGAGCTTTGGTCAAAGGCATATATATGGATATCCACTTCAATGATATCATTGGGATCCTATTCAGAAGTAGGAGAGCTTGGATCCTAGATGTTTTAATCCAAGGTGAAAAATTGGTTTGAGTGATAGGTGGATTTACATGTTTGCCTTCCATAGGTAGGCTATTTGGGTCAGAAAACATATGATCAAGACTAAGGGAGGTATTAGGATCATCAATGTTGAATACAAATTGGGTAGGTTCAAGTTGGGTGTTCTTAGATGCCTTGTTATCATTTGAAGCATTCACATCCTTAGATTAGGATGACTTCATATTAGGAAGACCCAAAATAAATGGTTTGAATCCAAGTCCCAAGCTTTGAGATCATCCTGATGTAGTGATGGGTTGAACAACACCTTGCTTTTGAGGTCCCAAGCCACTATATCCATCATATCCCATTTTCTACATGATGGTGAATCCAAGTCCATACTTGTCAGGGGATATAGGAGTAAGTTCTTCTTTTGCTTTAGCCTTTTCAATCCATGTAGAGTTATTTTCATAGACATGTTCTTCATGTAGTCCACCTCCACTAGTGAAAGCAATAGAAGGTTTCTTTTGAAATGTGAACTTAGGCTTGTTCTGTATAAGCTAAGGTTTACCATATGACTTTGGAGATAAAGGAAGTTTCCCAATGTGAAAGGTATGTGACATGCTGTACTCACTACAACCTTGGACTTGGATTTTGAGCTTTCCTTTGAATGTCAGGGTGAGTTTGGAAGGATCAACATACTTGGAGGAGTCAAGTGGATTTTCTGCAAGGTTTTTTGGGACCTAGTATGCAGTGGTTCCTCTAAGATTGGCACAAAATTGGAAGGGGTCTGGATCACCCAAAATGGTGACCTCTACATTATTATCGGATAATTTTAAGCACTGGTGGTATGTAGAAGGTACTTCCTTCATAGCATGGATCCATGGGTGGCCTAGTATCATATTGTGGTTCATTTTTATATCTAGGACCAAGAATAAAGTGATCTCAGTAGCTAAACCAACTCTAATGGTTAAATGATGACACCCATAGAGAAGAATTCACCATTGTCATAGGCTTTGATTGTAATCCTTCAAGAGGGATCCACATCATTTTTAGATTAACCCAAACCTTTGACTACTTTAAGTATACAAATATTCAGCCCTGCTCCCCCATCTATCAAGATACATCTAACTTTAACATTGTGGACAAAGACCTCAAGTTGAAGGGGATCATTCTGGTTTGGTCTATCTTTAGGAATATCCTAGGGGGGAAAGGTGATGTGTTGTGATGTAGAAAGGTTCCCAACCATGGCTTGGAACTGGGTAACATTGATCTTACCTGGGACTACTATCGGTGTTGAATAAGCTTTGGTCAAAGGCATATATATGGATATCCACATCAGTGATATCATTAGAATCCTGTTTAGAAGTAGGAGAGCTTGGATCCTAGAATGTTTCAATCCAAGGTAAAAAAAAAATTTGAGTGATAGGTGGATTTGCATGTTTTTCTTTCATAGGTAGGCTATTCAGGTCAGCAAACATATGATCAAGACTAAGGGAGGTATCAGGATCATCAATGTTGGATACAGATTGGGTAGGTTCAAGTTGGGTGTTCTTAGATGCCTTGTTATCATTTGAAGCATTCACATCCTTAGATGAGGATGAATTCATATTAGGAAGACCCAAAATAAATGGTTTGAATCCAAGTCCCAAGCTTCGAGATCATCCTGATGTAGTGATGGGTTGAACAACACCTTGCTTTTGAGGTCCCAAGCCAATATATCCATCATATCCCATTTTCTGCATGATGGTGAATCCAAGTCCATACTTGTTGGGTGGATATAGGAGTAAGTTCTTGTTTTTCTTTAGCCTCTTCAATCCATGTAGAGTTACTTTCATAGACATGTTCTTCATGTAGTCCACCTCCACTAGTGAAAGCAATAGAAGGCTTCTTTTGAAATGTGAACTTAGGCTTGTTCTGTATAAGCTGAGGTTTACCATATGACTTTGGAAATAAAGGAAGTTTCCCAATGTGAAAGGTATGTGACATGTACTCACTAAAACCTTGGAAATGGATTTTGAGCTTTCCTTTGAATGTCAAGGTGAGTGTGGAAAGATCAACATACTTGGAGGACTCAACTGGATTTGTTGCATGTTTTTTTGGGACCTAGTATGTAGTGGTTCCTCTAAGATTGGCATAGAATTGGAAGGGATCTGGATCACCCAAAATGGTGACCTCTACATTATTATAGGATAATTTTAAGCATTGGTGGTATGTATAAGGTACTTCCTTCATAGCATGGATCCATGGGTGGCCTAGTATCATATTGTAGTTCATTTTTATATCTAGGACCTAGAATAAAGTGATCTCAGTAGCTAGACCAACTCTGATGGGTAAATAATGACCCCCATAGAGAAGCATTCACCATTGTCATAGGTTTTGATTGTGATCCTTCAAGAGGGATCCACATCATATTTAGATTAACCCAAACCTTTGACTACTTTAAGTATACAAATATTTAGCCCTGCTCCCCCATCTATCAAGATACATCTAACTTTAACATTGTGGACAAAGACCTCAAGGTGAAGAGGATCATTCTAGTTTGGTCTATCTTTAGGAATATCCTATGGGGGAAAGGTGATATGTTTTGATGTAGAGAGGTTCCCAACCATGACTTGGAACTGGGAAACATTGATCTTACTTGGGACTACTAACTCTTTAAGGGCTTGATCCAAAATCTTCTAATGTTGGGGAGACACATGCAGTAGGTCCAAGATGGATATTTGTGTAGGGGTCTTGCCAAGCTATTCAACAAGGCTATAATCAGATGAAGTAGGAGTAGTAGGTCTACTAGGGGGTGTAGGTCTAGTAGGAACAGTAGGTCTAGATGGGGCTCTAGGTAGGGTGATCTTGGTATAACATGTAGTGACAACACAATGTGGGTCTTTAATCTTTAAGGTGAATGTGGATATGTGAGAATCTAACTCATTGAAATAGTTAATGGTGTAGTCATATCTAGTGCATGTCTAATTCACATTACCTTATGAGTTTGAGTTTGATCTAGAAGGTTTCTCTTTGTCATGATTACCCAAAGGATCTTTGAAGATAGTGTGATTAGATTTGGATCTAGCAGTGATGGATTGACTATGATTATACCATCATCAATGAGGTCTTGTATTGCATGCTTTAGTTGGAAACATGATTAGGTCTTATGTGCTTTAGTGTAGTGGTAATCAAATTTTTTTTTCCAATCTCACCAATCTACTTTAGTTAATGGTTCATCTTTGATTGGGGGTAACTATAGGAAGTTAGTATTGAGTAATTATTGTAGTGCAGTCTCAAGAGGTATCCCCGATGGTGTGAGTTTCTTGTCCTTGGTTCTAGGGTTTCTTCAGGGTTTGTCCCACATGGAATTCTTAGTCTTCTATTGTGGGGCTGATGTTTGATTGGGAGTTTGTGAATTCATAGGGTTTGTACCTTTCAAAGTTAGTTGAGGTTGTATTGTGCTAATCATGTGGGTATCCACAATGCCATCATTGATCATATTCTTGTTTTTGGAGAGAAATTTTTCCTTGTCATTAGCTAAGTTGGTGTTTGTTTGTTCCTTTTTTATTTTTGAGGATTCCCTTATAGATAAGAGAATCTTCAATACTAGCCCCTTTTTTCATCAATTTAGAAATGGTGCTTGGACTTTTGATTTTGAGTTCATACTTTAAACCTAGGACTAGTTTTTCAATGCATAGGTTAACTTGTTGTTCTTCAAGAATATCTAGTGAGCATTGACTCACTAAGCTTCTCCAACATAGTAAGAATGTGATGAATGGTTCTCCTATCTTTTATTTAGTTGAGCATAGATTGGAAAGTATCACCTCATTTGTAATGTTAAAGGCAAAGTGGGAGATGAACTTTTCTGTTAGTTTTGACATAGATTTGATAGTACCAAGACGTTTTGAGTACCAATCGAGTGTGGGTCCACCTAGAGAACAAGAGAAAAATCTCATGTAGAAAGTGGGCTCATCACTGAGTTTGGTACAAGAGTCACAAAATTCTCAAATTTGATCAACAGGGTTGCCTTTTCCTAGGTATTTTTTGAATCTTGGAGCCTCAAAGTGTTTTGGGAATGGAGGTGCATATAGACTTTTGTTAAATTGATTAGGATGTAAGTCCCTTTTTGTATATAGAGCCTATTTCTTTTGGACTCCCAATGCCTCAACTTTTTTGGAAAGTTGTTTGAATTAATGCAATAGCTCTTCATTAGGGTTTTGCATGATAGCTTTCCCTTCAAGTATTTTGTGCCTATGAGTAGACTATTTGCTATGGTGGGAGCTATGTCTACTCAATTCTAACATTTTTGTGTCTAATGAGTCTGGTGATGTGTCACTAGGTGGTGGAGGTATGTTAGTACCTTGAAGACAAAAGGGTCCCTATTGTAACACATGTTGGGGTACTTGTTGTGGTATTTGGTCTAGCACTTGTTGTGGTATCGATTGTGATTGATGTACCATGTTTTTTTGTTGTGCCATTTGTTGTGGTTATTGTTGGGATACCTCTGTTGGTTGTATGTGAGACCATGTGTGTGATTGTTGTTGTACAGGTATCTATTGGGGTTTTTGTGGTACATTTTTTTGTTGTAAAAAATGTTCCTAGTATGAAATTTGTTGCTCAAGGAATCTTTAGTATTCCAACTATTGTTTGAGTTTCTCTTGTTGCTTAGCAAACATGGCTTGTTTTTGTTGGATTTAGTGTTGATACATTACATGGAAGTCAAGTGGGTTTACATTGGATTGTGTGTTAGGGGTGTAGGATCCTTGCACCACTTGAGGTTGTTGTTGTTGTGGTTGATGTTTCTGTTGATATGTTAAATGTGTGTTGGAAACATTAAGTCCTTGGACTATTATAGGTTTATGTTGTTTGGGTAGTTGGTTATGTCCTTGAGAATTGATCACCATGTTGGTATTGTTGCTTTGGCACCTTTGTCTATTTGAGGTTTATGCTTGCGACATCATATTGACTTGAAATTGAAGTGCATTTCTTTTGGAAATAGGTGTAATATCAATAAAACTTTTCCTTTGTGCATTAATAGAAATTGTTGTAGTTGATGTTTCACATGGTGTACTTGTGGGAGGCTCCATAACATTTGACATCATAACACTTGGTAGAGTTAGAAGCAGAGGTGCATTTTATGGATTTTCCTCCAAAGGACGTATATTTGGCATCCATAGAGTAGAAGTCCCTTTAGTTATGTCTGTTTGTTGCACCATGTGATTGTGATCAAATCTTAGCATCCTTTTGGGATATTGGTTGTGGTTCATCCCACAAGGGATTGATGTTGATGTGTTCAAATGTACTTTGGAGGATTTTGATGGTTGATTCTTGATGGGACCTTATAGGTTCCATTATTGCATTTGAAATCTCCAAAGGTTGTTTCCATTATCTAAGTCTAAATTGATCATGGGTTGTATGTTTTCAATTGTTGTGTTGGTTTGATGTTTGAACTTAGGTCCTTCCATGTTTGGGTTGAATTTAGTTCTTGCAAAATTTTTTGTCTTGACATACCCTAGCCATTTCTTCATTAGTGATGCCATAGCCTATGTCAGAGTCATCACTTAGGTGCACAATACCCTATTGTGTGTTTGATGTATTATAGTTGAAGGTACTTGTATTAGGTTTCCTAAATTCAAATGAGTATGTTTGTTCTTCCTCGAGTGTGGTTAGTACACTTCCATCTCTGGGTGGTATCGACACAAATATAGGTTCAAAGTCAAGACTCCATTGAACCATCCCATTTGTAGTGGAAGTGTTTGAAGGAAACCTCATGGTAGGTGCATTGTTTAGGGTTTGCTGCATCATCTCTTGGCTATGGTGATCTTGTAGATACATGTTTAATGGGTTTGCAAGTAACGGTTGTGATGCCTCAATTTGGTCATCCTCAAAGGTTTGTTGGGTTTTCTTGCTCTTATTTTTACTTGGATGAGGTTTTGGTTGTGGTGGCACCTTAGAAATCAAAGGTTGATAAAGTTCTTCAGGTCTCTGAGTTGATTGTGCCCTAATGAGTGCTAGCATGATACCTAAGGATGCAGATGAAGTGGAGGAAAACCTAAATGCAGTCCCTTCCTCCCAAGTGTGTACCTAAACTACCAACTACACTCAGATAGTATCAAGTGCACCCTTGGTGCACTTGGGGCCCTAAACATAAGCCGTTGGTAAGTAGGAGGTATGCAATGGGTGAACAGAGGTGTTAGGGTTCCCAAAATGAAAAATGTGAATGATTTGAGCATTTTAGAGTGTTTTGCAAGGTCTAGGGATGAAATGCAAGGTGGAGATGTGTAGATTAGGGTTCTAGAACCTAGAATGATGCCTCTAATTACCAAGTGTGCTCTGAAACTACCAACTATGCACCTAATGTGTGCAGTTGGTAAAACAGGGGTGCAGTTGGTAAAACAGGGGTGCAGTTGGTAAAACAAATCAAAACTTGATAATTAGTATGTGGGTATGCGAGATGTGAGTTTTTTTTGGATTTTTAGGAAATAAATGATGTTATGAAACCTAGTAAAATGCCAAATGAAGTATGGTTTTGATATGCAAGATGCAGATGTCCTAGGGAAACTAAGCAAATACAAATGTAAAGTGACATTTTGGAGATTGACTAGAGGAGATGAAAATGACCTATAGTATGAAAAATGAAGGTTAGGGTTGGATTTTGGACTTAGTGATGTTGCTAGAGGTTGATTTATGCAAGGTGGACTATGGAAGATATCATTTTCTAAGGTTTATAATGATGTTTTGGATATGCAAAATGAGGATAAGTGATCAAGAAGAAAATTTGGTTCATAAACAAGTTGATAGGGCTTGATAGTGAAAATGATGCTAATGTTTTGAACAATGCAAGATGAATGGAATATACCACTACGGTAAGTCAAAATGACATTTAGGGACACTAGGGATATGATTATGCTAATGATAAAGGTATATGTAAGGTTTTGAACTTAGGTGAAATCTTTAGAAAGTATTTTGTCTAGGAGTTTAACCATGTGATAATGGACTTTGGATCATGACCAAAAAGTGATAAAAGACAAAAAGATCAAAATGATAAAGATGAAAAGGTAAAATATATCAAGACATAGATAGAGTTTGACCAAATAAAATGATAAGAAAATATAAAAAGACTAGTCAAGATCCATCACCCATCAACACTAGGAGATACTCTAGGACTCATACTTTGTTTAGATTTTTGACTAAATTCAAAGGTTTGGGGTTCAAAATGATGTTGATGTGACTCAAAATGATGGTTATGCTGATTAGATATGCAATATGGACATGTCCAAAGATTCAAAAAGATTTTTTTGGTGCAAGATGCCATTTAGGGTGATATGCAAAATGAGGACCTATAGAGGCTCCTAAATGTAGTTTTGGGGTCCTAAAATGTAGTTTCAAGGCCTAAAATGGTCATACAGGGGCCTAATTGTGCTTTGATAGAACCAAGTTCACTAAAATAGTACCAAATGCACCTATGGTATAGTTGGGGCTAGTTTGGGCAACTTTGGTAGTTTCATGGTGTAGTTGGGAGGCTAGGTTGAAGGGTTGCTGATTCTAAGCAAGGTGGTTGTCAAGTTGCTATGCCATGAAGCTAGGATGTTAGGGTTGATGTTATGATGGATTAGGAGATGTAAAATGAAGGATAAAACCTAAGAAATGATGTCCTAAGTGAAGAAAATGAAGGTTAGGAGATGCAGAATGTAAATCAGGGCATGCTGAGACAAGGGGACCTATCTAGGTACCTAAGGACACTGTTGAAGTCTTAAAATGTTGTCTGGAAGCCCAAACTTGGTTCTTAGACTACAAAGTGTGCTTAGATAGTACAAAATACATCTATGGTGTAGTTGAGGCTAGTTTAGGCATAGTTGGTAGTTTTAGAGCGTAGTTGGGAAGCTGGGCTAAAAATAAGGCAACTTTAGGTGCTATGGTTTCTAGATTGATGTCACAGTGAGCCAAGGAGTAGGGGATAGTGCTATAACTAGAATGAATGTTCAAAATGATCTATATGACACTTAAAATAATGGTAAAAGTGTTCAAAATGAGGGTTGGGTATGAAAAAATGCAAGGAGGACAATGCAAAGTGCAAATTTGGGGGTTGAAATGTAAAGAATGTAGGCTAAACCCTAATAAATGCACTATGAAAGATGAGGAATACTATATGAGGCCTACAAGATGCAAGATGAAGCCTATATGATTCAAGTATGAGGCCTAAAATATGGTGGATTCAAGTGGCTTCTATGCAAGGATGAAACCTATGTTATGCCAAGCATGTTTAGGATCACAAATGGCCATGTTTTCCAAGTCTTGAATATATTGGACCAAAGTTTACAAAGTTTTGACAAGGTTGCAACATTTTGATATTGTTTTATTTTTTGATAAGGTGTAAATTTGAATGTTTTCTTTTATCCTGATTAATGTCTTACACACATGCAAGACACATTAAGAAAAGAATAACTATTGTTAAAAGTGAACAAACACACCACAACCTAGGCTTTAAGACTTTATCCACTAAATTCCTACTTGAATCAAAGTTAAGCCACACTTATCCAAAGTGGAAAACCTAGGATCTTTGCACCATAGGCTCCCCCTTATAGTGCACTCACTTCTTAGGGCTACCAAGATTTTCTTCCCAAGGGATTGTTGCCTCTACTAAGGACCATGAGAATGTAGGATGTCTTCACAAGCATGGGTGACCACTTCAGCTAGTGGATAGAAAGGATTTTGGCCACTAAAACATGGTTTCTAGTAAGGGCATTCTATTTAGCAAGTGAATGATAAACTTCCTCAAAAGGTCTCCCATCCCTGAGAACTGGGGTTTGATGCACCACAAGGGTATTGGAGGAGAGCTATCACTCAGTAATACCACCAACATAGCTTTCACTGTAATCAAGTTTTATATAGCAGCTAGAATGTTGACCTAGCTTTTGGCCCATTACTACTCTAAAGTCATCCTCTGGCATACCCAATATTGACTATCTTGTTCCAAGGTGGGCTTCTTATAGAAGTCACACATATTTCTCTTACACCCAAGATCGATGAATGGCAAGGGGAGAAGATATATCCATGTAACCCCTAGGGTTTTAAACACCATAGACACACCAAGCAAAAAATAAAATGTTCATTTTAAGCACCAAGGTGTTATTTACTCTAAGAAATCCACACACATGGTTTTGACAAACACACAATATCTTCGACAACATCCTACGAACAATAATTAGTAGTTTTTTTATGATCATCTCTTCATCAAAAAACCACCACATGCTACAAATAGACCATCAATAACACAAAATCATCTAACCTATGTTCTAGAAGAAAATAGAAACTTTAGATGTAGATTCTAATTAAAACAAGTGCTTTCTATGAACCAAGTGCACTTAAATAGAGTAGACTACGCCCTAGGAGGCCAAAATGACCCAAAATGCCCCCAAGTGTACTTAGATAGTGCTAACTACATTGATGGTGAACTTGGGGCTTAGAAGGGTGCATTTGGTAGGTTCTAGGCACAGTTGGGATGTCAATGGCAAGTTATGGGGAAATGGTGCCGACGAAAGACCCTAAAACTAAAAATTTTGAAACCTATACACTCGAGTACACCTAGATAGTGAAGACTACACCCATGGTGTAGTTGGGTATTAGAAGGGTATAGTTGGTAGCTTTTGGGCACAATTGGTCAGTTAGGAATAGCAAATAGGGGTTATGGTGTCTCCTAGGCCCCTAAAACTACCTCCTAGGGGTCCCACGTGTACCCTAGGATAGAAAGCTAACAAAATGAATGGAATGTGATCATATAACCATATTACTAGACCCCCTAATTAATCTAGGTGTGATAAGGAATTGCAGATAATCATTATAGCCTTCCAAATGAGCTCCTTCCTTGCACATACAAGCACAAAACAAGAAAACCCAAGTCAGATAAGCATGTTCACATTAGGTTCACCAATGTAGGACCTAGAAGTGGACTAATTTCTAACATACTATTAGCAAATCACAAACCCAATAAACATATGTTAACAACCTCTAGGCTACCATGAAATCCAAATGAATCAAAGAAAGCAAAATAATGTTAAAAGCTCCCTCTTTCACTTGTAACTCCCATGTCCTTCTTTCTTCTCCATGTGATGTAGCTCCAAATTTCCTATAGTATACACAATTTTGAAGAAAAATTCTATCATAATGATGGAGCTATGAGAATACTTGAAGTTGTGATTTTAGTGTGAGAGATGGAGTGAAAATACGAAAGAGCCAAGGACTAGACATGAGAGAAAGAATGGTCATTTTATAATCAGCGTGGAGGATGAGAGCATTGGATTTATCACCCTTAGATATGAAACTTGGCAAGAGATTCCTTGGAGAATCTATGATGCATATGACACAAGATGCCAAGTGTAGGATTCTATGACACTTGGAAGTCAAACATGGCTAAATGTGGAAGAGAAAATATGATACTTCAAGCCCACTTAAAGCCAAGAGTCCATGAAAAAGGGAGCCAGATATGGATGTATGTAAGAGAATAATAATATTGGATTATGAGATATCTTAGCCAAGTGTTAAAGGAGAATCCACGAGGTGTCACACTCATGTGTCATGACGATGTCAATATTTTGTGGAATATTTGAATTAAAACTCCTTTATTCCACAAAATAGAAATGAGTGAAAATAGAATTAATGGAGGAAAATATGACTTAGAAATTTGAGAATTTCCATGGTTTGTGAATGATGAACTAATTAACTAATAAAATTAATTAATTGAGGAAGTTAGTTAGGAAGAATAATTAGTGAAATGACATAGGATTAAATTATGGGTTGTTTAATCCTATAGGAAGAGTTAGTAGATCCACGAGGTGTCACACTCATGTGTCATGACGATGTCAATATTTTGTGGAATATTTGAATTAAAACTCCTTTATTCCACAAAATAGAAATGAGTGAAAATAGAATTAATGGAGGAAAATATGACTTAGAAATTTGAGAATTTCCATGGTTTGTGAATGATGAACTAATTAACTAATAAAATTAATTAATTGAGGAAGTTAGTTAG
This sequence comes from Cupressus sempervirens, assembly GCA_028749045.1. Classification (NCBI taxonomy): domain Eukaryota; kingdom Viridiplantae; phylum Streptophyta; class Pinopsida; order Cupressales; family Cupressaceae; genus Cupressus; species Cupressus sempervirens. The sequence goes on along the minus strand of CM053787.1, from coordinate 847,599,382 downwards.
GAAGAATAATTAGTGAAATGACATAGGATTAAATTATGGGTTGTTTAATCCTATAGGAAGAGTTAGTAGATGATTGGCCAGTTTGATTAAATAAATGTAACAGAATCCTTTGATGAAATGTGATGATAATAGAGATTGACTAGGATGATGGTAGATAGACCAAATCCATGGTCAAATTAATTGATTGATTGAAATTGATAACATGCCAAGGACACATGACATGAATTAATGATATGTAACATTTAACTAACATTGTAAAATGCTATAGGATCGAGATTGGTTGATAAGGTTGATCATAATAACATTAATGGACACTATCAATGTTATTAAATGGTTTATGATGCCATGATCTAACACTGAGAGACTTGATAATGTCAAGGATGGGATGATGTGAATGATAGTGTGACCTATCACTGAGAGCCATGCCAATACTAAGGTTAGATTGATAAGATTTGATAGATTGATAGGTTTCTAAGGCACTAAAAGCCACACCAATGCTTAGGATTGGATAGATGATTATTGATTTGGGATGTTTGGCATGCTCCAAATTGATTTGAACTAATTTTGGGTTGATTTGGGATGATTTCAAGTTGATTTGATATGATTTCGAGTTGATATGATATGATTATGAGTTAGTTTGATATGATTATGAGTTGATCTGATATGGTTTTTGATGATGTTGAAATGGTTCCAAAATGATGTGAAATTGATGTGAAAGAGGATATGAATGATGATAGACACTATTTAGATACAATCAAGTTGGCCAAAATATCATAGTTAGTGGAATGAGAAAATGGGATGAATTAGTATGAAGAAGTGATGTCAATTTAGGAGCTCAAGAGTATTTTCAAGGGTTACCACTCTAGATAGTGACCAAACAATTAAAATTATATCTCAATTTTTTCAAAATGAAGATACAAATCCAATGCAACTAACAGTTCAAAAATTGGAGTTGAAATGCAAAAGTTTTGGCCTCTAGAGTGCAACATAGGGGCTTCGCGAGTAGTTTTGGGCATCCTACTATGCCAAGTGCACCCAGTGCACACTTGGTAAGCCCAAGTGCACCATGATAGTACCGACTAGACTTAGAATGAATTGAAACTTTGTGTGAGTGTCCAAAATGGTTCAAAGAGGTTAGAAAATAAGTGAAATTAGTCAACCATGGTCACATTTGGTGAATATTGGTCAAAAAAAGGTCAAAATGAGGCTAGAATTATAACACCCCAAAATTGGCTCATTGCCATCACCACCAATTCTGGTCTATTTCAATCAATCCTAAGTCCTATGTCACTAGGCAATTCTAGCTCTGATATTCACTACTTTTCTTAATTTTCAAATGTAGAAGACCCTAATCTACATTCATGATACTTTTTATTTAATTCTTAAAGTATTAACTCATATTAGTCACATTAAACCTACTGATTAAGATTTAATTTAATTTGAAGTATTTATACTTTAATTAAATTAAATGATCACCTAAGACTAATATAATAAGGGGTTAAATTTATTTAATTTACTAACTATTCTTACTTTAATTAATTGAATGTGATTATTCAATTAAATAGAAAAAGCATTTATGAGGTCATGTCTCATTTATTAAATTAAATAATATCTTCAAAATGCTCTCTTCAATTTCAAATGGAAACTTTGAGTGAACTACTTCTCAAAATTGAAATCAATCTAGTTAACTTGCTTTCATGCTTATGACAAGTTCAATTAACTACTCATCACACTCAGATTTGAAATAGTTCACTTCACCTGCACAAGGAAGTTTCCATCTTAATTGAATCTTCTATCTAATCCTAGCCATTCATCAAGGTTGATCCTGACCATTGATTCATTCCTGAATTCTATTTAAAGGACTCATAATTCCTCATTGCAAGGGTTGAATTGAATTGATATTGAATTTCTGCTGAATTGTGCACTCACTTTGAGCTCTTTATTTCCATAGGCTTTTATCTCTTAGATTAAGAATCATTTTAGCTTCAATATGAATACATATACTCTAGATTATTTTATATATTTTTAGATTAAATAAGTATATCATTTAGAATAATTTCATTCATCTAGATTTAATTACATTCAAACCCTTCATTCTAGAATGGTCTGGTTTCCTGCATCTCAACTTTGAGAGCATAAACAGGCAAAATTCTTCTAGATAGAAAGCAACAGGTTGCACTGTTAGATCTCTTGGATGAGCTATCCCATGTTCATTCTAGGATGAATTTGTAGGTAAGGACTATGTTGAATTGTGTGCAAGGTTTAGAGACCCAAAAATTCACACATACAGGACTAAGTGGAAAGCCCTAGAAGGTTGACAGACAATGTAGGAATGCAAGATGAAGATGATTTGGTGTATTGGAACACATGATCATGGTGGTGAATGAAGACCTAAGAGATGAGATGAGGACTATTTGGAATGAGTTGAAGACTATTTCTTTCAAAGAGTGCACTATATGTCAAATGGAGCTTCATTTTGATCAAATCGTAGGCGTGAACCATTTTTTAGCGTCTAAAAAACCTTGCTACTGAAACTGTGTTTTTTTGGTTTCTGGGTGCTTGTTGCAAGCTATATAACTAATTATCCTTAATGAATGAGATGTTGAAAAATTTAGGGATTGAATCAGGGCTAGATTAATTCCTTTTATCAAGAGATAAAGTCCTAATTTATTATAGGTTGGGAGATATGGAAATTCTCTTAGAGTATCAATTTCTAGTAGTTTCACTCAATAGTTTTCTATGCTTGAATTTCAAAGTAGATGTGCAATTTTACTTAGGGAATCAAACTTTGAAAATTTAAGGGGTTGTAGAGGACCTAAATTAATACTTACCATTTTAAGCATGAGTTCTAATTCAATTTGAGCTAGGAGATATCATGATTTTACTCGGATATCGATTTCGGGCATTTAATTTCTGATGGAGGCTTACTTGTGGCTTTTAATTTATGTATGGGCATTTAATTTGTGTTCTAGGTCAACTTGTAGCTTAGTTGGGTATAAGTAGAGGGTCTTGTGGAGTCTTTTAGTCATTATTGAGTTTTAATAGAATGAAATATAGATGCAAATTTGAAGAGCTAGAGCTACATCTTAGGAACTAGAGGATCTCTTGGTGGGCTTGTGAGCACAAGTTTAGATTTCTTTGATGGTTTCTTCTAGATTGTTGTTATGTTATAGATCTATGCTAGCTAAGATTGGCTACAAGTTGGATCTTGTTGGATCTTGTAGAACTAATTTTTTAATTTCTATTTGTAATTGGCCCTAACCCAAAAGGCCTTATAGTCAGGCATATTGCATGTAATCAGTTATATTTTATGAACAATTATTGTAATTTGGTATCAGGTCTTGCCTTATTGCTTCTTGTTGTTGTGTTTCCACTATGTGGTTAAATTTTTTGGGGCTAGGACATCTCCTTTTGGAATACTCCTTCCTTTTTTTGTGTCAAGTGGTATCAGAGTGAATATTGTTCCTAAGTATGTAGACAGATAGCTGAAGTTGAGGCAGTTTGCACCAAGATTTGGATGAAGAAGTAGATATAATTTGATCTTGATCTATTGGTGGATTTTTCGCTTAGGGTTTGCTAAAATTTTGGAAGATTCCTCCAAGAAGATTGTACCCTAGGGAAATTGATGATCATAGTGATGTTATAGAAGAATGGATCTTAGAGAAGATGAAAGGAGAATTCAGATTTGAGATTGCATTGATAAAGAGTGACATGATTACTAAAATTGTAAGTGCTTTAGGTGGTGTACCTAGACATGTGGATATTGAAGATGGTTATGAGGAAGTTGATAAAGACTTTGAATTTGTTGGATCAAGTGGTGATGATAGAACTGATCATATGGAGAGACCTATGGGAAATAGGGTTAGTCAATTTGCTTGACCTAGATCTCAGTTGAAGCTAAAACATAAGATGGAGGTTTCTAATTTTTTAGGTACTTTGAGTCCTAAAGATCTAATTGATTAGATTGGTGAATTGGAAGAATAAATTTGAGCTTGAGAGTATTGAGGATCCACTTAGAGTAAGGTTGACACAAACTAAGTTAAAGGGATGTGCTACTCTAGTGGAAAGAACTACAAAGAGATAGAGAAGAGGAAGGTGAAATAAAGATCACTAGATGGAGATTGATGGTAACTAAATTGAATGCTAAGTTCATTCCTACTAATTATGAACTTAGGTTATTCAAGAAGTTATAGGATATAAAATAAAAAGATATGACCATGAAGGATTATATAGAGGAGTTCTACAAGTTGACTATTCAGTCTAGTCATAGAGAACTATCAAAAGAGAAGGTAGCTTGGTATATTAATAGTTTGAGATTCAATATTTAGGATGAGGTTGGTATGCTAAATTTTTGTTCAATTGAGGGTGCTTATTAGTATGTGATGCAGGAGCATTGAGATGTATAAGGGAAAATCCTGTGTCACCCAAAAAAAATGTAGTTAGACTTAGTTTCTATTTCATGTGTTTTCATTTCTAGATACCCATTTGGGTCAAATAAAGGTTCCAACTATCATAGTTTCAGTATTAGTGTTCTGGGTTAGAGTTTTTAATCACCTTGAGATACATATAAATGCCAAAAAAATAGGAGTATGTAATTGAGCCATCATTTTGGTGAACTAGAAGGTATAAATTGGTTGGATGATTGTCATTGTAATTTAGAGCATTCCAGAAAAAGAATCAGGTCAAAAGGCCCCATGGTTTAAAAGTTATCGTAGTTTTCCAATTTTTGGAGACTTCCTAAGAATTGTTCAAAGTCAGGTTTAGGGCATTAAATGACCTTGAATAGGGCTGAAAAATAGGGGACATGTGAAGCTGGTCCATAGGGCAATAGAGCACTTTGAGAGCTTTCTGAAAATGTAAATGGTTCATCAATCAGAGCTATAGTTCAAAAGTTATGTCTTTCAAAAGTTCGGTTACCATTTTTGGATTCTTCTACTTTTGTGTCAACTTCTAATGCGACTTCTGGAGCCTTCTATTTGGGTGGTGGGTGCAACTAGCACTTTCTAGAATGTATTCCTAATCCTTAACCCTTCAAGGTCTATTTAAGAACATTTCTGGCATTATAAAAGGTAGTTCGGAGTGGAGTTTGAGAGGAGGTACTAAAAGGAGAAATTATCTCCAGGTTTATACTATTGTAAGCCCTTAGGGAATGTTTTGAAGTCTATTTTCTTTGTACTGAATGTATTAGCATATTTACATAGTTAATAAAATTTTCCCCTTTCTTGTTGTGTCCATTTTGTTATTTGGCTTGACCCCATCAGTATTCTTTGAGAGCAAAGGACAAGCTAAAGGGGAAGAATCAAGGTAGTTCTTGAGGGAAGGAAAAGCAAGATAGTTTGGCACAAGCTAAACCAAAAGTAGAAGGTGAACCAAAACCTATTGAACAAAAAAGAAGGATAGGTGGAAGTGGGTTCAGAGGTAATTGTTTCAAGTGTTGTCAAGAAGGGCATAGATCTTTTGAATGTTTGATTGAGAGGACATTGGATTCTTGTTAGAGAACTACTTTTTTTAGAACTTGTTGTAAGTTTGGTGGCAAAATTTGCAAGGTGATTGTGGATGGTGGTAGTACTGATAACCTTGTTGCTAAAGAGATGGTTCAAAAACTTGTTTTAAAGAGATTAAGACATCCTTGTCCTTCTAGGATTGGCTAGTTACAAGGTGAGAATACTTTGGAAGTGAGGGAACAATGTATTGTTGATTTTTAGATTGGGCAATATAAGGATCAGGTGTTGTATGATGTTGTAGATATGAATAGTTGTCATATGTTACTTGGTAGACCTTGGCAGTATGATTGTAGAGTTGTGCATGATTGTGTTAGGAATATGTTTACTATTGAGAAAGGTGGTAGGAAGTTTTCCCTAATTCCTTTTTAGAATGAAGAGATCGGTAGGAGGAACCTAAGTATTGGCAGCTAAGTTGAGTTGGCAGATTATGAGAAGGTTGGGGATCAACATGGAAAGAAGACTTATGGAACATTTGTGGTGGATATAAAGAAGAAGAAGAAAAATAGGGGAAATAGTGCATAATTTGAAGAATTGGAGGGCATGTATTTGAAGAACCAATTTTGAATTTATGTGTTCAATCCTAGAAGATGTTCTTTTGGTTACTAGAACATCTTTTTGAACTTGAGGTGTCTGATGTAGGAGCATCCTAGGCTTGCTTGCAATCCAACATGTTTGGAGGGATTTTGGTTAAGTGTTGAGGAGTATCAAGCTTAGATTTTTGTGGAGTTATTTTTTCATAGTTAGAGATGTGTTGGAGGCACATTCGAGAACCTTTCCTCATGATTTCATAGAGATTGGATGGATTGAGTTAAAATTTGAACTGTTTGAACCTTGCTACTAAAACTGTGTTTTTTCTAGTTTTTGGGTGCTTATTGTAGGCTATATAACTAATTATCCTTAATGAATGAGAGATTTTTAACTTTAGGTATTCAAGAGGGACTAGATCAATTCCTTTTATCAAGAGAAAAAGTCCTAATTCATTACAAATTGGGAGATATGAAAATTGTCCTAGAGTATCAATTTTTGGCAGTTTCACATGATAGTTTTATGTGCTTGAATTTTAGAGTAGATGCACACTTTTCCTTGAAGAATAAAAATTTTCAAATTTAAGTTGTTTTAGAGGACCTAAATTAATACTTACAGTTCAAAGTGTGAGTTCTAATTCAATCAGACCTAGGAGATATCATGATTTTACTTGAATATCAATTTTGGGCATTTAATTTCTATTAGAGGTTGACTTGTGGCATTTAATTTGTGTTCTTGGATGACTTGTGGCTTAGTTAGGTATAAGTAGGGGGTCTTTTGGAGTCTTTTAGTCATTGTTGAGTTGGGATGGAAGGAATGATACATATGAATTTGAAGAGCTAGAGCTGCAGCTATGTTATAGATATGGGCAAGCTAAGATTGGTTGTAAGTTGGATCTTGTTGGATCTTGCAGAACTAATTTTGTAATTGGCCCTAACCCAAGAGGCCTTATAGCTAGGCATATTGCATCTAATTAGTTATATTTTATGAACAATTATTATAATTTGGTATTAGATCTTGCCTTATTTCTTCCTGTTGTTGTGTTTCTACTGTGTAGTTATATTGTTGGGGGCTTAGATCTCCTTTAGGGATACTCCTGCCTTGTTTTATGTCAATTTCCCAAAATTTCCTAGATAACTTTATACTAGTATTTATAGATGATATCCAAATCTATTCAAAGAATGAGGAAGAACATCAAGAACATCTAGAAAAAATCTTACAAAGGTTGAGAGAACATAAATTATATGGAAAACTGTCTAAGTGCACTTTCTATCAAAAGGAAATTCAATATAATTTAGGACACATTATATTAGCTTAGGGAATCATTGTAGATCTATCAAAAATTAAAGCAATTAAGAAATGGCCTATACCTAAAAGTATGATAGAAGTCAAAAGTTTCATGAGATTAGCAGGGCTAAATAGTCCCTGGAAGCTTGTCAAAATTTTCTCCAAGATAGCTTACTTGATTACATCACTTCAGAGAAAGGGAAGGAAATTTGTATGGACTAAAAAATGTCAATCATATTTTGAATGCTTGAAGGAAAAGTTAACTATAGCACCCATAGTAAGAGTACCTGACCCACAAAAGAAATTTTTCATTATAACTGATGCATCAGGAGAAAGAGTAGGAGGTGTACTAATGCAGGATGAGCAAGTAATTGCATATGAATCTAGGAAATTAATGAGTTATGAGCATAATTATACCCCTCATGATCTAGAATTAGTAGCTATTGTTCATTGTTTGCAAATGTGGAGACATTACTTGATTGGAAAACCTTTTGATCTACAATCTAACCACCATAGCCAAAAATATATTTTTACTCAACCTAATCTTAATGCTAGACAAAGGAGATGCCTAGAATCTCTAGCAAACTATAAATTTGACATAAATTACATCAAGGGCAAGGAAAACAAAGTGGTAGATCCCTTAAGTAGGAGAAGACACATTTCTGCAATAGCTACTATAAATTTAAGGTTAAAGGATTAGATTTTATGACATCTAGGGCATGATGAATTTTATGCAAAGATTAACCTAGCTCTGATTAGAGATCCACAAGATCTCAAGTATTTTAAATTTGGGATAGAAGAGGATGGATTCTTAAGATATCATGACATGATTTATATACCCAAAAAAATTGAACTATGGAGAATGATTCTATAAGAATCTCATTTAGCTTGTCATGCCTAACCTCTTCTACTAGTTATTTTGCTTTAGGACTTAGCTGTGATCTAGTTTCTTTTAGTTGATACGTTGATTTTTTGTCTGAGCTTGGTTATATTCTGTTAGCAGAATATGAAACTTTTTTTGAGTGTGTATTCAGTATCAAAACTTCTCTATTTAGATTTGGCAGATGACTTATAATTTTAATTTATTATATTAAGAGGTTTGATATACCTGACTTTTGTGGTTGCATTAACCAGATTGCTTTGAAGGATTAAACATTTAAGTTCTTAATTTAAATTGAGTTTTTAAGGTTTGAAAGCATGATTATAAGAATTTATAATGTTAGGGTATCAAGTTTTGCATGAGGTTAAACTTTACAAGGTTTATGCATATAAATTGTTAAAAGATTAATTACTTCCTTAGAGGTGATTTTGACTTGGTATATTTGCAAATGTTGTGAATAGGGTTAATTATACCTAATTGTATCTTACCCTAAATTGGTTTTGGTTTCATGTCAATGGTTCACTTGTTTAAGTTAGGGTCTTATTAACCGCAGATGATAGAACATGCATATTATTTTGTTTTGTAATTTAGTCTTGAATGCTTGAAAAGATGTGAATTTTGCATTGTTTCAAAATACCAAATGGTGGTGGTAATGGGTCTGTCTTTTGTACCCTGTATCGCTATGTGTCACTAAAGCATTAAAAGTAATATTAAAGAGGCATTATGGTACTCAATGTTCTATTGATCATTTCCTTTGAGAGAGGGTTTTCTGTTAAGGTTTGGCCGGAAACATGGCCACCGTGATCTATTTGGCATACACTTGTGAACCTAGTTGCAGTGATTTCGGAAACATGGAAGTGTTTGTTGGAACTATTTTCATGCATATGAGGCTGAGTGTCAAGATATTACTCACAGCCAGTTTGTTTATCAAGCTCTTCCATCTCTGCATTTTGAACTTTGGTCGGATTCAGCATTTTGGGCTTCACATCAAGTTGCATAGCAGGGCTCTGTGTTGAACAATTGTGTCTTCTTACCTCACATAGGGGCAATTTCTTACCCTTCTCTCTCTTTTTATTTGCATTTGTATTTCATCTTGTTGTACACACATGGTTATCAGTTTTATTGTGGAAGTATCTATCATTTATGTGTGGTGATAGGCAGAGTTGGGCTCTATGTTATGGCATAGCTCTGTGTGTGCCCATACCTAAATGGGAGATTTAGTAATGTGTTTCAGATTTGCCATTAGTTTATATGTTTATGTAGTATTTTAGATTTGTTATGTTGACATTTTTTAACTTTGTAAGATCGAGGGTTAAGTCTTAGGAAAATGGATGTCTATGGAATTCTGGGCATAGTCATTTCGTCATACAGTTTGCTTGAAGTAAGGTTTAAGATGCTTCATTGATATGTTAGGTTTAGCAATCGGGTTATCTTATGATTTTATCACTCCATTATCATGAACCATACTATTGTTGGATAAATAGTATAGAATTCAATTTTGGTTGCATAATATAGGAGATTGTGGACAGTCGGTAGTAAGGTTTTGACAATATCATTATGGAAAAATTGTTTGCATACTCTGCGATTTTTGTGTTTGGACAAACAGTCATATCTCTGTTGATATGTTTTGTTTTAAGTAAAGAATTGTGGTTTCTTTGGATTAGGGAAAATAGGGATTTGGTTGTGTTAGTTTGCAAGAACTATCGATCTGGAATGTTTAAATTTATTGTCGAAACAACATTCCTTCATTATTTCGCTATCTATGATAGCTAAAACCCTCAACTAATAGTTGAACACTTTCCATATTGAATAGAATATAAAATGGCTTATGATCATTATGACAGTCATATGATAATTGGGAAACTTTTAGTTGATAGTGATTATTGGAGAACAATTAATAATATGCTGATATTTGATTTATTTGATATAACAATAGATTTTGTTTATTTGGTAATTGTCGATTCTTTGGATAGTTTTATTTCACTCATTTATAAATAGTAGACTGGATAGTATTGTTAAAGATGAAGAAAATAGAAGCTAGTTTTTGAGAAAACAACAAGGAATGTTGTAAGATGGTGTTGTAAGTTTTAAAAGGAAATATTTTTATAATGAGAACATAGTCTCTGCTGACAGTTATATGGTGTAAATGATTGTGTTGTAAAATTTTATTTAAACTTAGAAATTTTTTTATGATTAGAAAAGAAATAATATTGAATTGAATGTATACTCAAACTTGTATGACAACTTTGTTATTGGTCTTTTGTTCAAACAATGATGGGATCTAAACTTGTAAGAAAGTTGTCAAAGGTGTTAGAATGTTGTTTTGAAGTATTACAGTTCAGTCATTATGTTGAAATTAAAAAGGATTTCTTTTATGTTAAAAGTTATACTCTGTTTTTTATTGTGAATCAGAACTGTTTTCCAGATTCTTTTGAAATGGAAAGATTAATTTTATATTAAGTTTTGATTATGAAATATGTTGATGAAATTCATTTTTCAAAAATGAAAGTATCATTTGTATTTGATCTTACTTTCTTGCTATTTCAAAAGATAAGTTTAGATTGTTATGACAATGGGGTTAAATAGTATAGTACTAAGATCAGTAAATATCATTAAGTTAAGATGTCGGTTTAATTGTATTTACGAGTTCTTATTATTATATTATTTGCTTCTATTGTTATAGTAGTCTAGATTTACCTTGGAAATAGGCAAGTTAAGATGTTCTCAAATAGATTAAAGGATTTAGTATCATGTTGAATACTGAGTTATATCTGAAGCATGTACATTCTTAGAAAATCTATTTGATGTGTATTTATAAGAATAGCTATGGTGAACGTATATCAGGGTGGCTGAATTCAATTTATCCTATTTAGTTAATTAATTCAGTGAAAATTATAAAATGAATTGGGGGGGTTAATTACATATAAGATAATTGGTCTTGCCTATGAATTAACCTTAAGGATGGAGTACAAGGTCTTTCTCTATTCTGTCATGGACAAGTAAAATAGAGAAACTCGTTATGTGTTGACTATGAGCATACCATACATGGATGCAAAATCTTAGTGCCATAACGATGACACCTCAGTATATATATGTTTCACTTAGATGTTATTCTTAGTGTGAGTTTAATTTTGCATTGTTAAGTAATAGTACTTCTTGCATATTAATAACATATTGGCACTATATTAGATGGATTAGATATCTGCATTTTGATATGTATATGTTGGTACTAACATGTTTGTAGATGGATATCACTTTTAAAACTCAGTGTGTACTGAGCCCCTTTTTGTTTCATGTTGCATTGTTATGTATGTTTCACATGTGTAACAAGTTATTTAACCAGTAGCTAAAGCCGTCCGTTGAAGTTACTACTTGAATCAGCATTTAGGGTTCCTATGTTGGACATAGGTGTCTAGAGATGAAATTGTATTTCATGATCGTAATGAACTCTTTATGTATTCTTATTGTAATGAAAATGTATTTGGATGATATTCTCTTTGATTGGGAATTTTTCCATACAAGAGTGATTCAATCCTTGTATTGGAACTTGTGTTGAGATGTTTTAAATAAAAAAAAATTATTGCATTCTTTGTTCTCGTTCTTTGTTTCAAGTTTTGTTTTGTTTATGGTAGGTATTGTGTTACACAGCTCCATATTTAGGACACCCTAGGGTAACTAAAATGCTATTAGATATAAAACCCCTATATTTTTGGAAAGGAATGAGAAAGGAAACAACACATTTTGTGATAGGATGCTTGGAATGCCGAAGATTAAAAGCAAAACATCATTACCCAGTCAACCTTTTGCACCCAAATGAGGTACCATAATGGCAATTGTAGATAATCTCCATGGACTTTGCACAAGGGTTACCTATGAGATGAAATAGACACAACACCATTCTTGTAGTAGTAGATAGATCGATAAAAGTTTCTCACTTTATTCTAGGAAATCTAAGTGATGGAGCACCAAAAATTGGTCATAAATTCATAAAGGAATTTTTTAGATTAAATGGAGTTCTAGAGAAAATTATCTTAGATAGGAATGCTAGGGTACGTTCTAGATTTTGGAAAACATTATTTACAACATTAGGGGCTAAACTAAACATTAGTTTAGCTTATCATCTCAAGAAAAATGGTTAAATAGAAAGAGTAAAGTAGGAATTAGAAGATCTTTTAAGAGTTTACTATATAGATTAGCAATACCAATGAAAAATATATTTACCCTTGGCAGATTTTTCTTATAACAATTCCTACCAATCTACCATTAAAATGGCCCCATTTGAGGCTCTATATGGCTACAAATGTAGAACTCCTATGAGTTGGAATCAATTGGAGGATAGAATTATTTTTGGACATAATATGCTTAAGGAAATGGAAGAGTAGATAATTCAAATTCATCAAAGATTGAAGGAAGACAATATTAGACAAAAAAATTTATGCATGTGCAAAAAGAATACCTAGGGAATTCTTAGTGGGAGAAAAGGTGCTATTAAGAGTAAAACCTTAGAAGAGTACTATCAAGTTTGATAAGAATGCCAAGTTAGCCCCAAGGTATGTGGGACCCTTCGAATTATTTGAAGTTATGAACCTAGTAGCCTACAAGGATTGCCTTACCACCAGCTCTTGCAAGGATGCATGACATCTTTAATGTGTTATACCTTAAGAAATATATTACTCTTCATGATCATATAATTGATAGGAACCTATTACAAGTGCGAGAACTAGGGGTGGTGGAAATAGAACCACTCAAAATACTCGAGGTGCATAAGCTACAATTAGGAAATTGAGAGGTGACTCGATGCAAGGTCCAGTGGGAACAATATGTATAAAGATAATGCTACTTGGGAAGATTATCATGAAATCTTTCAAAAACACCCTCATCTTTTCTCTAGGGCTAGAGCCCAAACTTTTACTTTCTTGAAATAATATGAATAGATATTGTTTAAGTTTTGTTTTGATATTCATCAAGAACAATGAAAAACTTAAGGGGGAGGGTATGTTACATCCTAAATTTTGACCTAGTTTTAAATTTATTCATAGTCATTAAATTGAATGGAATTTTCTTTCATAATCATGTGAAGTAGGTAGTTATTTATATCTGTTTTATTCATTATATTAACTATTTAATGGAGATGGTCATTATCCATTATTTTTCATGTTCAATGTTTAGCAGTTGCTTGATTTTGGAATTATAGTTAATAATTAAAATTCTTTCAAATGTTCATATGAAAATTATTATGGAACTTGTTATTATTGTGGAATTATTGCATGGGTGGTTATAGGAGAAGATGAAGGGGGGGAAGCATAGCTAAATGACATCAATGGAATGGGATAATAGCTTAGTCCAGTCATTAGGTTGACAGGTATGACCTTAAATTTTCTTGGTAAGGATCTAACAACTTGAACTTTAAGATACAATTAAAGAACCCCCATGAGCTATTAAATAAAAAATTTAAAATGAAAATTATCTTAATTAAAATATAATGTGTACCTCAAAGGTTTTAATTGATCTTTCACCATATTATTATAATATATACCTATGTATGTACATATAGATATTAAATAAAGTGACACCATAATATTATTTTCTTTATAATATAATGATGCCATCTCACAAATATATCTATGTGCATGTAGATAGATATAAACCATAATTATTTTCAATTTATAGCTTTCAAATTTTCTTCCATCTTTTTATTCCTTTTCTTTCTTGAAACTAATTGAACACTTGGCACATTTATTTAGCGTCAAAGAGCCAAGACATTTCTTTTATGTTATGGCTTCTTGGAAGCCAAAGAGACTTAGTATCTCTTTATATTATGAAGTTGAGAGAAGCAGGAGACATTCATTTTTCAAGCACCAGACTCCCATGTTTATCACTCATCTTCTTCCAAAAATTCTTACCACATTTATCTTAGCACTGAGATCTCTAGATTTATCATTACTAAGCATTACATTGTTCCTTCCATGATTTCTTAGTTTATATTGATGTTCTATTTTAAATCATGAGAAATCTTCATACTAGTATTTGCATTCAAGAACTCTCTTGCAAGAAGAGTGAGGCTGATTGATTAACCATCTAGTAAGACATAATCTTTCCTTCCATATTATATTAGGTTATGTGGTTAACCCAAACCCAAGTATTGCAATATGTTTTCTTTATCAGTTTTTACTACATTCTAATTATACAGTATGAAGCTAAAATTTACAACATGATGCAAATCATTTTACTTAACATCATAGGATTGACCTTCTCTAAGCTAGTATGTTTATATCAAATAAAAGACAAGAAATAATGTTATGAAATCATGATTTATTTATGCCACTAGAATCAAAATCAAATGATATTTTCTACAAGTCTTGAAGAACACATTTTTCAATTAATAGATTGTGATAAGATGGAAATATATAATGTTCATAAATCAACAGACAGAGCTGATTGCTCTGAGATCCAAGTACCTAGGACTCACTAGTTGTATAGCCATGGAAAAGGTGAAGAGGTGAGATGGAATCTACATTGACATAAAAATAAAAGTCAGATATGATACAATAAATCTAAAATAATTTCATTTAATAGTTCATGCTCATCCATTTTGTTGTTCCCCTATTGTCAAGTCAAGCAGTGGTGATCAGCTCATTAAACCCATCAAAAAACCTTGGCCAATATCATTTTAAGGCATTTTTTCCATCTATGATCACTTGATGTCAGTGGTACTAGTTATTTAGACACATCCATCCATAACTGTGCAAACATTCTAAACACTAGAATGCTTAGGTAGCTAGACTAAAATTATCCCAAGACTGATCCCAAAGTAGAGAGGGCCTTTCCAATTTGATAGATTGTGTGGAGATAAGTATGTTCTAAGGTTGGGAAGTTAAGCCTAAGTCAATGCTTCTCCTCTTGTCGAAAGTTGAGGCTTGCACAATCAACCAAAGACTCATTGAATATTACTTGTATGTTTTCCTTCTTTTCATATTAAGTATTTACTTGTATGAAAGATAATCATTATTTCAGTCAATTGTTGCTACAGTTATTTTAGATAATCATTATTATAGTTATTTTAGTTGATCATTGTTATAGTTATTTCAATTAATTGTTATTATAGTTATTACAGTTGATCATAGATATAGTTATTTCAGTTAATCATTATTATAATTATTTTAGTTAATAGTTGGTAGTTAAAAGAAGTTAATGTTCCATGAAAAGGAATTCAATTATTTTGTGAGGTCCCTCCTTGTATATAATTATCAATACAAATGCTCTATTAAAACCGGTATAGGAGATTGGAAATAGATATGAAGTAATGATTTTATTGTGAATGTCTTAATAAAATTTAGAGTAGATGATATATCCATGTTTTAATACTTAGTGATTCAAGAACTATTTCATCACCTCAACTGTTTGAAACATTATTTGTTACTAACAATGATGCGATGTATTTTCGCCTGATAATGAGGTTGTCAATTTTGGTACCTCAATGATTAAGTTGTATGCTTTTAGATAGTTCATTTTACCTTATTAATGATGTTTATGATGTTTAATTATATGCATGCCTAACGATGATTATTCTAATATTTTAATCTAAATTAATGAATAAAATATGTTGATTATATAATTTCTAATGACTAAAGGTGTATAGAAATAAGAAAGGATTACTTAAATGAAAAATTCATGTTTTGATTTGTGAGGCCTCGCCCCAACCCATCGTAGCATAGATGATACATTATTATTTTGATACTCAAGACTTGATATGTTGGGACACTATTTGATGCATTGAACATTATTATGCTATTTTGGTATGTCTGATGCCTTACTTTCAGATATTTGATTTTTTTCATTTAATGCTTTATGAACATGTATGATGATGAAGAAAATGAATGCAGAACTAACACTTGATTATGCAATTTTAATGGTTGAAAATATGAGTACAATGAGATAAACAATTGATTATTAGGAAAATGGATTTTTTTTTTTATTTACATGATTTTTTTGATACGTAATTTACATATATGCATGTGATTTCTTGAACTACTAATGTGTGGAATGAGTGTGCAGGATAGTTAGTCGGGAAACCTAATGGAAAGATGAAGTTGTACCCCTTGTTAATTTGTGCCATCTTTGCATTATCTTTTATTGCTGGTTTAATTTGGTCTTACTATTCCCCTACCTTTTATTTGTTCCTATTAAGTCTTTAAGGCTTTAAAACATTAAATTTAAGTACCCTAGGGGTAATGGTATGGGTTGGAAGTACTTTCCACCCCCTTAGCCTCCTTGGTTGACTTTTAGGGTCACACAAAAATCCTACTTTTGGTTGATTGCGAAAATTGATGTTCTCCTACATGAGTGGTGACTCAAACTCTACCTTGTGGTTTACCTAAATTCTAGTTGAATTAGAATCATATTTAGATGGATTTTGGAGAAGTTTTTGGGTTGTTACCCAATCTCTAGTTTTAGAGAAAGTTTGAAGATTGAAGGAAGAAAAGGGAAAAGATCTTCTCAACTTACCATTTTACCATAACATTTTGTGAAGGTAGGAGTTCTTCACTCCTTGGATTTTTTGTTCATGTTGTTCATGCTTGAATCTTACATAAGACATTGTGTTGTTCTTTGTTTTTTCTTGCTTGTGTGTTGGGATCAATTTGGAGGGTTTTTAACTTGTTCTCAATGTATTCTTATGCTTGTCTTGATTTTTTTTTTAGGGGATTTCACGGGGATTGTTTTGGCATTACTCACCCTTGGATAGGGAAGAAGTGGCCATGTATGGGGGGAGGGCCTTAGTTGGACCTCAATGGTGTAGAGTCTCCTCTCATGGTATGAGGAGGGCAAGAGGGTTGGGTGTATGGGCCTCTACTTATCATCACATACCTTCTTGATATTGTAAAATCTTGAATATGGAAAGGAATGAAAATCCTTGTGGTAATAGCCTCGAAAGGGCCTTGTAGAAGAATGAAAGTTCTTGATGTTTTAGCCCAGAAAGGGCTATGTTACAGTATGGTGATTGACGTCTCCCATTGGGAAAATATACCTCCCCACTAGTCAAGTCCTATGTTTGGATCTATTGTGTAAAACCAAGTTGGGGTGCATGCTTGATTTTCTCTTGATGTTGTGATGTTTTACCCAAGGTCAACTCTTGTCTTCTCCTTGTTTTCCTTGAAGAATGGAAGATATTGGAAGAAAGAACTTGTGAAGGTTTTAGAAGAGATTTCATTTGAATTGTAATATTATGTAAAATGTTTTTGAATTTTGATGTATTGGTGAAGACATCGAGTTTTCTTACTAGTTCTTTCTCGATGGAACCTTGAACTAGGATGAATAATAGAGAAAGAAAAAGATTATGAAAATCTCCTTGCATTTCTCTCATGTGATTTCAAATTTTGCATATGTATGTGAGAAAATAGAATGATAGATAATGTCTTTGAATTATGAATTTCCAAGTTTTCAATTATGTTAATGAAAAGCAATTTGATATGTTAAAGTTTCCAATTCAATGTTTAAGTATTAAGAAGAAATAAAAAAATCCTACATTGTGATCACAAAGTTATCTCTCTGCTTGTTAAAATTCATAATTGACACAATCAAATTTGGTTAAGAATTATGCATCACCTTGAATTCTAAATAAAAAGGAACTTACACCTTGTTATATGATGAATGCTAAAACATAAATCATAGGTGAAAAGGAAGGAAAAATATAACCTTGTCCACACCCTTGTATTAGTATGCTTGTTCAAGAAAACAATATTGTCACCAAGGAATAAATCACCAATTGCATAGAAAATAGAAAAGAAGAAGAAAAGCATGGCTTAGTAAGAAAAGAAAAAATTATACTTAGAAAAAAAAATAGCCCCAGAAGAAAATTTGCTCTCTGGAGTTTGTATGAGCGTGGTAAAAAAAGGAAATGATCCTAAGACAACAGAGCATATCCTTGTTTGATTCCTTTCAAAAATAAATAAACTAAAATAGAAATGAAAAAAATCTAATTCCTAATTTCGTTGATGTAAATATATCTATATTATATTGCATGTGATGGCAATGTAAATTATTGTTTAATACTTCCTATCAAAATTCTACCTAATAAACTTTTTGGTCATTACTACCCTTCCCCATCTCCTCAACCCCCACCTAAAATCTTATTTTGTTACCTATCCTAATGCCTAGCGCATGATGAAACCCACTCCCCTGCCACTTATGCATAGTACGGTGGTCATGTCAAATGTGGGGAGCAAGGAGTAATGGCATTAAACTCAAATTTTGTTTAAACTCAAACCCACCCATATAATCTCCTTACCGTGCGCTAGTATTGGGCTTACCCACCCCTCACACATCATGGGTAGAGTGGGACAACACTACTAGGCCTACATTAGTAGGTAGGTATGTGGCGCAGTGCACTGTCCTTTGTGGATAGTCCCACTTGCATAGTGGGATGGCCTAGGTTGGTTAGTGTGTGTGTGGGGTAATGTTAATATTATTTTCTTTTGTGTAAGCATAGTTCTTAGTATAGATTGGGGTGCAGACTAGGTTAGATAGGATTTGGTTGGTTTTTATTATTATTAGATAATTTTATTAATAGTTTTTTAAATAATTTTAGCTTTAAATCATTAGTTAGATTAGTAGTCATTGATAACAATAGGAAGTAATCTTATATCTTATGTTAGTATAGATGTTAGTATTTAATAGAGTCTTAGTTGTTAGAATATTAAAGTAGATCTAATTTAATAGTTTTAATTTGAAATTATAATATTTTAATTAAAATAATTTTAATATTATATTAATTAGTTTTATACTATTGTGAGTTAATTGGAGTTATCTTAATATTGGCATTTTAATGATTGAACTTAAATTTTATAATAGTTTAGAATAAAATTTTAGATTTACTAAATGATTAAATTGAAATAAGTCTAGTCTTCAATTTTAATTATAAATAATAGGTCAATGAATTAGATGGTTATAACTATGTTAGAGGAAATTTTAAAGTTAGTTTAGACTTGGGAATTAAAGTTAAAGAACGTAGTGAGCATGTGTGGAATAGTTAAATTTATATTGATCTTCTAGAATTTCAAATTCTCTTAATGTTAGATGATTTAAAATCATAATGACATTCAAATTATCAAGTTAACGAAAGGGTCTAGTTAAGTAGATCATTTTTAGGGTTAGTGGTATTACTCGCACTTAAACTGTATCTAAAATAGGATTATGTAATTAAGAGATAGATATCTTTCAGTTAGCATGTTAGTTTAAACGTATCAAATAAGTGTCATGATAATCTAGTGCTTTCCTTAGGAGGTAATGAATTATTGAATCATTAAATCAAATTGATGGAGTAGGAATTTGGTTAAAATGGATTAGTCATTTAACTTAATTAATTGATTTACTAGAAATGTCCAGTTCACCCGAATAACCCTGCTTACAAAATGTTCAAACCAAGTTGTAAACCCTTTTTTTTTTCAATGGTGAACTTGCATCTAGTCTCGGAGTACCTATGGTTATTTGAATTTTAAACTGCCTGTTCATTTAGTTCCTTAAAGTAATCATCTGAACCTTTGTCGACCGTATTACCTTATTGAATCATAGTTCATATATTAAAAAAAAATTATGTGCATTTTTGTCCATATATTTTGGGCATGACATATTTGTTCAATAATAGTTGGGAAAACTCTTTATTGATCATCATATTTTGTCATGAAAAATCATTTGTTACATCTAACATTAGTAAAGATTAAAATTTAAGAAAATATAATTTATTAACAAATAACTAAAGCTCATACAACTGAATAGGAAGCTCATTTTAATATGTAAACATTCAGATCAAATACCAAGAGATTTGGGTATAAAAATACCCATGAAGAATCAGCTGAGGAAGGTTGAAAAGAAGTGCCCAATTTCTTATCAAGTTCATCTTCTATGGGAGGGTTTCTATTACTGTCACTTTTAAGAGATGAAAAATCCTCATGACCAGAAGAATGACTCCCAAATGTTTCTTCATTATGACTATCAATGTGACTACCTTCATTATCTTCCCCAAAATCATCTGACCATAGTGCAGATGAAAACTTGATTTCCTCATCTTTCTTTGACTCATTTGCAAAGTGAGGATCTCTTTCATTTTAAACAGAGAGAAAAATCAGTGATTAAATCATGAATCTAATTACAGATGAAAGAAATTATGTCAATATTGTAAATAAAGAATATTAACATATATATTACAAGATAGAAAATAGGTGAAAATGGAAAGATAATCTAAGAACATGCCATAGAATCTTACTTCTGCTACATAGAAATTCTAAGTAGCCTAATCCTCAATTTCTCATACAACTAATAAAGCTCTACTTTTCAAATCTTACATCTATGGTTCCCTTTCAAATTTTGTAGTTTACAGCTCCTCATCAAATTTGATTTCCACACCAAACACATTCTTGTTTGTTTCAAATTGATCTCAATTCCTTAACTCAACTAAATCATTAGATAATAATAAAATAAAACCTTCAAGAGAATTTTTATTTCTTGCATTCTCCCTTCACTCAAACTTTTGTATAATAATTTCTTTCTTTAAAACATACACTACTCCACAACTAAAGAATTTATTTAGAATATTTTTTCTATTTTTTATCATTCTACCTATTGCATTTGGAATGATTTTCCAACGAACCCATATTAGTGGCCTAAACAGATACACAAAATTTCTCCATGTAGTCACATGAGATACTCATACAGAAAAATGATAAAACAAATCTAAATCTAGATTAGATTAGAAAACTAACAGAGTGGAAGAATCCATGTGTTGCATAGCTCAAGAAGGTCTTTACCTTATTACTCCTTTAGCAACATTCTAAAATGTCCCTAAAACTATGAACCATTCAAGAAATCAGGGAGAATAGGCTTGTCTTTTAATTTCTTCTTTTCTAAGAATCATAATTTATGATATGTTTCCTTATTCTTTCTCTTTTTCATAAAGATTAACTATTACATGGTTAAAAGTATAAAAGAGATCAAATATTATAACAAGGAATTAATGGGGAAGGACTAAAGTATGACCATTGCCAACACTTATCATGTCAATCCTCAATCAAAACCTCATGGATAATTAGGGTGATGAACTCATAACTTCAACATACTACACAATACCCACCCAACTATTTTATTTAGCCAATTGAAAATCACCAACCTCATAAATAGTCTTATTGCCTAGGTACAAAGTTTGAAGACACTAAACATATCTCACAAATTAGAGATTACTTAGTTTGAAGTTAGTTATAAAATACTAGAACATAATGATCTAGATGCCCAAAGATTAGACGTAGCTACTAGGATAGGAAAATCTAATGATTTAAGTTGCATTTGAAATAATACATCCTATTAAACCAAGGTTAAAACAATACTAGATACAACTTGTAACCTAAACGAATTCAAATAAGATAAAAAAATATCCACTATACAATAAACTGGCAGACTCAATGAGATTCCAAGGCATTATATTTTTTGGAATTCCATCCTTTAAAAGTTTCCAATCAATTGAATTGTCCATTTAGTTCATCGAGTTTTGTAGATACAAACACCATGTTTAGTTTTGTAAGATCTCATAATGAATTCTAGGTAGTTGATTAGAAAAGGATCTTAAGTTCACCGAGTTGTGGAGTTGTTTGCAATAATTGCAATAGTGTGTTGCCAATTACTGTTCTTAAATGTCTGAGAGGGGTAGTAGAAGGCAAGTCCATATACCAATAATAAAATAGGAAAACAACATGAGAGGAGTCTTACTTGTATACATAAAAACTACACTACAAATAAACAATGTTATAAACAATCAATGCTATAATAGAAAATTGTTAAACTCACACGTATTTGCTTTTTAAAATACATTCACCTTCTACTATTGGAATGTTTAATATTAACAAAAACTCCCAATAGCAATAGTGCAAAAAATTAACTTAAATCATAATACATTATAAACTAGTGCTAGCACTCCCACTCTCTTATTTGTTCATGAAATGATAAAACTAAATCTAGACTAAACTTGTGCCTGATCTATAGTTACTTTGTGTAAATTTTTAAAATATTTTGATTTCATTTCAAAAATGAGTCTCTAAATATAAACATGAGCCTGGGAAGATAAATTTAGCTTCAATTGAAGCTCTACTCAATTTTTTTGTACAAATGGAAAATTAGTCTGTTGCAGAATTACTATTCCTTCTAAGATATTGGTCATTTCATTTTGGGATATTATTTTCATTGCAATCAACATCATTTTCCTTCTCCTTTTTTTGTGAACTTAAAAATCTATGTCATCTTAATCTTCTTAGTAATATTAACTAGTTTTGTTTATTCTTATAAGTTGCATCTTCTACTCATAAATTTGTTGAAACACAAGAAGCCTTTTGTTTGGGCCTTCAATTTGCAAGGTCCCAATAAGGATAACCACATTCCAGTGGCATATTTTTACACTTACAAATCCATTCTTGAGGGATCTCTCATGGATAATTCCTTGAAGGAAAAGATGCATTCAAAAAGTCTCACCTCAAGCTGATCACCAATATTGTTAAGGAACCTTGGATTATATGAACATATATTTGAGAATAAGCTCTTTGCATTCTTGCTAAAGTTGTGTCTTGTAAGTGTTCATAGGGGGGGAATTTTTCTATATATCATTGCCAATGTATTTGTGCATATTGCATTTGGATATCATATTCCTTTCTTCCTACCTATCATGAAATGGTAGCTATGGGATAAACTTAGATTAACAAGAAAAAAGAACTAGCATTGGTTCACCACTTCCAGAACTAGACTTGCAAGTATTTTGTAATTATAGCTCTCACTCATGTGGTTTTAAAATACCAATACTTAAATTTTTGTAGATTCTATCTCTCTACAAGTTTAAAGCCAAAATTCATAGGGAAGTCCATATGTATATGAGATCAAAAGAGGAACAAAGGCTAGAGTGATTTACTGAGAAATTGGAATGCATTTGTATCTTAGAATCTACACTAATAGAGGCATTATAAACGCTTTCAAATTGTGATTAGGTTTATAAATTATATTTAAGATCTTGAAACTTGGCTAAAATTAAATTTCACAAAGTTATTTTGCAAGGGAAAAAAGAAACATAAAGGAAACTAGAATAAATTTTTGAAAAATATGAAAAGAATATACAAACTCTCTTACTCTATAGGAAGAAATAAAAACATAGAAATCAATGAGATATTTCATATTACCAAAGAATCAAGTTGAACAACCCAAAGCATTTGAGGGGGGGAAATTATACCTATTATCTCAGAGGATCTAAGAAGTATTTAAGAAAAACAGAAATTCTAATTGACACTCTGAATGTTCCATGAAGGTATATAAAAATTAGGCATCCTTAAAAACCCAATGTATACATTTTTCAAGTGTAGATTTGTACACTATTCAATTTGTGCAATGACTTTTAAAATGAGACATGCTTATAAAGTGTAATGCTAAGTAGTTAGGGGAATCACATCCTTGGTATGTTACACAAAGGTACTCAAGTCAATCAATTGGATGTTAGGTTTGAATAATAATATTTTAATATGTAAGAAAGAGAAAATCATGCAAATATCACACTATATTTTCGAATCATGTAATTGGCTTTTGAAGGAATAATTCAATTTAATTAGTTAATATTTGAATACAACATTAAGAGTATGTCAAACAAAGAGGTCTTAATTGATAATAATAATCAAATAAATATTAAAACACTAGAAAGATAGATAAACAAATTAGATAAAAAACTAACCAAAAACAAAATTCAAATAAGTCATATCAAAATTAAAATACCTAATTTTGCATCAGGAAATTCAACAATTTGATATTTATGGATAATCATGTATTCTAATGGGTTCTCATAAGACTTCAATCTTATTAGTTTCAACTCCTCACATTCTATATACACTTGATCTCATATGAGCCACATGCACTAAGAAAATACATCCATACAACCATCATAGATTTGATTAGCATTTTGATAATTAAGTTTAGAGCTTTGGAAAGATAGGAAGCATGATCAATAATATCAATATTTTATTAGAAAGTTTGTGTGCCTTCTATATACTTCCACATTTTGCTTGCATGTGGACCAGGGAACTCATAACTACAACATCCAACAACAATCCATTTTCAAATATCATTTGATGGATGTACATACCCTATTATAAAGCTTCCATTTTGGCACAAGCTAGTAGAGTACTAACAAAAATTGAGAAATCTAGAACTATAGCTTCTTAATACGCTAAAAGGCTTTTTCAACAAACCCATTTTTTGAACATCCTACACTCATCATAGTCTATATGACCACATTCCATTGAAATAATTTTTCAAAATAGATGAGATGCCTTGTTTATGCTCCAACATTTTGAATACATGTTTTTCAGGGCATTTACAACTAGGATAGTAGACAAAAGTGTTATTTTGATTATGCTTTGATGGATGTATGTTCCTTGTTCCAAAGCTCCCATTTTTGAATAAATTAGAAGGACTCTAGCAAAGGTCATGGAAATTGGATTTACACCTACCAATCGCACTTGCTTGAAGAATTAATTTTTGTGCATATTTTGCAATTATAGAATTCTATTAGAATGCATCTCAAAGAGACATTTTGTCAAATAGTTCTCGTGCCTATTCTATCCTTTGACATTTGGCATACATGTCTATCAAGGCACCCATTACCACAAAATCAAACTATAATTGGCTTTCAATTATGCTTTTATGAATATCCATGCCCTATTCTAAAGGTCCCACTTTGGCACATGCTGGGAGGATGCTAGAAAATGCAATGGAGTTTGGATTTTTACCAGCGAGTTGCATTGCCTAAAATCCTCCAAGGAATTTTCAACAAACCAAATAAGTGTATATCCTCCAATCATGGTATCCCAAGAAACCACATTTGGTCAAAACATTTTGTCAAATAGCTAGCATACCATGTTCATCCTTCCACATTTTGCATATATATATATCCACCACAGAACTTGCAACTACAATATCAGATAAAAAAACACTTTCATTTACATGCTAATAGATGTTGAAACCCTATTACAAAACCCCTATTTTGGCACAAGCTAGGAGTATGCTGTAAAAGGTTAAATGATCTAGTTGAACATCCATTTGTTGCATTTGTTAAAACAAAGCAAGAGCTTCATAGAAAACTCATTTCTTTGGTAAACTTGTGTCAGTGAAAACCTTATGTGCTTCCACCAAACTTCTACATTCAGCGTAAACCATGCCACTCTTCATACTACAGGCATGAACCAAGAAATCCACAACCATCCAAAAAGAAGAAAACTACTCTTGGGTGAGGAGATGAGGGCACGAGAGTCCTCATTATCATCTATGAGTTTCTGGTTCACATCAAATCTCCTTGTACCAATTTCCCCATACTAGCATTTTACATTGCTTGTCATAAATAGATAAAACTATTACATCACTCCTCTAAAACAACAATTAGGTATTGACTAGCGAGATATAAAGAATTACCTTATGGTACTATTACATCACTTCTCTAAAATAACAATTAGGTATTGACTAGAAAGATATAAAGAATTACCTCACTTACCATATTCCTCTAAGCATGTAGAGAGGCTAAGATGGGAATGCTAAGTGCAAAGAGGAGGAGCTGAGGGAAACAAATCTAGTTGCACGGGCAGCCAATAAGCTTGTTACCTAGGGTTTTGGAACCTTAAATATTTCCCCCCATTCAATTATGTGAGAAAATATAAAAGGTAAGTTCTTAAAATCATTTATAAATTATTTTACATTATGTAATATTTAAAGAATCAAATATTTAAATATTTAAATGCAAAATAATTAAATATCAAATTAATCTAAATAAATCTCTCACATAATTAATTCTATAAGAATTAATAATTATTATAGTAGAAAGAGATGTAAATTTGGTTAATTAATGGAGGTAAGATAAAGTGATAAAGGAATTTAAAGAAATTAAATCTTCAAAAAAATTAATTATTTTTGTAACATGAAACTTTAGTGGAAAATTGTATGGAGAGGAATTCTTGGGAAAGAAGCTAAATTGATAGAAGAATGTAAAATAATGAATTCTTTAATGAAATTAATTATTATAGTAATGTGCCCAAGAATACAAAATTAGTTTGGTAAGAAGACAATGGTTGCCAAACTTATTTGGGGGAAATTCATTAAAAGGGGAAAATTCCTTTGTAGCTAGGTTCTTCTTTTATGGTTTTGGTGTTCTGTAGCTATAGGAGGAGGGAGAAAAATATTTTATGTTTTTAATAGGGAAGAGAGATTTGTTTTGCAATGTAATTGTAATGGTAGGGATGGAATAATACTATTGTTATTCTATTATGTTTCTAAAATAACAAGGATATTTGTGTGCTTGATCTTATGGTTTGTACACTTGTATTTCCAATTTAAAAAGATCTTGTGGTCTTTTATTTCCTCCTTTAGATACAATCATGTGTTATTACACAAGATTTGTGACATATGTAATCCTATGTTTCATGTACTCACATTTTTGCATAATGATATCAGTAACCCCTCTTAACTCTTTTGTAATGTGGGAAGTTGAATAAGTGATCATAGGGTTATTTATTTGTCTTCTCTCTTTACTCATAAATATGGTAATCACATTCATTCCATGTTGATGGGAGGATGTTAGAAATCCTTTTGTGTCTTTAGGTTAAAGATATAACCACATATCACATTCATTGAATATCTTTTATGAGGGAGCTGTAACTCTCAATTTAGAGGAAGATTATCAATGAAATGATAATCTATCCAATTGTTAGTATGCTTTGTTCTTATTTAAAATTATATTGATTCATTGTTTGCATTTCTTTCTAAAGGACAAATTTGTTCACTAATATATTTTTAGCGACTCTACTGGGGAAAGAAAGAAAAATTCCAGTGCTTTCCTTTCTTTGGATATTTGAAGGTACCTCCTCGAGGATGGAGGTTGGTGACTCTATTTTGTTGTGCTGAAAGAAGTTTGGTGTTATGGTTTTGGTTGCAGCCCAACCATGGGGGGCTCATATTGGGTTGTTTTCTTTATCTCAATACTCAGCCTTACCTAAAAGTTCAATATAACATTTCCCAAAAAAATTTCGTGATGCAAATCAAAACCATAATGATCACATTAAAGTAACTATAGTCACCTATAGTATTCTTAGTGTGTAGGAAGAGAACATATTTGTCAAACTCTTTGTAGGAAGTCTCATTGGGAGCATTGTTGATTGGCTTCAGAATTTGCATAATGGTCATATCATTTGCTAGAGTGACCTCGAGGTAAAATTTCTCTAGAGATTTAGGTCCATAGTTGATGTTGCTAAGTTATTATTAAATTTATTTCAAATTCAAAAGAAGGAGATTGAACCTATGAGGTATTTTGTAGATAGGTTCAATAGGTGTGCTGGTGAAATTCCCAAAAATAGCCAACCAAACGAAAATAATCGATTGTGCATTTTTATTACTACTTTACAAAGTGAAATCAAGTTTTTTTTAAAGTGCAAGAGAGTGAAAAAATTGCAAGATGCACAAAGGGAGGCTATTAGTTATATGATCACATGATTCTAAGTGGAATGAAGTGTAAAGAAATTACATAGGTAGGAATTTATCTTTGTAGATAGTAGAATTATCCAAAGATAGAGCCTAAATAGAAAAGACTCATCCTCTAAGTAGTAAAATCAGCACCCCCTAGCTCTTTTTCTCAAAGCCTAACAATTTTTCAATGATGAAAATCTCCTAATCCCTCTTGTGATTGAAAGCACTCCCTGTAGTTTAGTTGGAGCCCACCATTTACATGTTGATTATGATGATGAATACACCTCATAGTTAACTAACTCAATGATTGGCCTTGATATACCTCCCATTGAACAAAGCTTAGAGGGTGAAACTTCAAATGAAAACTTATTAGGAGATTTTCAAACTTCAAAATTTGATTCTTTAATATTTGGGACTTCTAATACTATTTCACTAAATAATGTTGTTTGAGAAGGTATGAAGGATAAAAAAAAATAGGAAAAGATTGATGATGAATACCCTTCTAAAAGTATGGCTGATCACACAATGCAATATCTATCAACATGTTTGGATGGCTCTTCCTATGAGCATGAAGTTGATTATAAATTGTTCTTGTTTGATCTCTTGGAGACTAATAAAGCATTACTATAGCCTAAAGCACCAAATGATAGCCAAGAAGTAGAAAAAGGTTCATGCATTTTTCAGCCCCTTGTAGATCTTTTCCCCTCTCTTCCTTTGGAAGAATAGGTGCAACAAATTACAATGAAAAAATCACACAAGCAATCCAAAAATCAAAGAGCTCAAGGTATGAAAAAAATTGTTGACATTTTCCCTATATTTTTTAAAGGAAATGTTGATATGAATAATGCCAAGGAAAATTTTGAATCTATATTCATTTTCCCCCCTCTGCATACATTTCCCATATATGAAATTAAAAAAATACTGGTGTTGTCTCTTACCATTATTCCTCCATATCACCAATAATTGATTTAGAAAAGCTCATACTTTTTCTAGCTTGTAAATGGACACATTTAGTTTTTAGGTTTTTTCCTCTCCATTGTAAATAATCATTTCCATTTTGCATTTTTGGCTTGTTTTTTTTTGGTTGTGTTTTGTTTGGTGTTTCTCTCCACTTCAAGCTGCATCATCTTTTGATCATTCCCTTCCCTTGAGTAAATCCATATTCTAAATTTTTTTAGAAGATAAAAGCCTTTATGAATCGATTGGCAACACTCCAAACTCACCCAATTGTATTGTCCAAGTTTAAATTCAAGGCTCAATTTTACATTTCAGCATGCAGTTTCAAACCTTAGTTCAAAGTTTGAAGATTCAGATGCATAGTTTGAGCTTCAGATTCAAGTTCATTTAGATTTTGATATGCAGATTCTAATTTAGATATCTATGGAAAATGAGGAAATATTATGAGCAACATTTTAACTATGAGAGATTCAAATTTTGTTTTGCATTTTAGCTAGTGATCCCTAATATACATGTAGTACATTTTGAAGCATGCCTTGTGGTTTGAGATTTTGTCAACAACTTGTGAATGGGGTGCTTGAACCATGTGAGATTTTAGAAGAAAATCAATTGGAAAAAATAGATGCAATGTGCCCATGCTTCCATAGATTTTGGATGGAAAACTCAATTTATGAACAACTACACTAGCAAATTTCCAACATGTGCTGATGGTAGAAGCCAAGTAAGATATAAATGAAATTTACTAATCAGATGTTGTGAAAGTCTTTTAAAAGAAGTTGGAAATGCCTCTATTATGCTGAAAAGTACTTTATTCATGGTGGCACAGTAAAAATGGGATCCCTAAAGTCATAAAGTGAAAAGTCAAAGAAAAATAAATGAAGTGCTTTATGACATATTAGGGTTGATGCTTTCAATGTAATTTTAAAAGAGATGAGTAGCATGCGATGTGAAAAATTGTACTTGAGTCTAAAAGTTTTTGTTGCAATGCCATTGCACCACCTAGTGAATTGTTACTCCAAAGAATTACCACATGGTTGAAGATGAGTTTAGTTCAAAGATCCCATGTTAGGCTCTATAGAAATTTTTATCTTCGAAATAACTCTTAACTGTCACTTTCGTAAATGTAATAGTTAATGCCAGATTTGGTCATGACAAGTTGTTGACAACTACTTTAGATTCATCTAGTGAAGGAAATTTTAGAAGTTGACTTTTCAAAACACAAGAAACATGGAAAGGCTAGTGCAGCTACTAGTTTGGGCCTAATTCTTCTCTAGGATGTTGATGTCAACCTTACACAAATTGGCAAGTACTTTCATAGCAATGATAATCATGTCATTACTGGAGTATTGCTAACTATTGGTATTTTAAATTATGGTATTTGAAATGAATATGATCCTTTAATCATCAAATTTTCTAAGAACAATTTAAGTACTCATAAAGAAAATGGATACTAGATTGTTCACATACAAGAGTTTATTGGGTTTAGCATTTCATCAACCACTCATGCTTATTGTTAAAGGGATGGTGTACTTTTAAAAAATGCTCTTTTTTTATATAGTATCAAAGATAGATATCCAAAAAGAATTTCAACAACTTGTTGTCATGGCATCAAGGCTTAGGGATGACAAATTCATATTTGTAGCATGGAGTGGCTCTATGTAGATGACAAAGACTGATGAGGATATAAAATGGTTGTACCTGATGCTAAAGTATCCCCATTTTTATGTCATGATTAGATGATAGAAGGCAACCCAATCTACAAAACTTGGTGAATCACATACTAGTTAGAAAACTTCCCTCAACTTTTATTCATTCAAGAAATGAATATTAATGAAATTGATACTAGGAGGAGAATCATGTTTTGAAACATATAATGGAGGTGTCCTCTCTAGGTGAATAAAAGCTTGCAATCACCAAGGATAATCACATTTGCAGATGGAGTAGGTATGCAAGAACGAGACAACTATGTTCATGGTCATCCATGCAAGAAAGTTTCAAATGGAAAAGGAGATACAATTTTAGATATCATTAAGATGCTAATAACGTGTATCACTGGGCTAAGTATATAAGTCTTGTGAAAAGTTTCTTGGAAAGACAATAGAAATAAAAAAGGATAAAGAAGATCTTGCAGGCTTCAGAACCCTTGATAAGTGTGTTGACTCTATGGCCCAATAGGAATACACTAGATAGTAGCACTAAAGTGTCCCAAAGAGTTTAGAGTTCTCTATATCCTAACATAGAATGCAACCCTAGAGAGAGCCACTATTACTTAGGGTTTTGGAACCCTAAATATCCTCCCCCCCCCTCCACCAATTCAATTATGTGAGAAAATATAAAAGGTAAGCTTATAAAAATCATTTACAAATTATTTTTCATTATATAATAGTTAATTCTTTAAAATAATTAAATATTCAAATGCAAAATAATTAAATATCAAATTAATCTAAATAAATCTCTCCCATAATTAATTCTATAAGGATTAATTATTATAATAATGGGAAGAAATGTAAATTTGCTTAATTAATGGGGGTAAGATAAAGTGAAAAAACAACTTAAAGGAATTAATTCTTCAAAAGAATTAATTATTATTTTAACATGAAACTTTAGTGGAAAATTGTACAGAGAAGAATTCTTGAAAAAGAAGCTAAATCAAAAACCAAATGTAAAATAATTAATTCTTTAATGGAATTAATTATTATAGTAATGTGCCCAAGAATACACAATTAGTTTGGTAAGAAGTTGTGGTGGTTGCTAAACTTCTTTGGGGGAGTTTCAATAAAAAGGAAAATTTCCATTTTAGTTGGGTTCTCCTTTTTTTGTACTAGAGTTTTGTAGCTATAGGAGGAGGGAGAAGAATATTTTTTATTTGTAGCAAGGAAGAGAGATTTGTTTTGCAATCTGATTGTAATGGCAAGGATAGAATAATACTATTGTTATTCTATTGTGTTTCTAAAATAAAAATGATATGAGTGTGTTTGATCCTATGTTCTATGCTTTAAAATGATCTTGTGGTTTTCTATTTCCTATTTTCGATATAGTCATGCATTATTGTGCTAGATTTGTGATGTATGTAATCTTATGGTTCATGTACTCACATTTTTGCATAATGATATTTGTAACCCCTCTTAACTCTTCTATAATGTGGGAAGTTGAATAAGTGATTGTAGGGTTGTTTATTTGTCTTCTCTCTTTATTCATAAATCTAGTAATCACATTCATCCCTTGTTGATGGGCGGATGTTAGAAATCCTTTTGTGTCTTTAGGTTAAAGACATAACTAGATATCACATTCATTAAATATCTTTTATGAGGGAGTTGTACCTCTCAATTCAGAGGAAGATTATCAATGAAATGATAATCATTCCAATTGTTAATATGTTATATTCTTCTTTCAAAGCATATTGAGTCATTTTTTGCATTTCTTTTCGAAGGAAAATTTTTTTTGTGCTAACAAAGCTTATTTTGGGAAAAAAGTGTGTGCATGTTCTATGTTGCAAGTACCTCTAGGTTCAACCATCCGTCATTGCATAATTTTATGAAATTGAGATTGGCACTACAAATGAATGCCATTAAAAAAGTAAATATTGTAGAATTAATGTTGTGAAAAGCCTTTTACATTTCCCTTCATGTTGTTAGAGTACATGAGAAAAATGAGCATACTTTGTAGGTAAGGTAACCCAAACATGTTGTGATGAAAAAAATGAGCACACTTAGTAGGCAAGGTAGTTCAAACTAGTACTTGCACTATATTAGTTGATAGTAAATTATACTTAATAATATAATGAAACACATAGATCTTGATATAAAATAAGGATAATTTTTTATATGAATTATTATAATATTTTTTTCTCATTCTATTTCACCTATCAATTTTATTTTATTTATTAATTCTTATCAATCAATATTCATGTACACTATTAATACATGTTCATCTTATAAACTAAATCAAACATTAAAAATCAATCTAAGATACTTTTTATGTTATTAAAACTTTAAAAAGAATACTTATGTATATATCAATCTTCAAACAAACTTTAGACATTCTTCACATTTAGTTTTCAAAGATTATTTACTTATTTCTTTATGCTACATTAAATTTTAAAATAATATTATAATTCATCCATTCAAATGAACAACTCTATCTTTATACATCAATCCTAGAACTAAATAGCATGAATATGATTCAAAAATCCATATAGAAATTTTTTTTTTTCTTTTATAATATAATAATTGAAGAATAACCTTACGAATAAATAAATAAAGAAAAAATATTATTTTTAATGTTAAAGTTGTAGAAATTATTAATATATATTACTATCCATATGTTTGATACATAAATTTAATATATTTTCCTATCTTAGATTAAAAGAACATTATGTATTTTCATATTTTTGTTCATAGTTTATTCATAAAAGTTTTAGTTTAGTAAAATTTGAAAAATGATTAAATTTAATCAAATGTTAAGGACAACCACAAATAAAAAAATTTTGTGATGATTTTTTAAATTCTTTAATTATAATTGTATTTGTTTTTAATAATATAAGATAATTAATTTAATTTAATTTTAATTTTATTGATTAGAATTAAAGTGAGGAAAGTAATTCCATTAACACCATAAATATTGAAAAGATTTATTAATTGTTGAAATCTTAGTGTGAGTTAGAAGGTTGTGAAAGATTTTATTTTCTCTAAAAGGAATTTTTATCTCCAAAGTAGGGTTAATAAATTATTATTAGATTAAATACTAGCCATTGTATTATTTTATATATATGGTAGGCTTAAATTATAAGACAAGTTATGGTTGAGAATATTGATGAATGCAAAGTCTAGAATAAATTATAAATATTTGAAAATTTATACTTTAATTCAAAAACATTTTATCATTTCTTTTGAAAGGTGAACATATCTTATCATTGTTATTGATATATTATTATTCTAATGTAACGCCCTACTAGGGAACCCAAAATAAATTAACCTAAAGTTTTACGAAGTTTTCCAAACATTTTTTTGAAAGATAATATACAACAACAATTATAAAGTAGGGGAAGCAATAACAATGAGAGATAAAATAATAGTAGAAGCACTAACTCACATACATAACAACCATCATATATAAATTACAATTCTTAAGGGTCCCATGATGTTGAATCACATTTAATTTTTAACTAACACTAAATCCAATATATAATAAACTGACATCAAATAATAATATACAAGTATGAATCCATTCAAATAATATACAGTCATCTTGAATGCCACTTGGCAATAATCATAATGCCCCATCATCCACTGTATAGGTCACAGGGTATGAAGGGATGAAACAATATACAACATAAAAATAGATTACAACAACATCTCATAAGATTCACGAAATCAAATATAATATAATACAATACAACCATCTATCATAATATATAAGAAAAGAATGAAAGAGTATAGAACAAGGAACTCCAAACACAACATCAAATTGTCAGATCTCAATGGTATGAGAAAAAGCACTACCACTCAACCTCATGGAACCCAAAAGGGCCCACTCCCACCATGCTAAGGAGATAGACTTAAGTCCCAAATAGGATAATGAACTCAAAAGTCAAAACCAACATCTAGGTTCAAAGAATCAACTGAAAGCAAACTATCTCAAGGGTACTAAGACACAAGTACCAAATAATCCTAGAGGTAAACAAAGACATGTAGGAAATCTATTATGGATGTGGGAAAGTTTCATTCCATGAACCAACTCTAAGGTTACTTGGCTAGTAACTCTAAGGTTACCTGGCTAGTCTTTTAATCCACTGGCCCCCTAGTGACTTAATGTAGCACTAGTATCCTCTCATACTAACAAGGCATACTAATGAAGCATGGTCAAAACCAAGCATCCTCTCGATTCTCATCCTAGCCTATACTAGTACTTGAGGCATGGGAAAGGAAAATAATGACTCTTATTAATTCATTTTAAACCCATTTAATTAAATTTTATCACTCATTAAATAACCTATAATGGGTTACTTGTCAGCCCCTTTAGGGCCCCTGCCTCCATTACAAACCACTTCCCAACATGACATATAAATAACCTACCCTAAGCTCAGTAAAAGTAGAGGATCACAAAAGAC
Source organism: Cupressus sempervirens (assembly GCA_028749045.1). Classification (NCBI taxonomy): domain Eukaryota; kingdom Viridiplantae; phylum Streptophyta; class Pinopsida; order Cupressales; family Cupressaceae; genus Cupressus; species Cupressus sempervirens. Next base: position 847,564,602 of record CM053787.1, on the reverse strand, counting down.
CACATATCATACATTAGTTCTTAAACAGGCAACTAATCGGTACTAAAAATAATTGATTATAATCATAGATTCTAGCAATACGATCATCCTAATAGGACTGATTGAAAATCACGTACACATATAAACCAATCCTCATCATAACATGATCTCACGAAGAATAAATCATACAAACATCTTAGTCCTATATAAGTGACTAAAAAGAAATCCAACAACAACTAATCGAAGACTCAAAGGTTATATCAGATAGGTTACACCATTCACCTTAGTTTCACACAAGAACACCAAAAAGTAATAATAATAAAAAAATCAAAACAACTCATATCACATACAAGACACATTACCATGGTTGAGTATAAAAAATTGAGATCAAAACATCATCATGACATCACAAAAAAACTCCCAAGCCTCTAGTAATACAACTTGACTAGTCAAAGCTAAGTAAACCTGACACCCAACTATAAAATCACATGTCATAAAAAGAGTACACACAAAAGTAACTTTCACAAAATATTAGGTTTAGAAAACACGATGATTTAATTTTTAAATTAAAGATTTTCAAGTTTTAATTTTCTATTTTTTTTCTTCAAATATTACAGTTCATAATGTTTGTGATCTCAAACAATGTTTCAGTTTCCATTTCTCTAGTTACCAAATTTACTAAGGTTTCCAAGTTCACTAGAATTCCAAACAATTCAACAAATCATATAAAGTTTTTTAATATTATTGAATAATACAATTAGTTATCAAAACACCAAAATTCAATATACAAGTAGGTTATAGTTTTCATCTTTTCAAAGTATTATATTTGACAAGGCTTTTGAGTTTATAAATTCTCAAAATGACTTAACAACTCATATAGGAGTCATTTAAATATAAACCCCATTCTTATAAAGGTAAACTATCAATTTAACAATGCCAATAACTATTAAAAATTCTCCAAACAAAAAATAAATATTATTTTATGTTCAAATTTTAGGAAAAACCTAATAACCTAATATCCAAATATTATAATAATCATTATTAGACTAAATAATAATTATTAAAATAATGACCTATTAGATTAATAATACATGTAATACAATTTCCCAAGTTACTAAATTCAATATTATAATAAAATTCATTTAAAAATTATTAATAATATAAAATGTAAAACATTATTTTATTTTATTTTAAAAATGATCAAAAAATAACAAAACCATATAAAATATTTTTTTTTAAAGAAAAAATTTCAAAAATTAAGCCTTTAAAGGCTTTGGCAGTCAACCACATGCCAAGGTTGTCGTAGTTGCCAAGGTAGCCACTATGCTAGCCAAGGCAATCATAGCATTGCCAAGATAGTTGTGATTTTGATATCATTGCAGTCGTATCATCTAATATCCATTATCATTTTGATCATTATTGAGATTCTCATTTGATCATCATTTTTCTTTCTTGTGCTATCTATTGAGCTTCTTGATCTTGGTGTTGAATTTTTTCTCTAAGAAAAATTCTTACATGGTATTAGAGCTATACCAAATTCTTACATGGTATCAAAGCCATGGGAGCTTCATTGCATAGCCATTGGAGAAATTTTTTTTGTGGGTCAAGATTGGAGCTTACTGGCGCAAATTAGATCTGAGGTCAATCACATTCAAATGGTCAATACAACCCCAAATCAACTTTTGTATTATCAAAATTGAACATCTGAGATGAAATCTAGAGTCATTTTATTTCTAGAGGTGCAATAGTAGTGATTCAAGAAAAATAATTACAAAGGTGATTTTCAAATAGTGATATCTCCCTCACATAAACTCCTTTTTTGGAGCAATTTTCTATTTTCGGGTAGAATTTTGTGATCTACACATTGGTGTAGGATGTTCGAGATCTCTATTCTTGAAGTTTTCTACAACTCATAAATCTCAATTTTTGTAACTTCAAAGGCTTAGTTTGAGCTCATTTGGACACATATTCAGGTTCTTTTTTTTTTAAATGAATAATTTTTTGTCTACTTTCCAGATCTAGTATCAGTTTGGAATAATTTTGAGTAGATACTTTCAAATTTTGGTCCCATTTTGTCCTATTAGCACTTGTAATTAATTAGATCCTTGAGAGGTCTTGTGTCTTATCTTGTTGAGTCTAATATAGCTTCATATTTTTTGTTGTAACCATCAAAACCAAAAGTCCACTTATGCCCTAAATTGGAAAGTGGCCATTGTATGCACTAAATATAGAGTTCTAAATCATGCATTGGGGGGGCTTTCTTTGATTTTTTTGCATTTTGGGGGTGCATACATTATTTGATCTCATTGAGTCATTTCAAAAGTGTCACTTTGGTTTAAGATTTAAATTGACAAAAAGGAGCTATCATAAATGGAGTGCTTTGATGATTGATCATCTAAGAGAACATAAGGAAGTATTTCCTTATCTATATTCAAAGATATTACTAATTAGGGACATCTTTCTCTTCTTCTTTTCTTTATGTATAATGGTATGAGTAAGGAATTTTTTTTAAGGCCCCTTCCCCAATACTATATTTTAAACCCTAATAACATAAATATGGTTAGAACTAGGAAGTGTCAGGAGGTTCGATGTCATAACCTTGTCTTTCATGCATAGTATGTGAATCATAGACTGTCATCATACACCATATGATAGAAGGGTGATAAGTAGGTTTTTGGATTTAGGTACATCATAATTGGAATCTTCCTTATTAATATTGGACCTAAGATCTTATTAAGACTGATATACTTTATATTCATTTGTCATAAATCTCATATTCAAAATGTCATCAGGTCGGTAAGCTAGGACCCTATGGAATAAAGACTCTAGATGTTGTGATTTAGAAAACTATGCTAATGGGTTCATGGTATGTTATGATCTATTAGAATAGTTATTTTAGGAGACCTTTGTGAAAAGATGAATTAACACTTGCTCCTATAATGTTAGTAATCAAACTAAATGTAATTGAATCAAAGAGTACTAGTTGTGATGGTTTCATTTTTGTGGTGTTAACCTATGGTATGTAATTGGAACTAATTTTCATGATTGGATGATCTACCAATATAGATCCAACACTTCATCATTTGATAGGAAATGGATTAGAATGTGGTTCAAAATGTTAGTTAGATCATTTAATTAAGAAATTAATGTTGATATGTAGATTCTAACATTTTGATGTTCAAAAACATTATATGAAAATGATTGAGAAATAAAAGTCAATTATGACAATTAAGTATGCTAAAATTGATTATATGATTTATGATTATATGCGATGTGTAGATTTCTATATTTTAACATTTTGAATGAATTATTTTAAATGATTAGGAAAGGAAATTTAATTTAAAATATGTTGATATGGATTTTGTAAAACTGGAAATTTTATGCTCTTATGATATATGTATTTTATACAACCTCCTTGGACTATTGATGCTCAAGTTTAATGTGCAAGAAGTGGAATCATGGAAATTCTTCGGGGAAATAGGTTTCAAACCTTTGTGAACATAGTTAACCTAGGTGAATCTTTGGAAGATTCAAAAGCCTCATTGTGAAAGTATTTTTCTTTGTAAATGTGAGTTTTCTTGCATGTGAAAATGTTTAATAAAAAGGATGCATAAGGGACATGTCATGGTGATGTGGAATGTGTTTTTATGAGTCACTTGACACTTTTGAACTTTATGTACAATTGACATGTCATTTATGGTTTTGATCATGGTGGCAATTTACCCTAAAACTGATTACCTTACTAATGAGTAAGTAAACCCACATGGCAAGGGGTAGGATGGGTCACAATAAAAGGAAATTCGAATTTGGACTTGGTTAGGGTTTTGAGGGGTCATTAGGTGGTCCCAAGGTGGATTTTATGTTAAAATAAGTTATCCATATGATAGTACATCAAGTTATGGACCTAATTTTTACCATGTGAGTGCCTAGAAAGTCTAGTGGGGCCCTTTACCCATGCATTCTTCCATCAATTCGAATTTGGAGTTGTCACATGTTTTTTCTTCCATGTTACCACTGAGTCAAATATAGAAAAGTTAGAGGAGACAAGTTTATAAGAGGAAGTGGCTAGGTGTCTTTGCTAAAATAGTTAGTGGGAAGGCCTTATTAGGGAGTCTTGGTCAAATTAGTGGATTGTTCACCCATTGTCCAAATTTAGAGATAGATAGGTTTTGGAGGGAGGTTAAGGGAGCTCTACTACAACTTTCATTTCCTTTAGCTTGGACCAAGGTTGGTGTTTTCAAACCATGTTTCATTTCCTTTCTTTTAGTATTGCAAAAAAAATCTACAAGTATGAAGAATTTTCCAATGGAGCATGCATTGTATTGGGAATCTTTGCATTGTGGGTTTTGGTATTGTGTTGTGGTAATGTGAATGTGTATTGTGTTTCTTGAATATTTCTTGGTCCTTCTTCATTTTTTTTTTGGATTGAATGCTGAATGTGATCATGGGTGTGAAGACTTCACTCATCCTTGGGAGGGAAGAGAAGCCTTGGGTGAAGGGGTTAGTTGGGCTCAACATTGTAGTTGAGAAGATTTATCTCATGATGAGGAGTTATCTTTCTATCATGGAGTACGGGATCCATTGAAGCCATATACCTTTTTTTTTTTGAGATACAAGGGGTTCTATGTGTATGAAGGAGGAGATTTCTACAATAGCCTTGGGAGGAAAATGCAATTGCAATATGATGAGTATGTTGGTTATGGCATCTCATCTTTGAAGAGCCCACCTTCACCCAATGTGAAATGATTCTAATGGTGAATCAATGTGTAACCTAAGGGAGGGATTTTTTTTGTATTATGTGTTGTGTTCATGCAATGGCAAGTGATGCATGTTGTGTAACCCATTTGGATCTTGTTTCCCCTCCTCGGTGGGTGGCTTCTTAGAAGCCTAGGATGGGAGGTGAGCCTCCATGGTTCTTGATTTGAATAAGTGTAGGTTTTGTGCTATTGCATCTAAGAAGAAGTTGGGGTTAATCCCTTGTGTTGCTAAAGAAAAATGGTTATGCCTTGTGTAATATGGATGAAAGTATGAAATCTTTTTTATGTCCTTGGTGTGATGTATCAATAAAGAGAAAATGTCCATTTTTGTTCTTTGTATTGTGTTGTAGAAACAAAAAGAGAGAGACCTCCATTTTAAGTATATTTGTGTGAAGAATGGTTCCCTAAAGAAAGTGAAGGGATTTTAGGCATTACTATATGTATAAGATTCAATGTCATGTGTTAGATTTAAGGAAATGAAAGATAGGTATGGTTGAATGTATAAGAGATTTTTTTCCTAAGAAATGTATTGGTTAGTATTCAAAATGGATATGGATATGTAGGATCTTATCCCTTTTGGAATTACAAATTAATATTATAAGTTCTATCTTCAAAAATGGTTTACATGAAATAATTTCATCTACATCAAATCAATGATCTAAAATATTTACATCCCATTTGTAATAGAAAGAGAGGCCCAATAGTTCATTAACCTTGTTCATTTGTATTCTTGAGTTAAATTTGTTTCCATCAAAAGATTTAGGTAACTTCACTAAGCTATAGTTTTATATTCAGAAGTGAAGATAATATCAAAAGTTTTTTTTAAAAAATAGTTGGAACAAATATTATGAAATTAAATAGTTAGTATAGAGTAGGCCTCATAAGTAAACACATTCTGTAGCTACATATTTGACCTCTCTAGTTTTTGTATGGGGAGAGTGAAAATAACTCCCAACTATTATAGTCAAATAAAATAATAGAGCATATTACTTGACAGATGAATCACAAGAAATAGTAATAATAATTAACACCTCTAATCCCAAGGCCAATATGGGGGCATCAAATCAAACTTAGATGAGTCTATAACAATACTTTTCATAATATCTTAAACCCATAGGAAAGCTGACCAACATTTATGGGGAAGTGAACTTCAAAAAAAAAAATATATATATATATATATATATATATATATATATATATATATATATATGTATAACTTGGAAGGGACCTTGTCAGTTGGTGGCTCATGCACTTCCACACCCCAACCTCACATTGCCATCATATACCCATACAAATCACCTTCCATCCAAACTAAAAAATGCTCCACATGGCATGCGTTAATGGAAGGGGAGAAAGAACTTGTGCTAGACTTTGAGGAAGTGCTTGGATATTAGCATTAGTATTGGAAAAAGTGCATGGTAGGGACTTACATGGGGGATGGCACTAGGATGTTGGGAAGTGGGAGGTGATAGAGGGTTTATGCCTAGTGTGGGATTATATATAAAGAAATGTGAGTTAGAAAGGGATAAGGTGGGGTAGGTAATAAGTAAGTAAGGACATTGAAAAGTAGATGCTATTTTATTTCATTAGCTTTCTTAGGAACTATAGCTAGCATGTAATTATATATATATATATGTATATATAAGTCAAGTGTCAATAATTGTTGGATAGTAGTTGGAATGGGAAGAAATTTTCAAATTTCAAATGAGATTGTCCATTTAGGTATGTAAAATACTATCGATATAAAATATTTTGGATATATATAATATTATATATATATATGTATATGTATATATAATATTATATATATATTTATATATATATATGTTTATGTATATATATGTATGTATATGTATATATACATACATACATACACACACACACACACACACTATATATATATATATATATATATATATATATATATATATATATTGGTGTTCGATATATGTATTTATCTATTTATTTGATTAATGCATGCCATTTAGAAAACCTATAATCAATAAAGAATTGATTGTGAGATAGTCATCTTGTCAGAAGAAGGATATACCTATTATTTATTTGTATATGAGTTAAGTAATAGTAACATAGGTTATATAGTACACACTTGGTAGAACATTCATCTAATAGATGTTATATGCCTTGAAATGAGGATATGTGGATTTTAATTTTTCAAAGTGTATAATAATCGATAGCCTTAATAATCATATTTGTTAGAAATTGTTTAGGGATGTGTAAAAAAAAATAAAAAAATTTAGTATTGATAAAGCCATTAAACTTTAGGAAAAAATAATTTGGTAAGAGACATTGGTTGAAGACAAAGTCTAGGAAAGTGTTTAAGAAACTTTCTTATTAGTAAAAGTTAGTATTTAGTTAACATTAGTTAGTACAAGTATGTAGTTGGTAATAAGTAATAGTATTACCCCAATTAGTAGTTGAGTTAGGAATAAGGGATTTCTTTCTAGTAAAGTATCAATAATAGGATATTGAGTAACTACTTGAGGGGTTAGTGGAAATAGAAGTAGTTAAAGTAATTTATTTAATTTTATCATGCAATTCAATTTGTTTATTTAGCAAATCAATATGTTGGTATATAGTTAGGAACTTTTACAAAAAATATTCCTAGTTGATAAATCAAATAAATTGAATTGTAGGTTGGCAAAGGGTAAAATAAAATGGTTAGTCTAAATTCAATTTTTTTAGTTGTAAATTTGGAGATTGGAATGGGTAAATCTATTTATATGTTAGTAAGGTAGTAGGATTAAATGGTAGATAAGTGGTTCAATAGAAAATTTTAATATAGGGCCCAAGACAAATGTGGGTATGAGCTTACTTACACTTGAAACAATGTAATTGCAATTCTACACAATACTTTGTAAAAGTAAAGGCATATTGTTAAGGATAGGTTGTTAACCTTAACCAAGAACCCTCAAAATCGATAATTACACAATACAACATCAAAGATAACATACTTCTCTAAAGGTCATCATCTAACCCTTATGCCACTACTCGATTACTACCTTTGGAAAATCTTTTGGAATAGAATGTCTTCATAGATCTATTTAGATATTTAAAAAAATTGGTTGTGTTTTTCCCTGTAGTTTTGGGCATGACACTTTTTCTCCTCTTAGTAAGGCAAGTAGTCTTCATGATATTTGAATGTTTCTTTGGGAAGCATATGGAGATCCATGAGTCCTTCCATTGCCAGAGGACATTCTACCTCCAATCACTGCAGTTGTAGTACCTACAAATCTAGTCAAGATCATACCTCTTGATGCTCCTATTGCTTCTACTAATCTAGTTTCATCCACAAATACTCTTGATTCAGTATAGTAGGAAACACCATGTCTTCTTATTTCAACTTCATGGGATGACTTCCTTCCGGACATTGTAGTTTTGTTTGTGGAGTCTTAAATTGAAGATGTGGGAGACATTATTGATGACATCCATCTTCTCTTTGTTGAGGAGAATTCTTCTTCACTTGTTGTGAGGGAACACTTTGACCCTCAACCACTTGATCTTTCTTTTGAGACTAACATGATTGTGGATACTTCTTTTCAGTAGTTGGAAGAGGACTCTTTTACTTTGAATGAGACTAATATGTCTTTGGAGATTGTATTCTAGTTTCCTAAGACATCATATCTTTTGAGGAATTTTCCTACTAGTTGGGGAGCATTATTTACTACACATATGGCACCACTTCATCCTACAAGGAGGAACATCATTCAGTTTTCATGGTCTAGCTTCTTTAGTCATCAAGGAGCTTCTTTCATGGGTGTGAATTTATTATTAAGGGAGGGCTACATTGCTTCTCTTCCCATATCTTTCTATAAGGATGATTCCTTGTCTTTGGAGGTTGATTCACTTTCACACATGGACATGTTACCTTGTTTGCCACCTTCTTTTGGGCATCCACTAGATTGGCTTGTGGCATCTACATTCATCAAGGACTTGTCAACATATGAGTATACTTCAAAGGAAACATCCATAGCATACTACATATGGATTCCACATCCATCTTCCTATCCACAATGGGAAGTATACTTGCACCTATACTTGGTGTAACTTCTTCCTAAAGGGATAAATGTCATTTGTAGGCACTGGATACTTTCTTTTCTTCATGACATGCTTGCAGGAGATTATTCACTATGGGGGGATACCATCATGTATTTTTTCTCATGGTGGATATATGCTTGTACATGCATGATGTATGTCATACTAGGGGGGTCTTGATTATTCCATCCTTGCATGCATCTTGTATTTCCTCATCTCTCTTTTTGGAGGAGGTTTTTCCCATGAGATTTTTTCCCTTTCTCCATTTTTAGAGAGATTGCATTGCATTTCATTGTATGTAGAGCATTACATTTGTACATGGGTACCTAACATGCCCTAGTAGTCGGGACCCACATTGCATCTTGTCTTTAGCTCTGTGAGCTTAAGTGCATTCACCTAAGTTGCACTTAATGGGGGTTGTTGGTGTAAATAATTAATTATTATTAAATTTTACTTAAGTTTACTTAGGATAATGCATTTTTATATTAGTTTTCATGTAGACACTTAGGAATATGCATAGTCATATGAGTTGTCTTGTTGACAACATAGGAGTTTGCAACTTATTTAAGCACATGGTGTCTACAACATCTCTTTATGAGATACACCTATGTAAACTTATCCTCTCATCATTGCAAAAACTCTTGTGTTCAATGGAGGATAATCCACTCTTTGGTGGACATGTGTTGAGTTGTAATCCTTATCTCTTTGTTGACTCCTAGTAATTCTTGTTGCCTTTATATATAGGTAGTTCTAGTGTGTATTCATCTCATATCCAATTATCTACTATCCATTATCATCTTGATCATTATTGAGATTCTCATTTGATCATCATTAGTCTCTCTTCTGCTATTATTAAGCTTCTTGATCTTGGTGTTGAATTATCGCCTTAAATTCTTACATGGTATTAGCACTATACCAAATTCTTACAACAATAAATCAAAATTAGTAATTCTATTACTAGTATTTTTTTTCCAAACCCCAATCCAAATCCAAGCAATGAAACTACAAATCTATAAAATCTACCAAAAAAGGGTTTCAATTCTTCCATCCATTTATAGAGGTTTCCAAAAATGAAGAACAAACAAATTCATACACAAGGGTTTCAACCCAAATTAAAATTTTGAAAACAAAAACACAACAGACAGAGAGAAGAAAGAAATTTGAAGGATGAACAACCACTGCACAAATAAACTATGAGATCCTACCTAGATCTGATGCTAAAATGACAATCACTCAAAGCACACAAACAATCCCCTTTTTTTAAAAACCTTCTTCTCAAAAAATTGCTCCTCCAAACCTTGGCTAAAGCAAAATGAACTCTAAATTCTTGATAAAGAGCTCTTCCCTAAATTTGGGGCTTTGATTGTGCAATCACAAGAGGGAACTCAACGATCAATATTTTTAAATATTTAATTATCTTTTATGTTTTCATGCATGCTTTTTGCAATTTAAAATATCTTTATTAAATTTATTTTCTCTCTCTCTTAATTAATTTATTATATTTTATTTTCATTCATAAGCTTTATGAAATTTAATTAAAATAAACTTTTTAAAATTATGTTTTCTCTCTCTTATTAAATCATGAGACACTTTAATAATATATCTATTAATTCAACTAATATATCTGTTATTTATTTATTATTAAATTAAATAAATATAAATACACCAAAAAAAGAACTTTAATAAAATCTTTAAAATTAATTCCTTTATTTAATTAATCTCTCAATTAATTAAATATAATTAAATATCAAATTTCTTTATAAAATTTCAATTAAATTAAATCATTAAATTATCTTTTAATTTGATTTAATTATAACAACAAATTACAAAAGACTTATAAAATCAAATACAACAACTCAATTGAAAGTCAAAGAACAAAGTTAAACTCCAAAGTCAAAGTCATGAATTCATGTCACTTGAAGAATTTAGAAATGTGAAACTAACTCAAATACTTGTCCTACTTTCTAGGAAAATTAGCTTAGCATTTAGGATTTAGAATCAAGAGTTATCTCCCCACTTATACCTTTCAAATAATGTGATAGGGTACACTCATCCTGTCAATTCTAGGAAGTTGATACCCGATACCTATAATCTACATAAAATCTACACTTGTACAAACACAACATTCTAAACTAAACAAGTAATGGTAGGAAGTAGTTCATCATGTAGATCTCAACTAGCAAGTGACTACGACTTGCTTCCTCAACCACAAAAAAATCATCAAACATAAAGAAAACATACATGCACACCATACACATGCAAGTATGGGGTAAGTATCCATAGAAATGCATATAGATAATCCATCTACTAATCATCATGAGATAACTAAAAGTCATTAAATTAACATATATATCATCATCAAAACAATCATGAACATATGAAATAATTGAATAACTCAAGTAGCTCATCACATAATTCAATTGAGTATGAAATGACATCTAATCAAATCTGGTTACCAAACACCAATAATCATAAAACAAAATTAGAAAACTAGCCTAAAATAATCTAGCAATATAATCCAAAAAGTCAAGTAGGGGTAGGCATTACATAAATTTTAAAATTTGAGATTATTATTGAATTTGTATTTATCTTAAAATATGTAAAAGCTATTCCCAAATGGAAACTTGATATACAAGAATATACATTTTACCCATACCTAAATGTGATGAACACAATGTTTGGGTGATTGGAATGTTTGATTGTATTTTTCTAATGCAATTATGAGCTAAATGCATCAAAGATTGGAAGATGAACACACTACCAAATGTTTCCTCAATATGTGCCAAATTCTCAAAGGATCTCATTTATTTATTTATGTATTGTGTGGATTCAAGGAATACTTTTTAAATGGTTAAATGTTTTGTGTTTATTGTCCATTAACATATATAATAAATGCCAAATGTGTGATCTATCAACCAAAAAGTGTCATCAATATACCACCAAAGTGTATTCACTTCTTGCATCAACTATTGGTTTTTGCCAAGTTGGCACATATTCCCTCTATCTTTTGCAAGACTTTCTAGCTTCTTTAAATTTTGTTCTAAATTAAATTTTTCTTTGAATAAAATAGAAATAAAATAGCTTCAAACCTCATTTGATTAAATTTGGTTTTGTATAAAGTAGGCCTCTTGAAAAATATAGCATTCCTATGAAATGTATACTGAGTCATAAAATACCACCAAAGTTTTGACCACATAGTTCACACAACTAAATTATCTATTAAAACACAAGGAAATAGAATTATCTAATAAAAAGAAGAGAAATTGCATCAGGATTTAAGGTTAATCTAGAAAGTATTTAACTTGAGTATGTCAAACTTAAACCAATCAAAGAGTGGGAAAGGTAAAAAAATGAGCTCACTGGGAAATCATCATATTGTTTGTAAATGTTTAAAAAGAGAAATTGAATGTATGATTCTAGAATGGTATGAGATATCACCAAAACTAGTGGAAGTCTCAACTCTAATAGTCTATTGGCTAATAAACTAAAAAAATACTCTAGGATTTTATTTTGTAATTATTTAGAACCAAAAGGATAGCTTATAGCCAACCCTTTAAAATTACATGTTTGCCTATCACCCAAAATGAGCATATTTAATATAGGAAAATCCCACTCCTAATGGTGCTTCCAAGAGAAATATGTTGGTCATTACAAAGAGAACACTCTAGTAAATGTGATTGTAAATGTGGTTTGATAAAAACATAAATTAGTGAGTACATTTTTATGGATAGAACCCAAATCTACCTACATTATTTCACTAACCCCAATATTAAATAATAAATTAAACTAATATCTCAAAAACTTCTCTTACAATGATGATCACGTTCCATGACCATAAAAAAAAATTCAATTATAAATTAATCAACAACTCTCACATTTATGATCTTGTATAATTTTCAAAAATATACATTTAATATAAGGTTGCCACATGATCTTGGAGGTTACAAATTCCCTTATAAAAAATCTTCATTAGTTGGTGTCTTTCTGAGTTCATCATCAATCAATATCTTTTTGAGTCTATTTTTAGTTGGTTTTTTTTAGCTCATTATTGAGTGCAATGAAAACTTCTTATGCTCCAAACAACTTAGGTGACCAAATGGCCTACTTAGGTAGGATTCTCATAAGGGGGTTTAAGCTCTATGAATAATGATCAAGTCTAAAACTACAAAAGAACATATAAATAATAGTTATTTATACTTGTAAATTAAAAAAATAAGTAGCATTCATTAGAATGTATTAATATGATTAAAAAAATTATTGATCATTTAGTTAGTCATTTATTTGATCATTAATTTAGTCACCTATACTTATAAATTGCAAAAATTTACAAGAGTTTGATCACTTTTAGTCATGTGACTAAAAATTTTAGTCTTCTAAATAAATTTTTTAGTCACATAGTCATTTATTTGCCATAATTCTACTAATGGAATGATAGTTTGACATAGCGTTGAGAGACATGACAATGCAAAGATCTTATTTGATAAGTTTAATAGGTTTTGATAAATTTCCACAGTAATGAGAGACATGAAAATACCTAGGGTTGGATAGATGAAGATTGATTTGAGATATCTATCATGTTTCAAGTTGATTGGGGCTGATTTTTAATGGTTTTGGGGTGATTATGTGTAGATTTGGGTTGATTTTAGGTTGATTTGATATGATTCCAATGATGTTGAAATGGTTTTGGGTTGAGTGGATGAGATTATGAAATGATCTACAATTTATGTGAAAAGTGATATGAATGATGAAGGATATTGTCAAAATATGCTCGATGATAATCAAGTTGGCCAAACGATTAGAATTAGTGAAATGAGAAAATGAGATGAGTTAGTGTGAAAAAGTGATTAAACCATAGACATGAACCATTTTTGAGCATCTACATTTTCCCCTTCTTTGATATAATGTGATTTATAGCTTTGTGTCAAAGAATAATTGATGAGAAAACCATAACAACATGCCCCAATAGGGATGATATAGTGTTGTGTCAAAGAATAACTAATGAGAAAGCCATAACAACCTGCCACAACAGGGATGATTTATATGAATTCCCCCTCAATAAATTGACTAAATAATAAAAATGATAGGTTAATCTGTTGACAATGAATACAAAAGTACAATGCAACTGATGGATCAAAAAGTAGAGCTCAAACACAAAATTTATGTGGCCCAGAGTGCAAAATGAGGGTCCATGGAGGCCCTAGGAGTAGTTTCATGGGTTTCCACTCAAGAAATTGACTAAATAATGAAAATGATATGTTAATTTTTTCAAAAAAAAAATACAAATCTAGCACAATTGATAGATTACAAATCAAAATTCAAACATAAAATTTATGGGCTCTAGAGTGTAAAATAAGGGTCAATCAGGACTTTGGGAGTAGTTTTGGGCATCCAATTGTCCCAAATGCACCCAAAATGCACCCAAGTGCACATAGGTGACACTTTTTCATGCCAAGTATGCTCTCAGATGACCAAGTGTGCCATATGCATAATTGGGAAGCCTGGTTGTGGTTTGATAGTACTAACCACACCCCATAAGGCTCCACAGGCCAAAATTAGTCCAGTTGGACTCATAATGACTTAAAACACTATACACATTGCCAAAACCATGGAGAGGGTTAATAATATGGGTAAAATATGTTAAACATGGTCAAACTTGGTCAAACATAGGTCAAACTTGGTCAAATTGAAGCTAGACTTGGTGGAAAGCCATAAAAGGTTGATAGATAGTGTATGATGATGTAGGAATGTAGGAATTAAGGATGAAGATGATATGGTGTATTCAAGTACATGAATATGGTCTTGATGAATGAGATGGATTTCAGAAGATAGAGAAGATGAGGCAAGGACCAATTAGTATGAGTTGAGGACTTTTTGCTTTCATAAGGTGCACTATATGTCAATGGAGCTTTATTTTGATATGGTAGATGGAATGTAATGCATCATGGCCATAAAGGGCTAGAGCACAAATGCAAACCTTTTTCTTAAACAAGCATAATGCAGAAAAAAAATTATCTTATCCTTCCTAAGGCATATATACATGCCCTAAACTCTCAAAGGTAAATGGTTAATAGATAGAAAAAAAAAAGATGACCATGAACCATCTTGATCACTCTCATAGATCAGTTTATATGATTGAGTGGCATAGGAACATGATCAAATAAAAAGATAAACTCACTAAATAGTGTGAGCCAACAACTATTCTTGTCTATTATTACTTTTTTTTTAGTTTTTTAGGTCTTCAGAGAGTATTTGATAGATTGACAGTGTGATAGTTCAGATTGTTGGTTTGGTTGATAGTGACAAGTTGGATTGATTGTTCGTTCACATTGCTCAGATAGTGTGATTGTCCTTCAAGTGTAGTGCTTTGAGTTCTAGTCTATGAAAGTGTGAATGTTCAAGAAAAAGTGGTGATTATCCAGAGTGAGTATTTACAAGGTTTATTGCAAATTTTTGGTGGGTTTTGCAATTTTTAGGTTTTTTGAAGACATTTGATATTTTTGTGTGACTCACTTCTTTAGGACATTTTATGATTTTTAGGGTTTATTTTAGGATTTTTTATGATGTTTAGTGGTTTTTTCAAGACATTATATGTTTTTAATGAATTTGTTTAGGAGATTTTATGATTTTTTTATTGGTTTTTTTTAAAGACATCATGTGATTTTTAGGATTTTCAAGATCATATCTAAATTTTTAGGATTTTTTTTAGGATCATATTTTAATTTTTAGGATTTTTTAGGATCATAAAAGATTCACAAGTGTTAACTCCAATCCAATATGTGTTAAGTCCAATGGATAATGTGTGCTTAGGGACATGCCTTGGGTTCAATTTAGAACTCATGCATTAAGTAGGTGATATGCCCCCAGATGAGATGCAAACTGTGTACATAGGCCAAACATAGAATATGTATAGACTGATGATGCTTGGGTAAGATAATAGTGGATATTAACCAATTCATGGGTCATGATAAAGGGCTAGGAATGTCTTGAAATATGAAGGATATGATTAGGAATGACAAAAAGGGGAAAAAACAAATGGAATTTGATAGATGGAGGAGCTATAACTGATTATACATGGCACCTGTTTGCCAAGTTTTCACCATGGTACTTTCCCAAAGTGCTTATTTGGAAAGTTTTCATTTTTGGACATAATTTTTCTATTGACTCAATTTTTTGTGCTAGGATGCCTGTTTTCCAGGTTTTCATCAAGGAATCAATTTTTTCATGACTTTTTTTCACCATGTTTTTATTTTTCCAAGGATTTTTGCTAATTTTTTGAAGGAATTTAGACAAAATCATGAACATTATTGACAAATGTTGAGAAGAAATCTATTGTCGATATTGCTAGTTGATAATCTTTGGATCCATGAGTGACTATAACTACATAAGATTTGTTCCAAGTTTTTAGATAGACTCAAACCATTAGAATAGCCTCAATACATACTATCATGTACCTTATCTAAGACACAATCTACTTCTCATGAATCAAGGCATCTGAGGATAGTTGGGTCAATAAATATTTGGTATAAGATGTCACTGATGATCATGTGCTCAAAGGCTAGTTGGATAGAGGTTTGATTTTGGTTATTGGGCAAGTTTGGTAATAGGACTTGGGTATAAGTAGTTGTATATAAGAAAGAGATAGGAGGATTGAGACCAATGACTTCCCACATGAAGGTTGATTAAGAGAGCTCAAAAAGACTTTGTGGCATGTTGAAAACTAGAACATGTATATTCCTAGAATAAACTTGTTCATCTTGTATACTTGGGATCTACTTAGCTTTTTATTTTTCATGGTCTAATGGCACCTTTTAGTTTCCACCAAGAGACCTATTCTTTCTATTTTTTACTTTGTTTCCAATTTTGTAGCTAGAAGATGGAATTGACTCCCCAAAATATGCCAATGTGTTCATTTCAAGAGAAATTACTTCTTTATGATTGTCAATCATAATGCCTTCATAAATTTTAAAGTTTATTGTGAGAGTGTCATCATTGTCGAATTGATCAAAAATTGACGGTCGATACTGATCATAATCCAATAGTTTAGGATACATTGATGGGTTGTCATCATTAGTGTTGAATGGGCTCTAGTCAAAGATATATATGGATATCTAATTTAGTTGTATCATTGGGATCATTCTTAGAAGCTAAAGGAATTATATCCCAAAATATTTTGATCTAATGTGTAGTGTTAGTTTGAGTGATAGGTGGAGCTATATGTTTATTCTCTATAGGTAGGCTATTGGGATCAAAAAAGATACATTCAAGTGTATAAGGAATAGTAAGATAATCATTTGTAGGTTGGGTATCATCAAATTCCTTTTTATCATTCAAAACATTCACAATATTACACGAGGGTATCTTAGTACTAAGAGAACCTATTCAGAATTTTTTGAATCCAAGCCCCAAGCTAGGAGGTCATCATTTTGTAGTGATAGGTTCAATTATTCCTTTCTTATAATATTCAAGACTAGTACACCCATCATAACCTTGTTTCTCCATGATAGTAAACCTAGGTCCATACTTGTTAGGAGATGTTAGAGTGGGTTCTTGTTCTACTTTTTTTTCTCAATACATATAGATGCATTCTCAAAGAAGTGTTCTTCAAGTAGGCCACCTTCCTTGGTGAAATTCATGGAAGGTTTCTTTAATAATTTGAATTTAGGTCAAACCTACATAAGTTGTGGTTTTGAATAGGACTCAGGAGAAAGGGATAATTTTCGAATGTGAAAGGAATGTGATATAGAATATTCACTACAAAATTGGTCTTCAATGTTCATATTTTCATTGGCATTATAGAGGAATATATTAGGGTCCACATATTTAGAGGAATCTATGTATTTTTCTTCATTATTTTTTGGGACTTGGTATGTGGTAGCATCTCTTAGATTAGCACAAAAATAGAAAGGACCTGGACCACTAGGGATGGTAACCTCTACATTGTTAGAGGAAAATTTTAAGCACTAGAGGTTGTAGAGGGCACTTCTTTCATAGCATAGATCCAAGGGCATCCTAGTATCAGGTTGCAATTCATTTTGATGTCTAGGACTTTGAGCAATGTATTTTTAATAGCTAGACCAACTCTAATGGGTAATATGATTGTTGGTGTAAATAATTATTCACTATCTACACTTACTTAAGTTTAATTTGGTTAATGCATCTTTTTATTATTTATTTATTAGTCATCTCAGAGTATGCACACTCTTGTGAGTTGTCATGTTAATAACATAGGAGTTCACACTTCTTTTATGCACGTGGTGTCTACAACAACTCCACTTGAGATACACCTTCTCATTCTTATCCTTTTATCTAGAATGATGGATAAGATGTGTACTTAGTTTTCATGCTTATCTTATCTCCTAGCTCTTTCTAGAGACATTCTAGGTGCTTCCTAAGAGACCTTTATATACAAGCACTCCTAGTGTGTACATTCATCATATACAATACAAAGCAATGTATGAGGACACACTCTAATATATTAATCATGCTCCTTTTTGGTCTATAGTTGTGCTTGTGTTTGAGTTCTATGCTCTTGGGTGAATCTTGCCCTAAGAAAAATTCTTACATGATATCAAAGCTCCTGGAGAATCTCTCTTTACATAGATGTTCAAGATTCTTCTTGCTTCAACACCTTGACTCAAATCTAGAGTATCAGAGTCATTAGGTGCATCTAGAGCCAAAATGGACCTTGCTATTACATCTGACATGTCAATTTGGTGAATTTTGACTATAATTTTGCCTACCCAGGCAGAGTCAAAATTGAGGCAATTTTATTTTACAAAACAGCACCCGAAGGACCAATTTTTTAGAATTGGTATGATCATTTTAGATCTGTACATTTAATTGTCATATCTACCTTTTTTTTCCATCTGCATCTCTACTATTTGTTTCAGATTTGCATTATTTTTTGAATTGTTTTTGGCCATTGGGCCATAGGAGAGATTTTTTGTAGGTGAAGATTAGAGCTTGTTGGTGCAAATCAAATATTTTCATCACATTTAGAAGGTCAAAAAACCCCCAAATAATATTTTGTTTCATCCAAATCAAACATCTAAGGCAAAATCTAGAGCTATTTGATTTTTGGAGGTGCAACAGTGGTGATTTTAAAAAAAAAAAAAGTAGCAATGATTTTTAAATAGTGACATCTCCCTCATACATACTCCTTTTTGCAAGCAATTTTTTTTGTTTTGGGGTCAGATTTCATGATCTACACATTGGTGGAGGAAGTTTGACATCTCTGTTCCTAAATTTTTTTGCAACTCACAAATCCCAAATTTTGCCATATTAAATGCTCTATATAGGCTCATCTGGACACATAATCATGTTTCATTTTTTTTGAAAGAACATATTTTTTTGTCTACTTTCTAGATCTATAATCAGATTATAGGTTGTGTGGACAAAAATAGTACTTCAAAAATAGGCCCTAAATTGGCTATTGTAATCACACTAAGTATAGAGTGCCCAAATCATACATTAGAGTGCACTAAGTATGGAGTCTCACATTGAAAATGTGGGAGACATCCTAGATGATATTAATCTTCTTTTTGAGGAAAATTCTTCATCTATTGTTGTAGTGATAGATTCATGTACTTCAGTACAATAGTGTACACTTTATCTTCCAGGTGATGGCTTCTTTCTAGACATTTTAGGTTTGTTCATGGAGTCACACACAGTAGATTTTGAGGACTTCTTTGATGATATCCTACTTCTCTTTGATGAGGATGATACTTCTATAGTTGTTTCAAGGGCCCACTCTGACCCTCATGTCCATTCTCTACATGATCAATCTTTATAGGTTGGTTTAATTATGGATACTTATGTAGAGCATCTACAAGAGGTGTATTTTTCATTTGAGGAGACTATTGGTTCTTTGAAATAGGTTCTATAAGAATCTTTACTAGATCTACAATTCTTCTCAATAGTTTTGGAAGGAGCCATCATCAATATCGACACAAGGACACTTGAACAGGTTTCAAAGACACCTTTCATCATCAAGATTATTTCCACACCCAGGGGAAGCATCTCACTAGTACCACTGCCATTGTTTCTTCCAAAGGGGAGGAACATTATTCAGTAGTCATGGATCAACTTTTACATTGGAGCATTTCTCATTGATCAACACCTACTTTTAGGGGAGGGACTACCTTGTCTCCTTCTTCTTCTCCTTTATGGGGGAGGACTTATTCCTCTTAAGGGTTTTTGTCCTTCTCATTCTACACTATTGTATATAATTGATGTATGTTGTAATGGGGGGGTCTTGATTACTCTATCCATCCATGCATATTATCTTTTCATCTCTCTTTTTAGGGCAGGGTTTTTCCAATGAGATTTTTCCTCTTTCTCCACTTTTTGAGATATTGCATTTTCATTATGTACATGGTTACCTAACATGGCCTCGTAGCTAGAACCCATTATGCATTTCATCCTAGTTCTTGTGAACTTAAGTGCATTCCCCTAAGTTGCACTCAAGGGGGGGTGTTGGTGTAAATAATTATTCACTATTTACACTTACTTAAGTTTTTTTAGGTTAATGCATCTTTTTATTATTTATTTATTAGTCACCTAGGAGTATGTGCACTCTTATGAGTTGTCATGTTGACAACACAAGAGTTATCACACTAATTAAGCACATGGTATCTACAACATCTCCACTTGAGATACACCTTGTCATTCTTATCCTCTCATCTAGAATGATGGATAAGACGTGTGCTTAGTTTTCATGTTTATCTTATCTTCTGGCTCTTTCTAGAGACATTCTAGGTGCTTCATGAGAGACATTTATATACAAGCACTCCTAGTGTGTACATTCATCATATACAATATAGAGCAATGTATGAGGACATACTCTAATATATTGATCATACTCATTTTTGATCTTTAGTTATGCTTGTGTTTGAGTTCTATGATCTTGGGTGAATCTTTCCCTAAGACAAATTCTTATAATGATGATGCCCTTGTAGAAGCTTTCACTATCATCATAGGCCTTTATTGTGATTCTAGGAAATGGGTCTACATCTTCTTTAGAGTAACCCAAACCCTTGACAACTTTAAGGGTACAAATGTTTAGTCCCACTCCTCCATCTATCAAGACATGTTTGACCTTGGTGTTATGGATAAAGACTTCAAGATGAAGGGGGTCATTATGGTTAGGTCTATCCTTAGGAATATCTGAAGGGGAATAGCTGATATGTTGTGATGTAGATAGGTTCTCAACCATGGCCTAGAACTAGAAAAAATCAATGTTATCTAGTACTATAGACTGTTTTAAATCTTGGTCAAGGATCTTATGATGCTAGGGTGACACACATAGTAAATCTAGGATGGATATTTGTGTTGGGGTTTTTATCAAGCTGATCTACAAGGCTATAATATGAAGAAGTAGAATTAGTAGGCTCACTAGTGGCTACAGGTCTAGCAGTGGCTACAGGTCTAACTAGGGCTATAAGTATAGTTGGGGTTATAGGTAATGTAATATGAGTGTGATGAATAGTAACAACATTATGAGGGTCTTTAGCTTTCAAAGTGAATGTAGATAGATAGGAGTAAGACTCATTAAAATAGTTGATGGTATAGTCATATCTAGTGCATGTGTAGTTCATATTAGCTTGTGAGTTTGAGTTTTAATTGGAGCCCTTTTCTTTGTCATGATTACATAAAGGATATTTAAAGATGGTATAATTAGAATTAGATGTGAGTAAGGAAGGATCAATAGTAATTATACCATCATCAATCAAGTCTTGTATTTCATGTTTTAGCTAAAATCATGATGAGGTCTTATGTCCTTTGGTGCGATGGCAATCACAAAATTTGTTGTCATCCCACCAAGAGGTCTTAGTTAATGGTTCATCTTTGATTAGGGGTGATTTTAGGAAGTTATTACTAAGTAATTGTTGAAGTATAGTCTCAAGAGGTACCCCCAAGGGTGTGAATTTCCTATCTTTATTTTGAGGATGTCTTCGAGGTTTGTCTTGAGTAGAAGTCTCATTTTTCTATTGTTGACATGGTGTTTGATTGGGAGTTTTTGAATTTTTTAGGGTTTTCACCTTTTATAGTCAGTTAAGGTTGTGTCACATTGATTGTTCATGCATCCAAAATGCCATCGTCGGTTACATTCTTATTTTTGGAGAAAAATTGGCCTTGTCTTTAGATGAGTTGGTGTTTGTGTTTTCCTTGTTTGTTTTGAGGGTTCCCTTATGAATGAGAGTGTCTTCAATGCTAGTCCACTTTTTTGTCAACTTGGAAATGGTGTTTAGAATTTTGATCTTGAGTTCATACATTAGGTCAGGGACTAGGTTTTTAATGCACTATTAACTTGTTGTTCTTCAGTAATGTTTAGTGAGAATTGACTGAATAAGTTTCTCCAAGGTAATAAGAACATGATAAATGGTTCTCCCATCTTTTGTTTAGTTGAGAAAAAATAAAAAAGTGTCACCTCATTTGTAATGTTGAAGGAAAAGTGGGAGATCAATTTTTCTACCAATTTTTCCCAAGATTTTATGTTACTAGGAAGTTTGGAGTACCATTTAAGTGTGGTCCCACCTAGAGAATGAGGGAACAATCTCATGAGGTAGGTGGGCTCATCACTAAGTTTGGTACAAGAGGCACATAATTCCTTTATGTGATCAATGGGGTTTCCTTTTTGTTGATTTTTTTGAATCTTGGTGCCTCAAAATGTTTTGGGAATGGAGGCATATACAACCTTTTATCAAAGGGTTTAGGATGTAAGTCCCTTTCTATGGATAGATCCTATTTCTTCTAGACTCTCAATGCCTCAACTTGTTTGGATAGTTATTTGAATTATTTTATAACTCTTCATTATGGTTTTTAATGATAGTCCTCTCTTCGGTTCTTCTATGTCTATGAGTAGACCGTTTGATATGATGAGAACTATGTCTATTTGGTTTTGATATTTCTATATCAGAAGACTTGAGTGATGTATCACTAGGTGGTGGAGGTATATTAGCACCTCAAAGACAAAAAGGTCCTTGTTGTGGTATTTGTTGTGGCACTTTTTTTGGTCATGATTGTGATTGTTGTACCATGGGTTTTTGTTGCATCACTTGTTGTACCATTTGTTGTGGTCATTATTGTGATACCTCTATTAGTTACATGTGAGATCATGTGTCTGACTATTGTTGTAGAGGTATCTATTGAGGTTGTTATGTTGTATGATGTTGTTGTAACAAGTGTTGTTGAAAGGAAATATTTTTCTCTAAGCATCTTTGATATTCCAACTATTGTTTTAGTTGCTCTTGTTGTTTAGCAAACATGGCTTGTTGTTGTTGGAATTGTTTCTAGTACATGTTAGAGAAAAAGGTTAATTTAATTTCATTAATTAAATTACATGTTCTCCCTTCTTACAATTTTTCTTTATGTGCTTTTAACATTCTCTATAATTATTAAATAGCTTTTACCTTTTACTTTACCCTTTGTAACTTTTTAGGTTACCCTTTCAGGTTTTGATCTCCTTTCACAAGAATTGATCTCTTTGCAATTTTAATTAATTCACTTTTGATAATATAAATCTCTCTTTTTTCTCATCAATAATGTCTCATCTATGGATTTGGTAATTCTTGCCTCCATAGTGTTTTGATTCTCTTTTTGTAATAGGTGTTTTCATGTAGGTGATTCTTGGGAGCTGCAGGGTTGATCTTTGATCAACTTCTACATGGTATCAGAGCCTTTCCTATTGCTACCTATTCTTATTTGAAGAAAACTAAGAATGAGGGTTTGATAGAATAAATTTGGGATTTTTAAAATTTTTGTGTGAAAATAGGGGGTCTTTGATTTTTAGATCACTTTGAGAAAAAAAAGAAAAGACCTCACTATTGTGCTCAAAACATCCAAAAACACATAAATCCATATAAGGCACTTTAATTTTGAAAATAGAGAAATTTTGGGCCCTTTTTTTGGCATACCAGGCCATACAGCCTCTAGCATGCACTACAAGGAATTTTTTTTTTTAAAATACAAAAAAAATGATGCTTGTATCATTGAAGGATGCATATGTCAGCAAGGTACTGAAACATGTAAGTCTAAGTACGAAGGTAGCAAGCTTGATAGTTGTAGGTGTGATGTCAATAATTTTGGAGCTAAAATTTGATAGCCATCAAACCATCTCTTCTTTGATTTGATCTCTCGTAAAGAGCTATCTATGGTTTTTTGGCCATATCTTTGTCATACAGAGGTATTTTCTAACAAATCTTATATTGTCAAAATTAGAAGTTCTATTTTGCACTCTGTGAGACATATCTTGAGAATCAAATCCTCAATTTGGGAATTTTTTATATCATAGGAAATGTCTTTCTAAGATCTTTCTAGTGATGTTAGTTGTTTATACAAATTCTTCTACAAACACATACTATGCAATCTTTTTCTTTTTTGCATTCTAGTGGATATATGGGTTGTTTTAGGTTCAAGGATTGATTCTATTGCTTTAGATGATTTGTCTTGGGTTTTCTATTTCTTATATCAACCTTATGTCTCTTTTGATCTTTGTTGAGATCCTTTTGTATTATTTTTGTAAATGCATTGAGATAAAGTGCCACTTTATTGAATTTTAGGATCTTGGACATCTTTGTGTTTTGTTTTACTCACACTACATTATAAAGTGCCTTGGGGGGTTTTATGTTTTCCATATTCATGATCTTCTTTTATCAAGTGAGTGTTCCTTCCATGACATTATCCTCATGATGTATCGATGACATGTACTAGTATAGGTGTTTGTACTTCTTTTGCACTCTCAATGTTCCTAGTTATTCTTTCTGCATGAGATATTACATTCAATTTCAATGTTTATGTCTTACCTCTTAGCATTAGAGGGGGATTGTGTTGGTTCTATTACTTTCTTGATTTGATGGAGTGAGGTATGTATTTAGTATTTGATCCTATGTACTAGGCAATTGCAGTGGCTAGATGCCTATGCATTTTAGTGAGATGGATCATTTACCATACAACCATTTTTTCATTCCTATTTTTGGAGGCCATGAAGATACCCTCCATCCTCAACTAATCAACTCATTAGACTTAGTCTTCTCTACCTGGTCAAGTTCTATATAATGGAAGTTCTTTAGATCAATAGTTTGGTAGCATTTGTAGCTTCATACTTTAGTGGTGTTCTTCATGATCATCGTTTTATTCCCATCTTCTAGAACATTCTTTTCATCTCTTTTTAGAGTAGGGTTTTTCCCATGTAGTTTTCTCTATTTCTCCTCTTTATAGAGATTTGGTTGTGCTTGGGTACTATTGAGTTTTCATTTTGCACAACGCTTAATGAAAAGAATCCTTTCGAACTCCTCTTTTGAAAAGTTAATCTGGGACCAACTCCAAGGTTTTGAGCGATCTTGCAACCTACTAGAATCTGCTCAGTTGAAGATAAATTTTTTTGTTCACAAAGAGGCTTTTTCTGGTTCAAACCAATTTTGGATAAGATGACCAATTTTCTTGCTATTTCAAAATTAACCACAAAGGTATTTTCTATTTTTCAAATGAATGCAATCTAACAATACCACTATATGAATTCCTAAATTAACTAGGGGTTAGAAAAGTAAATAACAAAGATAGGGTAAGAAGAAGTTTAAGAAGATAACATGAAAAGAAAAATCCTAACAAACATAAGCCACAAAAACAACACATCTACGAGATAAGCCTTCAAAAAGATCGGTGGGTAACCAATGAAAATAGGAGCAACACTTCCTTAATTCCACTAATGCAATCATCGATGGGAATTCAATAACCGTAAGATGTTTCAATTTTCATTAGATTGCAAGGCCATGGAAAGTGTGTTCATGCAAGATGAAAAGCTATGCATGAACAAAATGGTGATCTCCTTTGGAACTAAGTACATTAGTAGAATTTGTAGACCTATAGAAAACACCATATTTAAAAGATCCTACAACTGGAATAATATAATAAAACTATTGGTTCAATTGTATTCCATGAATATACATCCAAAAAATATAACACACTTAGGCAAGAATCACTACACTCCAAATGTGAGCACCAATAGCATATATTATTGCATTAAAATAATGACAACCACATCAAAATACATATTACATTCCTAAATTTATAAGAAATTCTCTCCTCAATTTGTGTTGAGAATGAGAGATCTCTTTATGCAAACATATGCTTCTAAACTAATAAAACAAATCTATTCATCTACAAATTGACCCTCTAAATGGTGCTAAGTAGGAATCACCCTTGTTTATATCAATTAATTGGTGCATGAGCCTTTACATGACTTAGAAACAAAAAAAGCATGAGAAATCAAGAATAAGAAAACTGTTTGTGTAAATAGATATTTACTATTTACACTTTACTTAAGTTTTCCTAGGTTAGTTCATTATTTTTTTATTTTGCATAATTTTATTATTTTATTTTATGAGACACTTAGGAGTTTGCACGCCTTTTTGAGTTTCCATTTTGACAACATAGAAGTACGTAACTCTGATTATGCACATGGTGTCTACACCACTGGTGTTCACATCATTCACTAAGTTGTCATGTAGACAATAGAGTTATTCACACTCCTAGTTTAGCACATTGTGTCTACAACATTGATTTGCATTCTACATCATTGTAGGTTTATCCTCTCATCATCATACTTACTTTCATGCTTAATGGAGGATAAACCATATTTGGTGGACATGTACCTGGTTGTATGACTTATCATGATGCTGATTCTGAGGAATTCTAGATGCATCTCAGAAGAGTTTATATACAGTCACTCCTAGTGTACTTGTACATTATATTAAATACTATACAGTTATTCTGATCATACTTTGGTCTATTTTGTGCTTGTGTTTGAGTTCCTTGATTTTAGGTGAATTCTACCCTAAGGAAAATTCTTACAAAAACCATTAGATAATGTAGGAGTCTTTAGAGATGCCAAAAATAGAAGCTCCATCTTCACTAGGTTTTTGTAGGAATTAAATTATTGTTAGAATGCATTTTTTATGCTTGAAAAGCTCTAAATTTGGAACTAGCAATTAATTGTCAGTGCACCTGTAAAGAAGCACACCTTAGAAGAAGCACACTTGCACACTGATGCAACTTAGAAGAAATTTGTGCAAGGTGCTAAATTCACAAAAAATTTAAAGTTCTCAATTTTGAAAATAGTTTTTGGGTTTTTCTCAAATGGGGTCTTAGATCACTTTTTCGAACTTATTTTGATCCTTTTGATGATTTATACCCTCTTTATAGAAAAAAAATTTCATAGACTTGAACTCTTTCTTCTAAAATCCCAAGGCATCTGTGTTGAATCTTTTCATTAATAGTTGCATTAGATGAAGAACCCATTCTGGTTCATGTATCCAACCTCTATATCTTTGATCTTTAGTGTAAATTGCTTGATTCTTTCTTCTATCTAATAGCCCAATCCTTCCTAGTCAGAGAGCAAGTGATCTAGATTATCCAAAATGATCAAATGTTTGAAATCTTTTCATACTTGTTTAAAAAAAAATTCTAGATCCTTTTAATTGGCTTTTTGAGGTCTTCTACACAAAATTTCAAGTTGAAGCTTTCAGCACTCCCTAAAATTGGGTAGCCAAAGTCTCACTGTTTTAGGGATTAAAATTAGATGTTTAGTTCTTCTTTCCAGTAGTGTAAATGGTTTTGAATTCTAAGGTCTAGGTCAAAATTTATGACCCCAATAAGTTAAGGATGCCTTTTTATCTGCACAAAGAAGCAAACATTAGTCAAGAAAGTTGAAAATTTTAATTTAAACAAATTCTAGATACAAAAAAACATAAAAAAGAAACCCTAAAACCTAATTTTTTTCTAAAAAAACCCTAAAAACACTAAATGGCCTTTAGAAAACAAAAAGATGCACCTTGTACACCTTGAAGGTGCACCTTCGCCTATAGAAAAAACCCTCAACACTAAGGGGTGCTCAAGAGAAATAAGTGTTGGAGGGGGTGTGGCCTAGGGTAGAGTGCACCTCTAGAGATGTGCACCTATGCAAGTGCGCACGTCCAAAGGGAAGTGTTCATACTAAAGCATTTGGTGCACTAGCTCACCTTTTGGAGTGCACTATGTGTGCCAAGTGTGCTAGTGCACCCCAATATACACATAAAAAATTGAATATTCCCCCTTAGAAACTCTAGTTTCTGGTAATTGAGTTTTTAGGTAGAGACTTGGATTAAGCCAAAACACTAAAAAAAACCCTAAAAGGACTCAAAGCTTGGACTAGGGATTTGGAAAGCTAAAAAATTATACTAGGAGGTCCCCATTTCTAGACAAAATGGGGTGTGCATTGTGGAGCCACAATAATTAGTCCCAACAGAAAGGAAGAAATGAGAACGACATTACTTCATTAATAAATATTCATCTGACATGTGTCAAATAACAACTAAATTCTAAGCACATCAAACAATTTTCAAGTTCCTTGTTAGTCAAAATTTTAGAATCTTGAATCTTCAAGCTCAATGTATGTACAATGTATTCATTTCTTTTGGCATTTCAAGATACAATCTATCATAAGTCTTTAATAGCTTTGAAAAACTCTTCTACTCCATTGATTCATTTATCAAGAATTATTGTAGATCATGTCTATCAATCACTATTTGACCAAATGAGAGAATCCATTCAGAGGCCTATTGAGGGGTTATCATATTTTGCATTTCAAGTCCTAAGAAACTCTTGAATCCTACTTCACAAAGCTTGCATGTTTCCATTTGATTCTTCCATGAAGCAATGTGTATAAGTACTAGATAGCCATTTTTGGAGGGCATATCCATATTTTTGAATTATCTTTCTCAAACCTTTTGAATCTTTCATTCTTAACACCATCATTTCCATTTTTTTTTTTGCTCTGTACCTTGACCATGCTTAGACTATGTGGCCAAGGCATTGGTGTCATTTCAGATTTAGTTTGATAGCCTTTGCATTCCTCTTTTAAGAACTTTGGAAACTCTCATGCCAAACAATGACCTTAGCAATTCCTTGAAAAGATCTTTTTTCTGAATTGGAAAGTTTTGGACTATCCCTTGTTGTCATCAACCTTAATTTGAAAACACCAAGATAGTCATATCTTTAAATTTTCCCAATGTTGAGAACTATTGATCTGCAATTCTAAATTCAAGACTATAAGAACTCACGAGTGAAAGTAATATCCATTATCTAATTGGTATAAGAAACAAAATTATCTAAATGCTTTGAAAAATAAATACCTCTTTCCAAAAGTTGAAATCATAAGGAGTGGTTTATGAAATATGTCAAGAATGAGTCTTGATTGCACCTAACCCCAAAACTAACATGACTAAAAAAAGAAGAAAAATAAACAAAAGGACTCGACTCAAATAAAACTAAAACCTAACTAGAAAAGCTAAAAATGACTAAGAAAAACAAAAACAAAAATAAAAACAAAAAATTATATACATAAAACCTTGAATAGAAAGAATGTGGGGTGGTTGTCTATAGATTTCTCATTATGTGTAATAGTAATGAACCACCCCATATAGTCCTAAAAAAGGTTGACTTGACTTTGTACTCAAAAAAAAAAGT
Organism: Cupressus sempervirens; assembly: GCA_028749045.1. Lineage (NCBI taxonomy): Eukaryota > Viridiplantae > Streptophyta > Pinopsida > Cupressales > Cupressaceae > Cupressus > Cupressus sempervirens. Next base: position 847,535,311 of record CM053787.1, on the reverse strand, counting down.
TTGGACAATCTTGGTTCAAATTTTGGGAACAAATCGCACAAGATCAGAAGTTGTGGTAACTCTTTATGGCCATGATTAATTCACAAACAAGTTCTCATACCTTTAACATCATATTCAAATTGAAAACCATCAAACTAAGAGTAATGGGAAAATATCATTTCATCTAGCAAGTCCCCCACTATAGGGGTGTTGGAAATATTATGAAAAGGCTAAGTTACTAAGAAGGGAGGGGTGAATTAATAACTTCTAAAACTTTTAATCTTCAACTATTCAATTACCTTTTAATCCTTCACATATAATCTAATCTAATTGCATGCATAAGAAACTAAAAACATGAAAGCATACATAACACTTTGATAGATATATTTGGTGACCTAGAAACCTTCCAAATAGAAAGTAAAACTAGGGTGTGGATGATACCCACAAGCTTTAGTACTATAGTATATAGTTGGCCTATTAATGCTTACATTGATCACTTCTGATGATCTATCCTGTCAGGAGCAATACGGACTATTAGGTCCACCTTGTTAAAGATTTTACAAACATACAATGAAGTATGCACTTGGTAAAGAGATTTTCATAAGACTGTTAGGTCTACCTTGTTAAAGGATTTTACTGATCCATCTATTGGGATGAAGCAGTAGCTGATCTCTAATCTACAACTTGGTTTGTTGAATGAGATTCCTCTAAGTGTAGAAATCACCTTTCTATGATAGATTAATCTTTGATGCTACTTATACTATTATAGCCTTTGTAATTTTCCCTTTCTACTCTTTGATTAGATTTTATTTTATTGTGTTCCTCATATATTTTTTGGATATGATACAATATATTACATATATACCAATCCAATTATACAATTACAAAGTCAGCCACAATATAAGTTTACACAAATATTGCAAAGTTGGCTCAAATGTAGACACTCAGGTTTTGAAGACTGACTTCATGAGGTTCTGATACTTAGCATCCATTGTCATTGCTTGAAATCATCATGCAATCAATAGACATAGAAGCTTAGTCCATACTAATCACTTCGAAGTAGTCTTGAACTTGGTTTGCACTAGTGACTCAGCAAATACTATGAAACTCATCATGTAAACTTAATCACTTGGTTTACACTTCATAGCTTGATAAACACTATCACCTCAAGCTCGGTGTAAACCAAATCACCTGGTTAACACTGAGTAGCTTAGTTAACATTGGACTCACATTACATCAACAACGAACTCAATTAGCACTGCATAGCTCTGTTTACACTGGTAAACTCGGCATACACTAAGATGCTTTGTTTACATTATTGATCTTCAAAATAATTGTAATTGCTATGTATACAATAGAATTTTTCCAAAGGACTTGGTAGCAACTATAGAACTCAATAACAACATAGAACTCAATAACAACTAAAATTCTTTTTTAACACTGTTAACTATAAAATAAGCTCGGTAGATACTTACAACCTGAATAAGTGTATGTCACTAAAAACAAACTTGACTGATATGTCAACAATCTCCCCCTTTAGCATTAGTTTCAAATACACTTATTAGCCAAAATTAAATTCAAAAATTTCCTAAATATCTTTATCCATCACCTTGTGATTCTAGCTCGGTAGAGTATATTGTTTTTGAGATTTTTCAAAATTGGTTTTGTAAGATATATTTCTATACATGGTAAGGCTCCTATATAGTAGACTAGACACCTGAATACATTTCTTTTCTATATACAATATACACTTGCTATACATTCTTCTTTGAATCATTAATTATATTTATCTCGCATCTATTTCCTCCATTTCCTTTTCAACTTATGTATCAATTCTTACATCTTTCTCCCCCATAACTCATTATTCCCATATCTTCTATATTCTCCCCCTTTTTGAAAATAATGCCAAAGATTTATTTTATATATTAACATATTAATGCCAAAATGAGATAAAAAGTTTGAATGTACCTTCATTATGATAGTGAAAGTTTTGTCCCAATTTTCCTACAAGATGTTACATGTGTGTAGTGCAATCTACACTTCTGTTGACAACTCAATCATGTGGTCTACTATGGAGAAGTTTTTGTCATGGATGAGAGTTTTGGAATGTGTAATATGCTTTTTTAGTGCATCCATGTTAGGGAGAATTATATTTTGGATATCTACCAATGTAGATTTGATTCTTACTTCTCTAAGCAATTGTGCCTACAAATCTATTAGAAATCTAATCTTCTTGAAATGAGAAGAGCTTGAACTGGGGTCAACCTATAGTTACTGAGTACTCACCTTGAGATCTTCATCAATCTTGGATAATTTTTCCTTTATTTCCTCAGTAACATTTGAAACATCACCTAACTTACCAAAAAGTGATGATATATTAGTAAAAGAGGTTTCTAGAGAGCTCAAAATAGTAGAGAGTTCTACTTGGTAGATGGCAATCTATTGAGCAATGTGCTCTAACACTTTATTCTCAAATTTCTTCTCTACTTTCTACAGTAACTTGTTCTATCCATCTATATCTTTATTATACTTCTGGACTATTTTTTCTAGTTGATACAAAATTGGTTGACAAGAATAAATCTCTATACCTATAGCATCTACCAAAATATTCTTGGCATCCTCAATGATTTTAAATTCTCTATCTCTTTCCTCTCTTAGCCCTTGTTTCTTGGCTTTCTTTTGGAAAAGTTCACCAAATGTTTGCATTTAATCTGGATTGAGTTTGGAAATGTCCCAATTTGGGATCACTATTCTCTCATCAAGGTCTATTTACTCCTCCTTTTCTTTTCCTTTACCCAAACATTTTGTGCTTAGTTGAGGTATGGTCTCAACTATCCTTAAACTTGTTTCTTGCTTTCTAGGAATGGAAACAATAGTAAACATAATAGGACTAGCCACAAAAAATTGATACTGCACTTATTGTAGATATACTAGTAGAAATATCTATAGTAGCCAATATTGATGTGTTCAAAACTATTGTATCCAACTTGGTAGAAGAGGGAAGAGTTTATAGCTTGATAGATGAAGTGGAGGTCACTTTAGTCAATGATGTGCTGAGTTAAATTGGTGCAAAGATTGATTGGATGGTTGTGTTGTTGGTGGTAGTCACAGTCAATCCTACTGAGGCTATCTTCATGCTTGATATTGTTACTATTTTTCTTGGAGAGTGAGGCAATAAATGTTACAACAATCTTAACTAGATCAATTTCATCATCATCCTATGTTCCTTCCTTGGTAGCCTCTTTCTCTTGTTCCTCTTCATAATCAATAGTATCAAAATGTGTTATTTCTTCACCATTTCCTTCTTCATCTTTCTCTTCTTTATCATCGTCATCATCATCATCTTTCATATTAATAGAAAAATCACCCAGTTTGTGAAGAAGATAGATATTCTTCCATGTATCTATTCCATTCCTTACAACATGCTCAATATCTTTCATTAGAACCAGACAAGTGTTGAATTTCAAAGTTAATTTCTCCTCATTTTTCTCTAGAGATTCCTTAATCTCCTTATCTGTTAAGCTTGGTATAAGTTACCTTAGAGTTTGAGCATATATTTCTTTAATGGTTTACATGTCAAATTCCCATCTTGGCTTAATCTTATCCATCAAAATATTAGGAACTTGAGTAGTAAGTTGGCTAGGTGAGTATTTCCACTTACCCATTTTATCTAGTACTAGATCTTAAATTTTCTTTTGTTCTTCCTTAGTACTGATTTCATACTTTAATGCTTTTAAAAAAATTATACTGGCCCCTTCCTATAGTTATTTTAATCTATCTTGGTAGGTGGGTGGAGGTTTTCTGAATATTATATCTCCTCCTTTCTTATCAACTTTCCTTTCTTATCAACTTTCTTGTTTCAAGATCTTTTGGTAAACACAATAGTGGATGGCTTAGCTACTTTGGTGATGATTACCTTTCCCTTTTTCTTCTGTGGCCCCTCTAATTCTTCCTCATCCTGTATATTGAAACTAAGTGAGTTGTACCTTACAATTCAAAGGGAAGTGATATAACACATACACTGACCCATTTGTTCATAATATCCTTTTGTTTCCTCACATTTCTTGGGAATCTAGAGTCAAGGTAACACCAAGATAGCAACAAGGACAAATTATTAACCAAGATATGCACCCTTTAGAGGTGCACACCTTGCATGTGTGCATGTTCACATCTCCATAGGGAGATAAATGTGTACTTGCACATTTAATGCACCTGTGTACATTGGATAGGTGTGCATTTCTGCTAGTGCACAAGTGAGAATTTATGAACTAAAGCACTTGAGGTATTCCAATTTTTTTCATTTCTTACATCTTGAAGTTGTATAGTTAGAGACTAGTACTTGATCTAGATTTAGAAAGAGTTCCAAAATGACCCAGGCAAAATACTAGGGGTTTGGGAAACAAAAAATTTACTAGGGGTTCCCCATTTATAGGGGAAATGGGACATGCATTGTGAAACCACAAAACCTCCTTTTTAAAGAAAAATAGACAACAGAGATTAAGAGACAAATGAGGCATAATCAAGGAAGGAGAATGCATCTTGAGTGGTCCATGTGCCTAAGCATTTCCAAAAATCATAGCAAATAGCTAACGTTTGAGAAGTAAAGAAATGTGTGGAGGATAATTAAATTTATTTAAAAAATAAAAGATTCCTCTTTGTTGGTGAAAATTTTATAATTCTCCTTTGATTGGTTTTATCTTGATTCATAATGTCAAGCAAGTTGAGAAACAAAATATTACTAGTAGACTAGATTAGTGCAATCTGATTTCACTAATCCCTAAATTAAAGGGTACAACTCCCCTATATGCAAGATGTGCAATGAATTATATTTTTTATTGATCAAAGGGTGGGTGTATGCTTTGAACCTAAGAGAAGAAAAGGATTTAACCAAGTTACTCATAACTATAACTAACTTAGGAAGGTTTATAGTCTACAACTAGCACCATTCCTACTCTTAAATACAAATTAAATCTACTAAATGTAACGAACAATAAGAAAGTAGAAAAGATAAATGATGTGGTAAGACTTAGCTCACTTTTTCAAGATACAAAAACTCTTATATTTCCCTAACTTGAATATTTTCTCATTGATAAGACCCACTCTTTGGCACTATATGAAATGCAACCAAGGAAAAGAGAAGAAATGCATGTGAAAGACAACACTCATACTGCTTTAACTATTAACACTTGTTGACTTAGAGATAAGCAAAAAATAAATAGCTTCACATGAACTTGTCCTACAATTTTGAGGAGAAACTAATCTATATGCATGTTATCTTGGAAAACAAGAAATAATGAAAGTAAAATAGATAACTAGACATCATCAAATCCCTACCTAGAACCTTTTGATTCTCACTCAATAGTTTCAGTTACAAGGAGAAAGATTCCAAAAGAAATTATCAATCCTTTCTAATAACTTTAAAAAAATACATATATAGGCCTCATCTTAGGGTTCTTAGCTAGTTATAGATTCATCAATTACATTAACAAAGTACTTGAATCATTCAAAAATCAAGAGTCATTAGTTACAATTCTAAATTTCAGAGATAGAGGGAGAAAGACTATCAAAATTTCATTTGTAGGTACTAATAATCATTTTAATAATGTCGCAAGAATTTTGTTTCAATATCTTAATGTTCCTATGAACACCTCACATCTACCCCAACCTTTGTAATCTTTGGTTACCATACAATTTCCTTATACAAAATGGCTCATATTTGTCTCTAGCTTAGTGAAAGACCTTTGGTGCCCTTTCTAACTTTTCATATTCCAATGATGACATGACCTCATCTCACTGCTTCTTATCTCGAACAACTCTAGCTTATGGTTGCATAAGATTTTGAAATGTTGAGCCTCTTAGAGAACTGCCATTATTCTAGAGACTTTCTCCAAAACTTTTTTTCCATCATCATTTAGGCCAAAAATATGACTAGGGCCATTCGATCTTTATACATCTAATGATCTAGATCACTCAATACACTAGGACCACCTCCTTCCAAGCTTAAAGAGATCAATGGCTCCCATGATGATGTGAGAATTAATAAACATGCATCTAGTCATTGTAGATTAATGGGGATCATTAGATATTTCTAGGACACAACCTTCTTACTTAGGTTCATGTAAATATAACTTTAAATCTTACATGTCAATCTAAGCTCCATCTAATTTTCAAGTTCCAATATTTGAGTCAATTAACGTTTCAACCTTATTATGTAGATAAGAGGATTTAATCTTCCCCATTGATTAATTTTCCATGCTCCCTTCAACAAGTTTGACTGCATTTCTTTTTCATTAAAAAGCATTTAACTGTATCCTCTACATTTAATTGAATTAAACTCACTTCTAGTCTACTCCCATGATCTAAATATTGTCCTTTAGCTTTGAACCTAATTCTCTTTTTTTCCATTAATTCTAAATAGTATGTGACCTTTCCATTGAGATGCAATCTATCTTCAAAGATAGATCACTTTGACCATAGAATTTAAAACCCCAAAAATAGAACAACTTCTCTGTCATTAGAGAATTGCATGATACTTACCCTCCCAAGCCTACATCACCTTACTTGACCGATAGTAATATAATTTTTTTGATTTCCCTCCTAGGAATACATAGAGGGATAGATGAGAAAAGAAGCTCCCTAATGGAAAGCTAGACTAGGACATATGCTTAAATCCTTGACTTGACACCAAGCCAGGAATTTAAAAATATAGAAACTGAAATTGCACCAATAGCTTTCTCTGACTTGGGTACTTAGGAAAACTAATGCATAAGCAAGGACCTATATATCTCTACATTTTGCAAAAATCATTGGTAGAACCACACATGAAAGATCGGACACAAACAGACACAAGAAAAAAGCTACTCATTTCCTTTATTATAGAAGACAACCCTTGGAAAGATCAGTGCTTAGTCCATTGGGTTGTATATTCTTAAGTAACATAGGGATATGCTATGCAAGGACCTATATATCTCTAAATTTTACAAAAATCATTGGTAGAAACAAACACAAGAAAAAAGCTACTCATTTCCTTTATTATAGAAGACAACCCTTGGAAAGATCAGTGCTTAGTCCATTGGGTTGCAGATTCTTAACTAACATAGGGATATGCTATGCATTTGGGTGGTGGGGAAGTAGGGTAGTTAGAAATAAGGAAAAAAATACATGAAGTAGTAAAGAACTAAACTAAGAAAGAAGGGAGACACACAAGTTGAACTAAAGCACACAACCTAAAAACTAACTATATAGATGTGAGATGAATCTCACCTTAGAAACTACCAACATACGTACTTACCTAACACCATTTATTGGTTGAGAGAAATAGGAGCCCTTCCTTGATAACTCATTTTTTCCTCTTGATATAGCTCTTGTGAATAGTAGCAACATGAATCCAATCATCTTCTTGACTAATGTAAGAGTTTTGTATATATTTACTTAGGTCTAAATAACTACACTTCATCATATATCACCTCATCTTTTGTGGGAATTTTAGAAATGCCTCCCTCATAATGGTCCTCAATATTGGAAGGGATGTATTCATGACTATCTTCAATAGAAGTGACATGTGTCCTATGGTTAGAAAGGTCTTGGCCCTTATTTTTCTTCTATTTGGCATCAACTTCATAGTTCAGGGCAATGAATGGCATATCTTTAAGCATAAGATCAGCTATTGGATGGTCATCCTCGTATATAACTTGGTCATCCTCATATATAACTTGGTCATCCTCATATATAATATTATTTTTGTCATTTCCATCCTCTATTATATCATTATTATTTTTTAGAGTTTAAACCAGACACATAACGCATCGAAGGAGATTCATAAACCAAAAACACTTCTTCTGATTTTAGTTTCATACCTGGGTCATTTTGAAAGGACTTGTCCATTCTAAGGGATGACAAGAATCCATTGACAATCTCTTCTTCCTCATTATAAAGAAGGGTTTTTTCCACAATTAGAGTTGATTCTTCTATAGGTTGATAGATGACTTGAGGATACCTTTTTTAATTAGAACTAGATAATGAGAGATATTCTTACTAGGGAATAATGTCACATTTTCTTCCTAAATTTATTCCTCATACTAGTAGGATTCCCTCCTAGGTTACTCCTCTTTGCTTATCTTCTCAACTACCACTGATGTCTTACCTCCTGGATGTGATGGGTGCTTTAGAGTAGAATGATAACTATCCTTGCTTGAACTGATATTTTCTTGATCAGATGAATCTAATGAAGACTTATTATCTCCTCCTTTAGCATCAAGAGGTTTCACCTATTCATTGGTAATTGGGATAGAAATAAGTGACTTTACAAATAGTTCTTCATGCTCAACCATCATTGGTTTCTTTAGCCTAGTCATCTAACTCTAACACTTTTGCAAGTCTTTTAATTTATGGAAATTATTGTAGAGGTGATTCCATATCTTCCTTTCTTTAGGTCCATCCTCTCTACTAAGACTCTCAACAAAATCAAACAAGATCTTTTGAAACACCTTGTCATCCATTGTAAAGAGTTCTTTGAGAGTAGGTGTAGGCCTTGGATTTTTCTTGGTTTTCACATTAGGCATGGCCATTTCTTCACTCTTCTGGATCTAGCATAATACATCTCCTTTGCGGTGCATGCTAGAAAATTTATCATCATTTTCACAAAGAAGTGAAGGCTCTCCTACTTCTATAGAAGCACAGATATACACAAAATAAAGGAAATTATCTCTAGCTACCAATTATCTCTTTATTTCCTCCATCTCTTGTACCAACTCCTACATCTTGCACTCAATTTCATCTACTACTTCATGGTGTATAGATGCTCAAAAATGGTTTGCATCTATGGTGTCATAACATTTTCATAGTAATTTGCCCCATTTTCTTATTTAAGTAATTATGATCATTTTTCCAACTTCATTATCATCCGACCATGATTGGACAATATTATTCATCATTCATATCATCTTTCACATCAATTGTAGATCAACCTAGAATCATATCAAATCAACCTAGAATCACCCCAAATATACCCAAAATCACCCCAAATCAGTCCTAATAAACTTGAAATGTTCCAAACATCATGAATCTATGATCATTTGTCCAACTCTATGGATTTTCATGTCTCTCAATGCCTTGGAAACTTTTTCAAAACCTACCAAACTTATCAAATAAGACCTTAGCATTGTCATGTCTCTCAGTCCTAGGTCAAACCATCATTTACATCAGTTGACCTTTGACATTGTCAAGTCCATCAATATTAGATTGTGATATCATCAAATCAATTTAATAACATTGATAGTGCAGATTTATGTTATTATGATAAACTATTTCAATCAATCTCAATTCTATAGAATCTATAATGTTAAATGTTACATGTGCTTAACCATATCATGTTTCCTTAGAATATTATCAATTTTAATCAATCAGTCAATTTGATCATAGCTTTGATCTATCTACCATCACCCTAGTCGATCTGCATAGTTGTCACATTTCATCATGCACTTATCTAATCAAATTAGTCAATCATCTATTGGTTTTCTCTATAGGATTAAATAACCCATAATTTAATCCTATGTCATGCCAATAATTTTCATCATGCATTACTAATTGTTCTCAATAACCAAGCATCCTCAATTGATTAATATTATTAATTAATTGATTCATCATTTGCAAAACTATAGGAATTCACAATTTTCTATGTTCTATTTTCCACCTCTAATTTCCAAACTATTAATATTTCCATTTGTGTGGATATAATGATTTTTAATTCAAATATTCCACATAATCTTGCCACATGGGCATGACATGTCATAGATTCTCCATTTACACTTGGATAATATGTCATAATCCATATATTCTTTTTCCTCACACATCTATATTTATCCTTCATCGTCTTAGATTCTTTGCTATAAGTGGCTTTGAGGTGTCACATGATGCCTCATAGATACTCCTCCACTTTTAGCCATGTTGACTTCCACATATCATATAGTCCTACAAGTGGTTTGCAAATTTCAAATGTACATCATAGATTCTCCTCCATTTAAAGGCATTTTTACTTTTGGGCATCATAGAATCTCACATTTGGCATCTTGTGTCATATGAGACATGATATCTTAAGGAATTCCATGCCAAGTTGCACATTTTTGTTGACAAGTGTCTATACTCTCATTTAATTCTATCATCTTGCATGTTGGCTATAAATTGAACTTTCTTGCTCCCTTTTCTAGTCCTAAGTCCTAATTCATGAATCGCTTGAGTCTTTAATCTTTTATAATTCCCTATGTTTCAAATCTCTTTTCTAGTACTCTCAATAGCATCATCCCATCATAGACTTTTTCTTTTTGATTGTGTGTAACATAAGAAATTGGAGCTGCATCATATGGAGAAGAATGAAGGACATGGAGATACAAATAAAAGAGGGAGTTTTACTTTGTATTGCTTTCTTTGTTTTAGTTGGCTTTCATGGTAGACTAGAGGGTATAAATTTATGTTTATTGATTTTTGTGATTTTCTCCTAGTATGTTAGATGTTAGCCCATTTTCTAGTCCTGCACATGGTACCGTACAAAAACTTGGTGCCAAATTCTTTGACTATCAATGTAAGAGGTGCACTTCTCATATTTGTTATAAAGATGATGAAGGAAAGGGTCACTCCATCTATAGAGGTCTTCAAGGGTAAGGCAAGGCCTAGAAATGATCATCTTCTTACCATTAGACATGGTCATTATACAAAGTCACCAATACCAATTAGGATGATTTGAAATAGCTGAGAAATGTTGATCTTGAGATACTAGAGACTCTATTAGGATTTCTTGTTGGAAACATTATTTAATACAAGAGATTCATTTAGGTGATCCCTAGTAGAGTTGCCAAAAATTGTTGGTGAATAGTTTGTAATTCTCCTTTGATTGGTTTTATCTTGACTCTTAATGCCTAGAAGGTTCAGAAATAAACTATTACCAATAGATTTGATTAGTGCAATCTGATGTCACTAATCCCAAAATTGAATAGTAAAGCTCCCCTATATGCAATATGTGCAATGAATTATGTTTTTAATTGATTAGAGGGTGTGGGAATGCTCTTAACCTAAAAGAAAAGGTTGATTTAACCAAGTTACACATAACTCTATGTCAAGTGGGTTTATGATCTACAACTAACATTACTCATGCTTCTAAATGTACATTAAACCTACTAAATGCAACCAACAACAAGAATGCATAAAATATTAAATGATCTAGTAAGACTTACCTCACCTTGTCAAGCTACAAAAACTCTTAGATTTCCCCTTACTTGAATAGTTTCTCACTTATTAGACCCACTCTCTGGTATTGTATGAAATGAAACCAAGGAAAAGAGCATAAATGCATGTGAAAGACAAAACTCAAACTACTTTGATTGTTAACACTTGTTGACTCTTAGATCAGCTAGACATTAATAGCTTCACATGAACTTATTCTACAATTCCAACAAGAAACTAATCTACATGCATGTTATCTCAAAAAATGGGAGACAATGAAAGGAAGAAAAATAAAAAGACATCATCAAATTTCTCCCTACAACCTTTTAAATCTCACTCAATAGTCTCATCTACAAGGAAAGGATTTCAGAATAGATTATTGATCCTTTCTATATATATATGCCCCCTCTTAGGATTCTTGGCTAGTTATAAATTCATCAGTTACATGAACACATCACTTAAATAGCTCAAGAATCAATAGTCATCAGTTACAATTTTGAATTTCAGAGATAGAGGGAGAAAGACTATCAAAATTGCATTTGCAGGTAGTAATCATTTTAATAATATCCCAGGCATTTGGTTTTAGCATCTTGATGTTCCTATGAATACTTGGTATATACCCTAACCTTTGCAATCTCTTGTTACCATATAATTTCCTCAAAAAATGGTTCATATTCCTCTCTGGCTCAGTAGAAGACCCTTGGTACCATTTCTAACTTTTCATATTCCAATCACTACCTAATATTTAAATTTAGAGCATCGATCTATCTCATATCAAATCAATGGACAAGATTAAAATATCTTGTTTTGATTGAATGACACATTGCCTTTTCTTTATGAAGGATGGATGGTCAATATTTAATCTTTAGATGGAATAACCATCATCAATCTTCTTATCTCTTCCTTTATAAAATCAATGGTCATTGCTTATTCATTTTTTAACTTTTGAGCATCTAGACATAGTGAGAACACAAGAGCTACATGAATTGCATACTTTTTAAAGTATTCTATTTCCTTTCAATATGGGTCTACCCTATAGCTAGATGCCTCATGGATGATAGATTACACTCCTTGATTTGTTCAGACTATCTAACTAGTGCATCACCCACTATGGGGCACATTTAGAGTGGATGATGACTTTTACTTTCCATCCAAAATACTTTATTTTCCATCATTAATTTTCCCATAGTCAATGATCATGATCATACAATCTAATTTTATACTTGTTCATGAATCAATGGCTCCAACATGTCTTGACTTTATAGGAGAATGATGATCGTAGGATTAGATCTTGTTTTAACTTAATTTATGATGCATTTGGGTCCGTTGACTAATTTTATTACCATATGACCTCATCTTGTTGCTTCTCATCTTTGTGAGGTCTTGCTTGTGGTTGTGTGAGATTTGAACACATGGAGCCTCTTGGACAATTGTCATTATTGGAGACTTTCTCCACAAAAAAATTCCATCAATATTTATGCCCAAAACATGACTAGGGTCATTCAATCTTCATACATCTAATAATTTGGATAACTCAATCCATAGGGACCACCTCTTTCCAATATTAAAGATATTAATGGCTCCCATGAAAACATGAAAATTAATTATTATGCATCATTATGGATTAACGGGGACTGCCAAATCCTTCTGGGACATAACCTTCTTACTTAGTTTCATGTAAATATAACTTTAAATCTTTCCTATCAATCTGAGTTCTTTCCAATGTTTAGGTTGTAATGTTTGAGCCTATTGGCTTTTCAAGCTTGCTATGTGGACTTGCAAATTTAATTTAATTTGTTGGTTTATTTTCCATGGTCACTTTTCCAACTTTGACTACATTTCTTCTCCATTATAGAGTACTTCAGTCCATCCTCTACATTCAATTCAACTATACTCAATTCTAATTTTTTTCCATGATCTAAAACTTGTCCTTTGGCTTTGATCTTGATGCTCTTTATTGTCATTGATTCTAAACATTGTGTGATCTTTTCTTTCAAATGCAATCTATCTTCAAAGAGGGATCACTTTGACCATAGAATTTATAACCTCAAAAATAGAACATCTTCTCTCTAATTTGTTAACTACATGATATTTACCTTGCCAAGCCTACATAACCTAACTTGATTAATAGAAATAGAATTTTTTAATTTCCCATATAGAAAACCATAGAGCAATATATGAGAGAAGAAGCTCCCTACTGGAAAGTTGGACTAGGACATTTACTTAAAACCTTGACTTGACACCAAGCTTGGAGTTTAAAAATAGGGAGACTAAAAGTGCACCAACACTTTCACATAGAAAATTATGCATTCATGTGTAGACAAAATGCCTTTTTCCTCTTATTTATAAAAAAGGAATAATGTTTTATGTATGCACTTAGGATAAGTGAGAAATGGGGATTTTTATTAAATTAAAAGGGAGAATGATACTTTAATTAAATAAGAGACTTAGGATAAAGTAGTCAAACCATAGGTTATAATAAAATAAAATATAAAATTAGGATTTAATCAAAGATATGTCATAGATAAATTATGAAAAAATGCTAGAAAAGAGGCTCATTGTCTAGATGACCATTTTTGGGTGATTACAATTGTTAGTGTGATCAAGGTGATTAAGTAGAAATTACATGTAATATGATTATGCAAACTTAAATTTGTGATCTAATGAGCCTAATGGAGAATATATTTTGATCAAAGAAGTCATGAAGTGTTTGGTATAGTTAAGGTATACTGAACTAACAAGGTAGTCTATCTAGAAATGAAGTTGCTACTTAGATAATTTAAACGTACATTTATATCATATAGTGAGGGGGTATGTGTAAGGTCATGGTGGGCCAAAAAGTGACAGTATGAAAAAAATTACTTTTCATCCAAATTTGATGAAATTAAAAGGGTTTCTTAAGACATTATTTTCTTTCCTTTGATATAATTACTATCAAATTATGAGTTCAATAATTAACTATTACTTATTTTCTAATGGAGTTAACTATAAAGTGTTGATTTATATACTAATTTTTAAAAAAAGTTATAACTTTCAAATAGTATCACTTTTTCAAAATTTGAAAGATGTATCACATTGTATGTTTTTCATAATATGAGGAAAAAAATCTTAATTCTATATAGTTTTAAATGATTTAAGGTGGTTGGACATGACAACTTTTTTTATTTTAAAAAATGTTGTGTTAGGAAATTAAAATTTGATTAATTACTTGGAAAAATTAAAAAATAATATGCCTCACATCCTGGTATGAGTATAGTTATTATATCTAGAATCTTTTGAAAAAATATTATCATTTGATTGGTCTTAAAGCGGTCAGACATACACCTACATATTATTTTTTCCTAAACGTTTTGTACTTTTGCATTGAAATTATTAATTTTGAGCAATTAAATTATTTTTTAATCAAAAAAGGACTATCATTTTAAAAACTATGTTCAATTTACTACTAATATTATTCTTATAAAAATTTTTATATAAGGTTGATAACTACTTCAAGATTTCAGATCAAGTTGACTAATATTGATGTATTGATTCTTCATTGCCATTGAGGCTATAGTTTGGCCCACCATGATCGTACACATACCTGAGGATGGTAAAAATATTGTTTGGATAGTGGGTCCTATCTTTCCATTAATTCTTAAGAGGGTTGTAATCTCCTAATATGGATTAAAAGACTCACAATAAGGACTTATATATACTCAATTTATTTCATTGATTCCTAACAGGGTCCATCCTATTGCAAGGAACTTGTATATTAGTACATCATGTTGTGGGTACCACCCCCAACTAGGGTTTTCCCTCTAATCAAGGGTTTCCCTAGTTAAAAAAACTACTTTGATCATGTATGGTTATCTTCCTATGATTGTTGCACTTATTGTTTACATATTGTAGAATTAATAAAGATATTGAGAGTTGTTTTAATATGATAACTGATTCATGCACCACCCTCTTAGTTATCTTGGTGAACTTTAATTTTTAATAGTGAAAAAAAAGTCATAGGTACTAAATGGATTTCTAGGAGTAAGCTAAATGAAAATTAAGAAGTGATAAGGGATTTAAGGCAAGATTTGTTTGTAAAGATTATGCTAAGAAAAGGATTAGATTATGCAGAGGCTTTTGTAGTAGTTGCTAGATTGAAAAGAGTTAGAATATTAGATTTCTTGTGCTACTTACAAAGGACATAAGGTCTATTAAATGGATGTATAATCATCTTTTGAAATGGAATACTAGAAGATGAAGTCCACATAGAATAGTTTGAAAGATTTGTTACTCAAGGAGGGAAGGATTTGAATTTCAATTTACATAAATGATTATACTATTTGAAGAAAGAACCATGGGCATGGTATGAACTATTATATTCTTATCTAATTAAGATTTGATTTGAAAAAAAGAAGTGATAATAGTAATGTCTACTTGAAAGATAAAAATGAGGATAGGATATTGATTGCTAAAATAATTATTGATGATATAATATTTGGAGGAAATGAGTTACTGAGTATATCATTAGCTAATAAAATTAGAAAGTAATTTTAAGCAAGTGAAGAAAATGATGATAGTATTTACATTAGTGAGTTTTGAAATAGAGTGAAAGGATAAGGATTGCTAAGTGATGCTACTACCAACTGAGCTATAGTAAGTATTGAGCAAATTCAGTGTTAACCAAGCATCAAATTCTATTGAGTAATAGTTTGTGCCGAGCTCTATAGGGATCAAGTGAATTTAGTGATGAGCAAGTGCTAGAACTCAGTTATAGCTAAGAAATAGTATTTTGAATGCATAAGAGAAATCATGATTTCTAGCTAACTCAGTTGGATTATTGGGATAAGGAAACCATGTTGAAGATAAGATTGTTGAGTTGGATCATTCAATTCAAGGTGAGGATTAGGTATAATACCTAATCAATGAATTAAAACACAAATTTCTAGAAATGAAGAAAATGGATAGATAAAATGAACCAGACAAATTAGATTGCAAACCCTAAGATCTATAGTAATCATGAAAATGAAAAAGCCAAAATTAACTATTTATGGAGGCATCAAGTCAACAAGAAAAAGTGTGTGTGTGTGTGTGAGGGAAAAGAAAGTAAAAGGAAATACTTGCCCAAATTCTATGGAAGCTGATAAGTGAATCTAAGCAAAAGGCTTAAGTTTGATGTGAAGAATGATGATTGTTTGAAGGGATGCCAAGTGAGTAAGAGATAGAGTTGACTAGGGAGACTTATCAAGGAATCAACACATGAACCAAATAGAGATCTAAAACTACAAAGTGAATTGTAATCATATAGATCAAACTCTACCATTTTCTCTCTTATCGTTGTAAAAAAATTGTATTGAAATCCTTTTAATCAAAGGTTGACCTAATAGTCATTAAAGGACTTAATAGTCTATGTAAATCCTTTAGCAAGGTGACATTCTAAATTAAATGATAAAATTCATCTAATAAGGCCACACCTAATAGGGTGATTAAATCCTCAAACTAGGTCACATTGAATAGTGTGTATTGTAAACTTTAATAGGGTTGGCTCCTAAAAGAGGTCACTTTGAAAGAGCAAAAAGTGGTGATATGTTGCTGGTGGTTTTCCAAAATTGGGTTTCCATGTTAAATTCTAGTGTCAAACTTGTGTTGAAATTTTTATGGTATTTTGTATTTCCATGTTTACATTTAGAAAAGTCTATTATAATATGATAGTGAAATACTAGTGATCTTGTTTATCAGTACATATTAGTGACTGAGCTACAATAGGATAAACAAAGCATATCATATTTCATTTCTTGATTGTTCAAATGGTACTTATGGACTTTGAGTAATTGATTCACCCCCACCCCCTTGTCTTAGTTATTCTAGACATTCCAACAATTGGTATCAAATCCCAATTCCTTATAAAGAGAAGTTTGAAGGTACTAAAAACTAAAGATCATCAATCATGAAAGGAAGGTACCAAAGCTGAAAAAGGAAAACTTTTCTTCGTGGAAAACATTGATGAGGTGTCATATATCCAATATCTACGGTGCTACTATAAACTTTGTAGATAATGAGTATGTGAGAATAATGACTACTCCTCTAATAGTTGAACAAGTAAAGAAAAAGTAAGAATGCAATTAGGAAATGTTAGAGATTTCCATAGCCCTAATTTATGCTCACTTTGATGATATTAAAAAATATGACAGTGCATAGTGTTGGAAACTTATAATTGGAACAATTATTGTTTTGTCATTGATGGTAAATCTATTGATAAGACATGTTTCTAGCCAATCTAAATTTCATATCAATTTTGACTAACAAAGAGGATTTGAGAAGTTTTTCATAATAATAGTATCTAAAGGAAAGGTTGAGTTATATAAAGGAAGTCACAAGTAGACAATTTTTTAGATAGATTTTGATAAAGTAAAGTGATTGTTTATATCAAGAAAGTAAAGTTAATCTAAGCAATAGAGAAAAAGTTGATGAATGTAAAGAGATGCTAGTATCAATTAATCCATAGTTAGTGCCAAGAAAATCTAGTATCAGCCGAACTCAAAATTGATGCCCTAATTTTGAGTACCATTCAATGAAAATCAAACCCTATAAACACTTTTTAATGCATGTGTACCTAGCTATCCATTTGAGGCCTAATGGGTGTTTAATATTTCTAAAACCTTGCATTCAGTATATCCACTCATCCCATGAAGATAAATTTCCATTCTGAGTCATTCCGTGAAGTTCCATTTTGAGCAATGACCAAATTTGCATTTTTGCCTAAGTGTCAAATAGCGACAAGAGGCCATGTTTGCAATTGAATATCTTTCACCTAGTAATGTTTAATGACTTGCCAACTTGGGAGTATTTAATTTCCATATGAGGGAGCCTATGTTTTAGATTTTGAGTTGTTTAAATATGTTTTGACTAGGTTTTGAATCCCTCAAACTCAGTTATTTATTGTTGTTATGCTAATGCAAATTGTTCAAAATTTTGGGAGGCCCTATTTGACTTGTTATAACTTTAACTTAGTTGACCAAAATGAGAAAATTCATTTTTTATTGAATTATAGAAGTTAAATACTTTTTATGTTCCAATTTTGAGCTTATAATGAATCCATTTGATCAATTTGCAAACGTGATTCCAAAAATAATTTGTAAAGTTTTACTTGTGTCATAAAGTGTAGATTGGTTGGTACCCTTGTTCATGATGTCATATCTTTGAATCTATGATAGGTGAGATCAAATGGATTTTATCACTATTTTTTACTCTAAAAATTCTTTAAGTATGCCAATTTTCAAAGCTTGATGAATCCATCTGCACACTTTCCTAGGTCCATTCTATTTGCAAAAACCACTTTTCTGCCAGTGTTTCTAGTCCTGCAAATTTGAGTAGCCTACTTTGACTGCTCAACATTTTTTCCCAATTATGTTTCATAATCCCTAATCATAGATTTATGTTTTCCTCATGACAATGAACCAATTTACTATTTTTAGTTTTCCCAAGTATCTATTTTCCCTATTTTTGAAGCCAAATCTGAATGTGTTTTATGGTTTTCTAACATGTTTGCTTGCAGGAAGTTCTAAGGGGGCAACTTTGACAGTCAATATCTTGTGACTGAGAATTCTTCATGAGACAAGATTTGATAGGGTAAGAATTTATGAAATAGAGAATCAATATGTTTTATTTCAGAACCTGATCAATTATTTTTGTCAATTTTTAAAGCCAGTCAGAAGACCTCTTGGCACGAAGTTGAAAATTTGTAGAAAGAGCTATATTGAGTTCTAAAAGTAGAATCAATAGTGATTGAATGGATTTAGTCAAGGTCATATGTTCAGTAGGCCACTTTGACATGTTAGTTGCTTGAAAACATTTTTTTTTTAGCTAGACCCACTTTGGGACCTGACTAACTTCATCAAATTTATGACATTTGTAAGGATTAAGGATGTTTTATAAAGAATGATTATGATGACATTGATTTTATAATGTTTTGATGTATGCACATTTTCATGCAAAATAAAATGGATGTGTGGGGGATCTACATGTTGAACTATGACACAAGCAAAAGCTAGAGGTTTAATAAAGAACTAAAAGCCAACACAACAAAGAGGTTTTACAAGGATACAAATATAGATGTTTTCTATGAGAATCTTGAGTAAGATATATATTGAAGGACTGGATTCAAAGTTTGAAGAGATAGAGGTATTCATATCTCAATCAAAGCCTTATAAAGTTTTCGAAGAAATCCAATGTGAGACACTAACCCCATAGACATGGGCGAAAGGTCCAACAGTGAAGAGGAACATGAAATGCCTAAATTTGAAGAAAACAATTCTGGCAAAGGGAAGAGTGGAGCATCAAATATATGACAAAGGATGGAGGGAGAAACCATATGGAGGCATGAAGTGCATGATTATAGAGATGTTATCCAAAGCTAATTGTAAATTGATCTTGTTATCATTTTAGAATATAATGTCTAGAGGATTCCCTAACTCAATACATGATGTTTTCATCAGTAGAGGTAAAACAACCTGTGATGAGGCAATGGTATGATGATGACGTAAAGTATTATGAAAATTTGAAGAAAATTAAGGACCATGTGGATGAAAGTACTCAAGTTATTGGGAGTGAACTATTTGGGAATGAAGATGTATATGAGAACCAAAGGGTATGGATAATGGCAGCAATCATGGTGATATCCATCATTACAAAACTTACCTGTAACAATCAGAATCATGCTTACAAGGAGGAAACCAAGCATAGGCATTATACACAAGGTAGAAGGCATGTCAACAAACTACTTTGGTTCAGTAGATAAAAACTCCTCCACAATATATGTAATGGAAAATGGGGGCACTACTTTTCTTCATCCAATTCATAGTGGCAATAGCAAAGCATAGGTTTTCTTGTATAAAATCATGTTAGAACAATTCAATGATCTACTACTTCAAGAGAATTGTATGAGTTTTGAGAAAACTTATCCATTGGTGGACATTTCTTATGTTGATATAATTAGAAATTAAAATCATATACTTGATGTCATTAAGAGTAGCTCATATGGCACAATTGTTCACCTTAGCAATGGAAATAGAAGTCCTAAGCAATCCTTTTGTTTAAGCAATGATGGTGAGGATGGAAGTAGAGTAGAAGATGAGGACGATGATGAGCTAGATTCTAAATGCAAGAAGAAAGACTAAAAAATAAAGGATTTTATTGCTCCACAAAGAACAGCTCATGAGCCCCATGTTATTGTGTCGACCATTGAGGCAAATATTATGGAGGATAGTTTTTGATGGCATAAATATGGACAAAAAGTGGTGAAGGGAAATCCTTACCCTAGGAGTTACTACAAGTGTAAAGCATGAAATGAATGGTGTGTAAACATGTTGAAAGAACATCTAATGATCCCAAAGCTGTTATCACAATATATGAGGGTAAACATAATCATGATGTACCACTAGCTAGAAATAGTAGTCAAGATGTTGTAGCTATTAGTGCCTACCTTTTGGCTAGAAATGAAACTGATCCACTATCAAACAAATAGATTAAATACAAAACTCCTTCTTTTGCAAGGGTTTCAAAGAGAACAACCAAAGTAGAGGAGAGGATGCATGTTGGAGAAGTTGGAGGTTTTCCAATGAGAAGAAATAACATGCAAGTGCATCTGCATGATGAGGAAAGGGAAGCAAGGGATGAGTGACAAAATTGCAAGCAAAGGAGAAAAGCCATTGAAAGCTTTATCCCATATTGCTCCCATATTGTATTATCAGCCTTTTTAAATACCAAACCACACTCAAACATAGTTTCTGACAAGACATGGCCATTTTGGAAGCCACAAGTTGCATTGTGGGCCAGTGATCAGTTAGATCCAACCAAGAGGAAATTTTGAACAATGTGCTAGCTGATGGAATGCTAACATCATGTTGACTAAACTTTGACTAGACCAACTAGAAGTTGACATGTGGTGATAGATGGAAAAACTAATGAAATGAAAAGTGGCAGTGAACTTCTACTATGGTATGTAAATTGAGGCACTGATGTGGTAGAAAGTGACATGTGTCATGTGGACACTATGTCGCAATGACATGGCATAATGCTGACTCCTCATGTGACATAGTAACCAATGACATGGTAGGTTGAGATGGTATAATGACAAGACAATGATGTGGTGGTGCCAATAGGGTGCTGATGTGTCCAAAAATTCCATGTGTCATGAGGTCACCATGTTACAATGACATGGAAAGATACTGACTAGGATAGCAACATGGTGACAAGTGATGTGGTAGCAAAGTGGTGCAGTGATGTGGAAACCATGTGGTAGAATGGAGGACTAGTAAGGAAATGACATGTGGCACCCAAGTGGTGAGTTTCAAATAACAAAGCAAAATCTAGCCAATTAGAATGTGACACATGTCACAGCTCAGTCAAACATCTTTGACCTAGATGGAAAAGGAGGAAAAAATCAAATAGGTTAAAAAATTTATTATTTTATTTTTTCCCATTTCTTCATGTACCTAAGAACTTTTAAATAAAATTTGATTTAATTTAATAGTTTAGACTATAGAAAGGGTCAAATATATGCTAAAATGAAGTTTCAAAGCCTTGACAAGAGCCCGATTTTCAAATCAAGATTCTAGGAGTTTTTGATAAGCCCATATAAGAGTATTATATATCGCAATAATTGGGAGAAAATGAACTTTTTGTTTTTGGAGTTTCTTTTTACATAGGAGGTCACTCATTCAAGTTATGCAAGGATTTGTCTCAGGTACCCAATTTGTAGTCTCATTCAGTTGGGGTAGTTCAGAGTAGATTTTCAGTGAAATGATGAACTGAATGAACATTAAAGGCAACATGATGGATATTATGAGTGAGCTTTTCCATATCCAAGTTAGTTAAATGGAGGTTTTATTAGCATTTCAAATGCACTTCAGATATTTTACTGGTAGAAGGATTTTTATCATTAAGGAAGAGATATTTCAAGTTTGTTAAAAAACAATGATGAAAACCAAATTAGATCTCATGAGTAGAAACATGAGAGAGGTTTTATGACCACAAAAAATAGAGATTCAAGTGGACACATGTCATTTCTAGATCAGATCTAGGATTCCATTCTTCTTCTATATCTTTCTCTTTCTTATCCATTGTAAGGGTTCTAGTTTTTACTATGAGACTAGGTTGTTGGTTGGTTTTACTTCCTATCTATTGAGTAAATCTCTAGTTGTGAAGGCCACCATCCATTTTTTGTAAGTTTCTTAGTTTATTTCTTGCATTTTTTTTCTATGATAATGAAAATTGATGATAGATCATGTAATATATCCTAAGTTTCATTTAGTGTTACCAGTTAATGTATTCAGTCTTTCCAAGGATAAATAAAAAAGGAGATTTATAATGAATTATCTATGTTCTCTTATTTGTCTCCTAATTCTTCATATGCTATTAACTTTATGATTGAATTAATAAGGTTCAATTAATTTAAGATAGCTTGGATGAGTTGTGTGTCAGATCTATTGTTGCTTTTAATCCAAGGAGTTAAGTAAATGTTGTAATGATTTGATAGGGTTTATGGGTGTATGGAGGGGATGCTAGTAAGAATTGAGTTTTAGGATTTCAATTGATAAACTTAATTGTAAGACAATCAAGTTAGGTCATCTTGTTGGTAGTGACTTTATATTGCAATGGATAAAGCACTAATCACTAAATCAGATGCAACATAAGATCAAGGTCAATTGTAAAAATCATTTTAATCAACTTAGTTCATTTTCTCATGTTTTGTAGTGGGCTAAAAGGAATTAACCCTCACTTAGTTAATGGGTTCATAGGTTATGATTTGTAGCTATTCCATTCCTATGTTATTGCATAAGTATTAGAAGATATAAGGGTTTCATCTATTGTTAATAGGTTCAAATTTTATGTTTATTTGCATTGGTACCATATATTAGAACCTCAAGGTTAACCCACCTAGGCATTGCAGAGCATGAAGTGAAGGAGTTATGCCATATAGTTGGCCCAAGATTGGCAGTCAAGTGTATCCATCAGAGGAATTTGCTGGCCTTATATATATTGGTCTAGTTTCTTGGTTATTTTTAAATCTATTAAATCAAGAGCCAATACTAGTACCAACCGATCCATAGTTAGTGCTAAGAAAATCTAGTATCAACTGAGCCATAGTTATTGTTGAGAAAATCTAGTATTTCTAAGCACTAGTATTGACCAAGTGAGATAGTTGGTGACAAGGTCAATGTTTTATAGTGACCGAGTGTCATAGCTTAGTGATTATCAAGTAATAGTGTTGATAATGAATTTGAAGGAATCATAACTCCTAACTAACTCAATAAATTTCTTGGGACATGTAAACCACATTGAAGATAAGATTGTTGAGTTGGATTATTAAAATTTAGGTAAGGATTAGGTAAAGACCAAGGAGAAAGATTCTAGAGAAATTTCTAGAGGACGATCGAGAAGATGGATGGATATAATGAATCTTGTTGAACTTGATCATAGACCTTAAGATCTACGATGATCATAGAAAATAGTGTAACAAGAATTGGCTATAGAAGGAGGTATAGAGCTGAATGAAGAAGAATGGATACTCATGTGGAGGCCAGTGTGAGTGTTCATGCATGCAAAAGTGTGTATTAGAAAAATTTAGAAGAAATTTGATTAGAGATGCACCAAAGAGAGTGAATATGAAGCTAAAGGAGATTTCTTATGCATATGTTGTTGATTTTCATAAGTGAATCAGAGAAAAAGACTTAAGTGTTGTTGAAAGGGGGAGACTAATTTCTTGAAGGACTACCAAATGAATCAAATCAGAGATGACAATGGAAGGCTTATCAATAACTCAATGCAGAAGTTGATGAAAGCCAACTTCACAGTGTGCCAAGATCACCTACATGCAAATAACCCATCCAAGGGAAACCAAAGAAGGAAGAGGTGGAGCTTGGAAAAATACTAAACAAACTAAGATAGAAGATATTGCACACAATGAAAATGTATTGCTATAAAATATTAAAAATGAGATGTGAAATACAATGAGAGAGCCTGAATATAAAAGCCTTAAGGAAGCTTGTAGAACAAGCTAGAATGTGCTAGAATATAAGGTTGACAACTAAGCATTCAACCACAAAAGATGGAATATCCTTGATCAAAGTCAAAGAATAAGTATGACTAGATAGGAACAAACTCCCATGTGTCAAAAACTCATGAAATACAACTATTAAATAAATGCATTAACCTAAGTAAAATTAAGTAAGAGAATAAATAATTATTTACTCTAACACCCCCCCTTAAGTGCAACTTAGGGGAATGCCTTAAGCTCACAAAAACTAAGATGAAATGCAGAATGGGTCCCAACAACTAGGCCATGTTAGATACCCATGTACAATACAAAGAAATGCAACCTCTAAAAATGGGGAAAGAGGGAATACCTCATGGGAAAAACCCTCCCCCAAAAAGAGGTAAGCAAAACCCTAGTGAAGGACTAAAGAAGCCTCCAACTAGAGAAATGTCACAAAAAATAGGAACCAGAAGTGATCATGAAGAGCATCATTGAAGCATGAAGAATTCAAAAACTTTTTCATTAGAAAGACATTGTTGATCTAAAGAACCTAGATGGAAGAAGAAGACATGAACTGAGTGTGTCTATATGCTAGATGATCCATCTCACTCAAATGCATAGGTAGCCAGCCACTACAATTGCCTAGTACATAGGATCAACCACTGAATACATAGCTCACACTATTAGACCATCAAACTGAGAAGGTGGTCCAAAATCCTCTACAAAAAGAACCAAGAATGACAAGAGAGGTGAAGAGGTACAAACATCTTTAAAGACATGGTCGCTAACTCTCCATGGGGAAAAAAAAGGAAGAGCGCACAAAAATGGCAAACAACTATCCCCCTATGGTGCTTTATAAAATAGTGCTAGTACAATTGTCTCAAAACAATGTTCATGAGCCCAAAATACAATAGTGGCACTTTATCTCAATGCATTTGCATAAAGATACTTACAAATGATAGCTACAATTATTAGAAAAGAAAAAAAGTTGATACAGAAAATAATACAGCCCAAAACAAAAGATTCCATGCCATGAAAATGATCCTCAGACCTGGAACACCCAAGATATCCACCATAGAGAAAAAATGACAAAAACATGATAGAAAGAGCATGGGGTAGAATCTAAAGGAAATGGTAGCATTTCTAAAAAGATGGCAAAGCCAGCTTTTCAAAAATATAACGTTTTCAAAAAATGGAGATGGGATGGAAAAGATATGATTGCCAGAGTCAAAAATAGAATTTTGGACTTTGACTACAAAAATTAGCAACAAAACTACATCAAAACCCATAAGTAACTACAACAATGTCTCCGTCTTAGAACTAGCTTTTCGATGCTTATTTTAAATTGAAAAAATACCTTTGTATGCTCAAGATATGGCCAAAAAACTATGAGTAGGTCAAAAAGGGACTTGGAGTGCTGGTAGGGGTGTTGATGTAGGGTGACATCATGATGACATCAACAAACCATGAGCTTAAAATTTATGGCTTCACAACCATCATAGCAAAAAAAGAAGCCACATGGTAGTGCCATGTGGCATCCACATGTCAAAAACACTAACATGTTCGCAGGGTTTGCTAACATGACAGGGGCCTTATGGAAGATGCCAACATGGCACCCCTTGCCATGTGGCAGCCACAAAAAGGTGCCAATTGTCACAAAATCTTCCACATAGGCACAGGTACAATTAGGTAGAGCAGAGTGGAGCAGGGGGTGACAGAACCATGGAGGTGGTCGTAGAGGGTAGTGGAGATAGGGGGCATTGTTGGGAGGGTGGCAAGGTGGCCAAGTGCTGGTAGCTACAAAATGACAGTTGCGCAGCGGCTACCCCACTGCTACACTATCGATGGTAGTAGCACTTGGGTTGTGCATGTGTAGGGTTGTGGTGGCATGGTAGTGGCCACTGGGTGGCCCTACAACTATGTAAATATTTTTTTAAAAATCACCAAAAAATCATCTGTACAAGTCTATACGGCCTCCTAGAAAAAAGTATTTTACATCCCAAAGCTCTTGTCACCAAAATTAGATAATTTTATATGAATTCTTACTGTAGCAGGCCTTCTAAACTCAATGAAAGCATCTATTTAGGCCCAAAGTGCTAAAAAAAATCCTCTTCCTCTGGATTGAAGAAAAATGCACAAACAAACTAAGATTTGTCTCTTTGAATTGCAGCTTCAAAAATCCTTCTACCAATAAGCAACAAGGAGGCTTTGATACCATGTAGAAGTTGATGAAAGCCAGCTTCATAGTGTTCCAAGATTACCTACATGCAAATAACCTATCGAAGGGAAACCAAAGAAGGAAGAGGTGGACCTTGGAAAAACACTAAATGGATTGAGAGAGAAGATATTGCAAACAATGAAAATGTATTGCTATACAATGTTGAAAATGAGTTGTGAAATACAATGAGAGAGCCTAAATATAAAGCCCTCAAGGAAGCTTGTAGAACAAGTTGGAAAGTTCTAGAAGATAAGGTTGACAACTAAGCATATGTCCATAAAAGGTGGAATATCTTTGATCAAGGTGAGAGGATAAGTATGACTAGATAGGAACAAATTCTTGTGTTATCAATAACTCATCAACTACAACTATTAAATAAATGCATTTACATAAGTAAACTTAAGTAAAAGAATAAATTATTTATTATTTATTATTTATTCTAACACTCAACACATGAACTAAACAATGATTTGAACTTACAAAGTGAGTTGTAATCATGCAAATCAAAACCTACCATTTTCTTTCTAATCATTGTAAACAGTTTGTATTGAAATGCTTTTAACAAAGGTTGACCTAACAATCATGTAGAAGAGTTAGTGGTATGAGTAAACTCTTTTATTAGGTGACATTCTAAGTAGAATTGTTAAAGTCTTCTAATAAGGCCACTCCTAATATGGTCATTAAATCCTCTAACCAGATTCACATTTAACAGTGTATATTGTAAACTTTTAATAGGGTTGGGCTAGAGCTCACTTCAAAAGAGTGAAAAGTAATGACATGTTGCTAGTGGTTTTTCCCAAATTGGGTTTCCACATAAAATTCTAGTGTCAAAACTTGTTCTAAATGCTTCACATGATTTACATTTTATATTCAACAAAGTATGTTAAGTTTTGGATAGTAGAATAGTAATTTTAGTTTTTATAGTAGAGACCAACCAACAACAAGATAAGCAGAATAGTTAATGTTTATGTTTAAATTGTTCAAATGGTAAATATTAAGCTTGAATAATTGATTCACCTACCCCCTTTAAGTTATTCTAAACCTTTCTGACAATTGGTATTAGAGCCCAATGCTCATAAAGAAAATTTTGAAGGTACTTAAACCCAAAGATGATGACTCAAAAGAGAGATGTACCTATATTGAACAAGGAGAACTTTCTTACATGTAAAACCTTGATGAGGTTACACATATCTAGTATTAGTGATGCTGCTATCATCTTTTTGGTATGTAAAGGTGTCCACTACCCCTCTAACAACTAACCAACCAAAGTAGAAACATTAACATAATCAAGTAATGTTGGAGATTGCACTAGCCCTAAGTTATGCTAAGTTTGATGATTTAAAATATTATGATAGTGAAAAGAAAATGTGGTACAAACTAAAGACCATAAATGGAGGTGATAACAATGTCTTGCAAGCCAAATCAAAAAGACTATGTGATAAATTTGATGACTTGGGAATGATGGAAGGTGAAAATATAGTACAATATTGCACAAGAGTTAAAGAAGTTGTTAGTGCTATTCATGGTGAAAATGGAGAAATCAAAGATGAAATTGTGATAAGAAAGGTATTGAGGACTCTACTCCATATAAATACACAATTAGAATATCTATAGTTGAAGAATTGAGATGCACACTAGGTAACAATTTGACCTTGGAAGGTGTAATTGGTAGACATACTACCTTTGAAATGTCTAACTTTGATAACTGCACTCCTACT
This sequence comes from Cupressus sempervirens, assembly GCA_028749045.1. Classification (NCBI taxonomy): domain Eukaryota; kingdom Viridiplantae; phylum Streptophyta; class Pinopsida; order Cupressales; family Cupressaceae; genus Cupressus; species Cupressus sempervirens. Next base: position 847,507,170 of record CM053787.1, on the reverse strand, counting down.
ACGATTTAATCTTCTTTTAAGTCACAATTGGTTCTTAGAAAAAGAATAGGGAAATATGTGAAGAATGATAGTGAGATTTTTGATGACAAGATTGGTGAACTTGAACCCCTTATTGGAAAAAAATTGGAAGAGGAAAATGTAAATACAAAGGAAAACTACCAATTATCTATTTTTCATGCAACAAAGTAGGTCATACTGCTACTAGATATCTTGGCAGAGACAATAATGATGAAATGAAGGAAATAAAGTAAAAAGGAAGAAGAGATGAAAAAGACTTCTACAGAAATAAGGATGACAAAGAAAAGACTTCTGTAGAGGAAACTCTGTAGTTAAGCGTGCTCAGGCTAGAGTAGTACTGGGATGGGTGACCTCCTGGGAAGTCTCGGTGCTTCACCCCTGTGAGCATCACCTACATCCAATGAGTGCTAAGTGTTCCATTTATTCTCATGAGATATGGATTCATGTTGAATCACTACTCATGAAACATGGGTCATCGAGTTTGACTCAAAATCACACAATTAAATCCTGATATTCACATCACAATTTGACTAGCTATGGAAATCATCTCCTACTTATCAAAAGAAATCATGTTATATTTCTAAAGAAGAAACTGACAATGAATGCAAAAGTAATGATGATGAAGTTGTCTATGTTGCTATAAAAGAGGATTATGATGAAATGAGAAAACTACATTAATCTCATATGTAAACAAAAGTGATAGATGGATAATTGATAGTGGATGCTCAAATCATATCACTAGTGATAAAGAAAAACTAGATGATATTACTTTACACAAAGGTCGATGTGTTAAATTTTGTACTAATATACCATGTATCTTAAAAGGTAAAGATAAAGATACTATTCAACTCATTCACAAGATAAAAGGTGAAAATGTTTACTATGTTGAAGAACTTAACAATAATTTGTTAAGTATTTCAAAATTGAACAAATCAAGTTACAGAGTTGAATTCCATAATAGGAAGGTCAAGATACATGATGCTGATGGTAAGAAAGTTGGAAGTAGTTATCAAACAAGAGGTAACTTGTTCTATCTATATTTATCTAATGAGACATGTTTGTTTGCACAAAAAGAAGATGTTTGGTTATGACACAAAAGATTATGTCATGTAAACTTTGACAATTCAGTGAATATCAATAAAAAGAAGAAAGTTGGATGGTTTTGTAAACTAAACAAACTAGACAATTGCATGTGTAGACAATGTCAATTAGGAAAAAATGACCAAATCTAGTTTAAACAGGAAAACATACACTGCTAGTGATATTTTGGAATTGGTTCATACTAATCTATGTGGAACCATTGATGTTCAAAGCTAATCTAGAGATAATTATTTCACTATATTGGTTGATGATTACTCTAGGATGATGACTATGATGTTTACCTACGCTAAATCTAATTGTTTTTAGTTATTCAAGTGTTATTTGTAGGATTTATGCAAAAATGCATAACAAATCCACGAAGCCCAAGAAAATTTGCATGCAAAAAACTTGTCACAGAGAATAAAAAGACAAGTAGAGGCAATGGTTTGATCTAAAAAACTCAAACAAAGAAAATATTATTCAATAGAATAAAAGAATTACAAAGAGATCAATCCTTATAAAGGAGATCGAAACCCAAAAAGGGTAACCTAAAGCCTAAAAAAGCTAGGGTTGCACATTATAATTAATAAAATATTAATTATATGCATCTATGAGATAGCTTAAGAAAAATAGAGTAATAGGCAACTTATTTAATTAAATCAAATTGATTTAATTAATAAGTGAAAACAACTAACTACTCTAACACCCCCCTTCAATGAAGCTTAGGAGGTAAGCTAACCTAGCACAACTATGAAAGCATAAAAATGGGTCTCAGCAACAAGGCTTAATCAGGTACACAATATAACAAAATGTCTATGAAACAAAGAAATAGAGAAAACCACATGGGAAAAACCCTACTCCAAAAAGAGATCGCAAAGAATGTTCCAGAAGATAAGAACAAAGAAAGATCATGAAGAGAACCACTGAAGCATGAAAAGCCACAAAACTCTGTCAAAAAGTGCTAATCTGTAGAACCTCCATGGAAATAGAAGGCATGAACCGAGCATGTTTATATGGTAAATGATCCATCTCACCAAAATGCATAGGTAGCTAGCCACTACAATCACCTAGTATGTAGGATTACGTACTAAATACATATCTCACACTAACAAACCATCAAACCAAGGAAGCATTAGAACCAACAATATAATCTCCCCTTAATGCAGATGGGGTGAGGTAACAAGCAATTGAAAAAGTGGGTCAAAAATCTCCTACAACATAGGAACTAGACACATCAAGAGTGAGTTATAGACACCTAAAAAGGCACGTGTCACCATCACTGCATGAGGCAAAAGAGGAAGAGGGCACAAAATTGACAAATAGCTATCCCCCCCATGGCACTTTATAAAATAGTGTGAGTACAACAAATCACAATGATGAAAAGGATCCCAAAACACAAGAAGTGGCACTTTATCTTAGTGCATTTGCATAAAGATGCTTACAAATGATATCAACAATGATCAAAAAAAGCATAAGACTAGTACAATGGAAAGTATAGCCCAAAACAAAGTAACTAAAGCAATAAAATTGATCCTTGGACCTGAAACAACCAGGATATCCACTAGAATGCACAAATACATAAGATTGAATAAAATTTTCCTAGAATAGAATTTGGAACAACAACTAGCATCACTGAAAAGAGTACAAAAATAGCTTTACAATGATATAAAGAAGTCCAAAATTGAAGATCAGATGCTCAAGATACACCTCCTAGAGTGCAAAATAGAACATCTAGATTTGACTGCAAAAATAGGCAACCAAATTACATCAAAACTCAAAAACACATATACCATCATCTCCATCTTGGAACTAGCTTTCTGGTGCATTTTTTAGATTAAAAAAAAATGTCTGTATGCTCAAGTTATGGAGAAAAAACCTCCAGGCCCTTTGAGATGCAAGAAAAAAAATTAATAAAAATTAATAAATAAATAAATAAAATAAAATAAAATCATCGACCACCACAAGTGGTGGTGGAGTAGTGCTTTGGTGGCCAATGGGATGGAGCCCCTACAGAACTGTAGGTGGAGGCACTAATAGTGACTGCAAAGTGGACTGCTAGTGGTGATTGCAAGCGGTGACTGCTACGGTAGCCGCTGAGGAGCCACTACCGATTTCCTAACCGCGACAGATTCAAAATGCCAGATTTGCAATATTTTGATTTTTTTTGGAATTTTTGCATCTTGATCTATATGCTAGGGGCCATACGACCCTGTTCAACAAAAAAAATTTGCCTGCCAGATCAACGTTGTCCAAATCGAACAAATTTTATATCAAAATGGGGGTTTTAATGTCTTTTGAATCCATCCGTAAGGTTTGTTTGGCCTCAAAATGCTCCAAAAATTAGTTACCCCTATTATCTTAGAAAAACACAAAAAAACACCAGATCTGATCCACCAAACCCTTGTTCTCCCTTTTTCTTGAAACACCGAACAAGCTACAACAGATCTGGCTCTGATACCATGTAGGATTTGAGCAAAAATGCATAACAAATCCAATAAGCCCAAGAAAACATGCATGTAGAAAACTTGTCATGGAGAAGAAAAAGACAAGAAGAGGCAAGGGTTTGATCTGAAAAACTTAGACAAAGAAAAATATTATTCAATGGATTCAAAGAATTACAAAGAAATTAATCCTTATAAAGAAGATCAAAACCTAAAAAGGGTAACCTAAAACCTTAAAAAGTTAGGGTTGCACATTATAATTAATAAAATATTGATTATATGCACCTATGAGATAGCTTAAGCAAACTAGAGTAATAGGCAACTTATTTAATTCAATCAAAGTGATTTAATTAATAATTGAAAACAACTAATTACTCTAACATTATTTAGTTAGAGTTGAAAAGGAAACAATAAAGAGTCTGAGATGTTTGAGATTTGATAGAAGTGGTGAATTCATTTCCAATGAGTTTAATATATTTTTCAATGATAGAGAAAGTAAAAGATAGATGTTAGCACTAGGGACCCCTCCTCAAAATGGTATAGGTAAAAGGAGAAACAAATCAATAATGGACTATGTAAGAGCATTAATCATTGAGAAGAGTTGATCAAAGAAATATTGGAGAGAAGTTGTTAGTACTCTTGTCTATACCCTGAATAGAGTACAAGTCAAGAAAGGTATAAATGCTACACCTTTTGAACTATGGTATGGATATACTCCTAATGTGAAATATTTCAAAATCATTGGAAGTAGATGCAATGTACTTAAAGATTATAGGAATGCAAATTTTGATGCAAAATTTGATGAAGGAATATTCCTAGGATATTCCACCAAGAGAAAATATTACAAGTGTTTGAACTCTAACATTAACAAGGTTGTGGAAAGTTCAAATGTGAAAAATGATGAGTTTTTAGAAAGAAGTGACACTACATGAAAAGAAGAACCTAAAGACTATAATACATTCATTTATGTGGAAGATAATGCTCCCAACTCTCCTAATGAACAAGAAAATTAAGCTGTAATGTCTAAACAAATAAGAAATAATGAAGTGCAAAAAATTGTTGAGTAGGAGAGAGTGGGTGTCAAGAAACAAACTATAGATGTCGAGTCACAAAAAAGTGATGTCATTCATTAGATAGAAAATGTTGAGCATGAAGAACATGAGCCAAAACCTAAACAAGAAGGATCCAATGAGCCTAAGATTATTTTCTAGGATGAACCTATAGAAGAATAAAGAATGAAACTACCTATGTTAGCAAAATATGTGAGAAGACATCATAAACTTGAGAAAATCATTGGTGATCCTAAATCAAGTTTTATAACAAGAAACAAACTCAAATATGACACATGTTTACTTTGTGAATTTGATCCCAAAATTGTAAAATGTGCTTTAGATAATGAAGATTAGATTCAAGCAATGAACAAGGAAATTGACCAGATTAAGAAGAACAATACTTGGACTTTAGTGCCAAAAGCTAGAGACAAAAATGTCATTTGGAGAAAGTGGGGTTTTAGTAATAAACTCAATGAGAATGGCAAAGTAACAAGAAACAAGGAAACACTGGTAAGAAATGGTTATGCTCAAAAAGAAGAAGTTGATTATGGAGAAACTTTTTTTACTATGGAAAGACTTAAAGGAGTCAGAACTCTGCTTGCATATTCAGCCTAGAAGAATTTCAAGGTATATCAAATGGATATAAAATTTTCTTTTCTAAATGGTATACTTGAGGAAAAAGTGTACATTGAACAACCTAAAGGATTTGTGAATCCAAACAAGAAGAATATGGTAAATAAACTAAAAAAAAAACCCTCTATGGATTGAAACGTGCCCTAAGATCATGGTATGAAAGATTACATAACTATTTGGTAAAAATTGGGTTTAAAAGGGAAAATGAAAATATTAATCTATATTTGAAGAATGGTAAGAACAATAAAGTGTTGTTATCTAAAATATTAATTAATGATATTATATTTGGAGGAGGAGAAGAACTATACAAATCATTTTCTAATGAAATGAAGAAGAATTTGAAATGTCTATGTTTGGTGAAATCAAATTCTTTATTGGATTGCAAGTGTGTGAAATGAGGTTTGGTATTTTCATTACACAATTCAAATACATCAAGGCGATACTAAAGAATTTTGGCATGGAAGATTCTAGACCAGTGAGTACACCTATGTCTATAGGACATAAGCTATCTAAGGGTGAAAGTATGGATCTGTGTCACCTTTGGGGCTAACTTTGAAGTTTTGGCCTGATTGGATCTGACTTAATGGGTTTTGGGGAGACCAAATCTAGCCAAAAACATGTGGTGTTGACTATATGCCAAGTGGCATGTACAACTTGGCAGGGGTCTGGCCAAAAGGGATTATGCCAGAATTGGTCTAGCCAAAATAGATCTGACTAGAAACTTTGTAAATTATATAACCCACATAAAGACAAATTTGCGTGTCATTTTCATCAATTGAACTTCTAGGAACTGTAAAGTGGGAAGAGCTATAGGAGACATTTGGCCAGATCAGACATATTAGCAATTCCCCTCATTTTTTAATATGTTTTATGTTTTATTTTATATTTTTTTAGGTAGGAATATGGTTTTTAATGTGGATAATATGTTAAATATGTTTTATTTTATGTTTTCCTAGGTAGAAATATAGTTTTTAATGTAGATTTTTTTTAAAGAATTATTTATTTATTTATTTATTATACATTTATATTTTTAAGTACTCCAATATTAGATGGAGTTTAGAAAATGTATTGAAATTTAGTGAAAATTAGAAATTAGTAGAGAAATTGTAAAATATTATTTATTGAAAATAGTAGAAAATTATATAGAAAATTTTCATTCAATTAGTTTATAACAGTTAGAAAAATTTAAAACTTTATAAAATATTACAAAATTTAGAAAATGTTAGAACTTTTTGAAAATATTAGAAAATTTAGAAAATACTAAAAAAATTAGAAAGTTTTGAAATTTTGGAAAACAATAGAAAAAAATATTAAATATATAGAAATTTAGTTAGATGTAAAATAGAGAATTTAAATATATTTATTTATTTTTTATTGCAAATCATTAGAAATTTTTATAAAGGTAAAATTTTAGAAACAACTGTAAATTGGTAACTAAAACCATTAGATTGAACTAAATCAGACTTTACCTCTTACCAAGAACACAAATAAATTTTAATTAAAACATGAACATTGAACCTTAAGTAGGAGCAAAAATTAACATTAAATGTACTTTAATCATAACATTAAACCTAATCAAATTTGAACTAAAACTCTAAGATTGAATCGGATTAGACTCTAACTCCTATATTGAACTTTAAATCCAAATATGTTGACCTAAACTACTCTCTAAATCCTAAATTTATCTCTAAACCCTAAACCACTCTCTAACCATATAATTTGAAACCCCCCCCTCTCTGAACTACTCTCTAAACCCCATAATTCATAAGTTGACTTCATCTCTCCCGCTCCTAAACCCATAATATGTAACATAGCAAGTCATCTCTCCCCTCTATCTCTCTCTAACTTCTAAACCCCATCACTCTAAAACCTAAACCACTCACCACTCCTAAACCCCATCTTTGTAAACCCTAACTTCATATCTCAATCTCTCATAACCTCATCTATCCCAACACTAACCCATAATCCCTAACATAACTTCATCTCTCCCCCATATCTCTCTAACTCCTAAACCCCATCACTTTAAACCCTAAACTACTCTCTAACTCCTAAAGTCCATTGCTCTAAACCCTAAACCACTCACTAACTCCTAAAACCCATCTTTGTAAACCCTAACTCCATATCACACTCTCTCAGTCTCTCATAACCTTATCTATCCCAACCCTAACCCATAATCCCTAACATAACTTCATCTCTCCCCTCTATCTCTCTAACTCTTGAACCCCATTTCTATAAACCCTAAACTACTCTATAAACCCTAAACCACTCACTAACTCCTAAACCCCATCTTTGTAAACCCTAACTTCATATCTCACTCTCTCATAACCTCATCTCTTCAACTCCTAAACCCATAATCCCTAACATAACTTCAATTCTCCCCTCTATCTCTCTCTAACTCCTAAACCCCATCAATCTAAACCATAAACCACTCTCTAACTCCTAAACTCCATTTATCTAAACCCTAAACTACTCTCTAAGCCCTAAACCACTCACTAACTCCTAAACCCCATCTTTGTAAACCCTAACATCATATCTCACTCTCTCATAACCTCATCTATCCTAACCCTAACCCATAATCCCTAACATAACTTCATCTCTACCCTCTATCTCTCTCTAACTCATAAACCCTATTGCTCTAAACCCTAAACTACTCTCTAACCTAAACTTCATCTCTTTAAACCCTAAACCACTCACTAACTCCTAAACCCCATCTTTGTAAACCTGTACTTCATATCTCTCTCTATCATCACCTCATCTATCCCAACCCTAAATTGCTCTCTAACTCCTAAAAAAAATGTAATATAGTTAACATTTCTTTGTAGGTTGTATGATATATTTGTTTAGAAAGATTCATTTAGTGTGTTTTGATTCAGTCAATTTATATAATAATGTATGTATGTAGGTATATGTATACATGTGCAGATATTTGTTATCATCTATCTAGTTTTACTTATTTATATCTTTCATCATTATGACATCAGGGGGTATTGATTCTATAGAGGCTTGTGTACATGGTCATCCTCATAGTAGTTCATCCCATAGATTGACTACTAGTACCCAAGATAGGGAGACATTATTTAGTGATACTATTCAGTGCTTATATAGTGCACTTGATATGATTTATTAGAGTCTATAGGCTTCACCTACCCTATAGCATAGGGATAAGGTGATTTCAATTAGAGATGAGCTTATTATCATGATGCATACTATCGAGGGTTTTAACCCTTATGATAGTGTTATTTTGGACACTTTTTATAGTGCTCTATCCTGTTCTATTGGTGGTGGTTTGCGATGGAGGGAGATAGATGAGATGGTCTTAGTGGAGAGTGTCAAGAACATGTTCCTACATTATTGACCTTTGGAAAAGTTCCTTTGGAAAAGGTCAAAGGGTACCATGCTATGAGGTGTATTTATCCATTGGTGGCACCTTTCATGTATCCTCATTGGTTGATCACACATCATATGTGGCACCAAAAGGATGAGTTCCCTTTATATTTTTGCAAACAATTGTTTGGAGAATTTCATCTTCATTGAGAGGCTAATTAAACTAATATCCCTAGGCATGCTAGGCAAGGTTAGCGTAGGTTCTCAAATAAATTTAGACACCCAGATGCTCCTATGCCCATTAATAAATGGGCATTGATTGGTCCAAACCTTTTGGTGGTGCCAAAATGTTTGGACTTAGCTACAGCTAGAGATAGAATGACAGATGATACATGTAGAGATGTGTATGAGAGTATTGCCACTATTGCTACCTGTGTGCGTGTGATGCCTTTTGACTGAGAGCACATATACATGACATGATCACAATCTACTTCTATAGGTGGTCACACAGTTGCATCATCTTAAGTGATGATATGTATCATGAGCTTGGCATCCCATCTCCAATAGATGTCTTGATGGAGTCTTCACTGGACCACTTGAGGGGTATAGGTACATGTTTGTCTAGTAATATTCTTTAAGCCTATTGAGCTATACAATTGTTGACCATACATCCACTTAGTACAATGCCATCATATGTGGCTAGTGTCATTAGAGGTATGTCAGAGGCACCGGGTGGTCAGGGGCAGGAGGACATATATATTGCAACTACACCTCCACCACAGACCACAGTTGAGGAGGATGCGGCCCCCTTGCCGAGGTAGGTTTTCACCCACCACAACATTCATTTTTTATAGATATGCTCATGTATCCTACACTTGACATTAAAGATGTGACCTTTAGTGATACAAACTTGAGTGAGATAGGTAGGCATATATTTGTGATGACAATGGAATATGGGGACTTGCAGATACCTATGCATCATGTGCAATAGGAGACACAAGTAAATCTCTACAAACACGTCTATTTAATTAGACCTACAAATCTATCATTTGAAACTTTAGTAAAATATAACTTCTGACATATTTGTTTCTTCTATTACATACAAAATATATCTACAACTTGTGAGGGTGGAGATGGATAGATAGTTATCGACCCTAGTCATCCTGAGTCACAAATAAATTTAATTATACTTATGTTATTAGTTAAATTGAATTTGTACACATGCTCATGATACATTTGTTCTTATATTGGACATAGGGTTTGTGATCTCCTCTTAGTGTTGGCATAAAGTTATTTGCCATTAGTGACAACACTCATCTTACAGTTCACACCAAGTAATACAGTTCAAACCGAGCACTAGTAATATAGTTCAAACCGAGCATTGGCAACACAGTTCAAACCGAGCACTGGCAGCACAGTTCAAATCAAGCACTGGAGACACAGTTCAAACTAAGCACTGGCGACATAGTTCAACCGAGCATCAAAGACACAGTTTTAACCGAGTAAAGTTGCACTTAGTATCAACCGAGTAAAGTTGCACTTAGTGTCAACTGAGTAAAGTTGCACTTAGTGTTAACCGAGTGAGGAAGCACTCAGTGATGACCGAGTGAGGAAGCACTCAGTGATAATCGAGCTCAGGAGGTTATCGAAGAATTTAGTTTCTACCGAGTGACGCTATATCTACCGAGTCACCAATGGTTACCGAGTTCCAAGCAATATTGTATGACTAGTATGAATTGAGCCGCTACCTCTACCAAGTGCATGATGATGCCGAGTAACATAGTGGATGCTGCATATTAGAAGGTCATCAAGTCTGTCTAATGAACTCGAGTTTATTTTACCATTTGGCTAACTTGGTTATATTTTTTTTACTTGTATTTGGCCAACCTTGCATAAATAATTATTGGAATGGTATATATATGTAATGTATTATAGACATTCAAGTGTGTGACATAGATATTCAAGAAGACATACAAGATATCTGGAATAATGATAGCACGAATTCATCAGCAGAAAAGAAAACTTAGCAAGGTCTACGAGGAGCAAAAATGATTTCATCAATCATAGAAGGTGATCTACAATAAAGAACTTAGTCAAATTGTAAGTTGATCTGTTGGTTCATCCTAACAGGTGAATCATTTTTGTAAATCCTTTAACAGGGTAGACTTAACCTTCTTTATTAAAATCTCCTAACAGAGTGCGTACTTATAAAGTATGTTTGTAAATCCTCTAACAAGGTGGATCTAGCAATCCTCTATGCTCCTAATAGGGAAAATCACTAGAAGTGATCATTGTAAGCCTTAACCAACCAACTTCATACTACAGTAATGAAGCTTTGTGGGTATCATCCCCACCCCAGTTTTACTTTCTATTTTGGAAGGTTTCTGGGTCACCAAATCTCTGTGCATATATGGTTTAAATGTTTAATAGTTTTTATGCAGTAGGATAGATGAGTAAATATTGTCTATGGTTGACTTAAAAGTTTTATTGTTACTGATTCACCCCTCCCCTCTCAGTAACCTATCATATCTTGAATATTTCCAACAATTGGTATCAGAGCTTTTTGGTTCTCAGGACAAAGTTTGATAGCTTGAGCAAAAATCTAAGCTGTGTTGATATTCAGATTGGAGAAAGTGATTGAAAATGAAAAGCTAGATCATGGCCATGGTTCAACTCAAGGAAGCAAAGGAGAATCTTTCTCAATCCCTAAAAAGAAGAAAAGAACTTGCAAGACAAATGAATGACCATCACTATGTTGAAGAAAAGATTGAAGACTTGTTACCATCAAGTAGTTCAGAAGAAGTTGACAAGGCAATCAAAGAACTTTTAGAAAAGAATGGATCCCTGCAAGAAGAGGTAAGAAGCTCCAAAGAGAATAAGAATTCCAATCCATTAGGTTATGTGAAGTTTTGGAATAGAGAAACAAAGAAAATGAAGACTTAGAGGTAAGGAATAATCTATCTCTTCAGCATGAAGATCTTATAGGACAACTATCTAATGAAAATGAAGAAATTATGATTCTAAGATCTAAGAACGAAAGTTTGAGAAATGATTTAATCACTGAAAGACAAATCAATATAAGTTTGCAAAGTGATCTAAGAACAGAGAGACAAATCAATGAAAGCTTGGAAAATGATCTAATCTCTGAAAGGCAAGTCAATGAAAGAATGATGAAATCCCAAGCAGATATGAATCAATTGAATTTGCAAAATGAGCAGAATCTTCATAGACAAAAAGGTAAAGCTAGTCTTGGATACAATGAAGAAGGTGAATCTTCAAAACAAAGTACCCAAAAGAATCAAAAAACTACTTGCAATAACTATGGAAAGTTAGGTCATACATCAAACAAATGTTGGAGCAATGGAAAAGCAAAATTCAATGGTAAATGTTTCAATTGCAATCAGCATGGTCACAAAGCAAATGAGTGCAAAGAAAAAACAAAATTTGAAGGCAACTATCACAAATGCAATAAACATGGTCACAAGGCATTCCAATGTAGATCCAAATCATTCAATCCAGCTGAACAACTTGTCAAAGCCATATTTGGATGGGACTACAACACCTGGTGCAGATGTCACTATTGTGGAGAATATGGTCATACTGGCATAAATTGTGCAAGACATCACCTAAGGAAGGAGGACACTACTGTAAGGTGCTATACATGTACAAAACTTGGTCATATAGCTAGAAATTGTATGAATATAGAAAGAATTAAAGATGAAAAGAAAATCAAAGCAGACAACATCCGAAAACAAATGAAGCAACAATGGATTCCTAAATCTACTGAACAAGATAAGTCAAGAAATGGAAATGTCACTCAAGAAATGAGTGACTCCATCATTTCCAATTAATATTCATAACAGAAAGTATGGAACTGCATCCTCCAAGAATCATCCTAAGCAGTTCCAAAGGAAGAAAAATGATCAGATTAGTATGCAGATACACTTTGATCCCAAATTGGTTCAAAACTCAACCGAGTTCAGTCGGGTGCAACAAAGTTTCACTCACCGAGTTGTATCTACTGAGCGAGGTCAGTTCATGACCTTACCGAGTTAGGTCGGTACATCAATATTTTGTTTTTATTGCCAAGTTGATAGTATCTACCGAGCAAGTGGATGACAACCTGTCATTTCATCTACCATCGTACCAAGCATTTATGACAAATGTTTCATCAAAAAGGGCAAAATTTGATCTCATTTTCACTATGAACTTTGAGCTAAGTTATCTTATACAATTCCAAAGCAAGCTTAAAGCAATTTTGAGCAAATTTTTGAGCAAAGAATCTGTTCAGAATTTCTCTTCACTTACCGAGCAATAATGGCATCGGGTAGCAGCAGCTCCAAAGAAAAGAGAGGCTCAAAAATGCTAGTTAAAGGTGTGGAATGGAAGGTGCCAAACTTCAAATTGGCACTAGCAATTGCAGAATCACTTGACCCTAATGGTGCTCAATCTTGAATTCCTCCAAAGGTACTCCTTATAAATGACATTTGCTCTCATTTCAAATGTTCAATTCAAGAGCTTGGAAACCTAGAAATTGATAATGCCCTAGGTGAAATGAGCATAGATGGGAATTTGAAACCCGAGAATAAACACCTTGAAACAAAAGGGTTAACCCACATTTCACATTTGCCAAGAAATTTTCAAATTAAATGGGTTAGGTATGTACTCAGTCGGGTTCACAACAAGCAATTGTGGTTAGAGCAACCAGTGCTTATCACAAAGAAAATGATCAACAAGATTACTGGCCTTCCCATATTAAGCAAAGCTAAGACTACCAAAACCCTAGGTCAGGAAGAATTACAAAGGCTAACCCAAGCAGAATGTGATGGTAGAGGACTTAAGCTCAGTACAGTAACTGATGTTGAATTAAGATTTGGTATTCACGTCATTGCTCATAAAATTTATAGTTCCAGCCATCCAAACAATGTACCTTGCGAAGCGGTGATTTAGCATATAAGATAGTAAAGAAGAATGTTGAGTTTGATCTATCTGAATTGCTTTTGTCTCAATTTAATAAAAATATGGAAAGCATAAGGACTTCAAAGAATAATTCCTACAAATTTGGTTCACTTTTGATCTGTTTATTTTTCTATGTTCAAAAGTCTTTTCCATTAAAAGGATCAGTAGTATGGAGAAAAGATATTCCCATTCTTTATCAAATAAATGAGTTTATTGCAGAGTTAGGTGAAAATTTTGACAGTGTTTTGGATAATTAATTTGAAGATTTTAAGGAAAGAATGAACAATAGGTTTCGAATTCCACCAAAACTGGTTGAGGAATATAAAGAAGATGTATGCTTTATGGTAGATTGTTACAAAGCATAAATATAGGCAGTCAGGCCCTGAGTTGCATGGGTGAAACCTCTTTCCTTATGAGGTTAATATTGATGAAACCAAAGACATCATAGAAGCACTAGTGAATGAACCAGTAGACCCAAAGAAACCAGTCTTCGGAACTCATGATGAAGCTAAAGCCAGAATTGAGCTTTCAATCAAAATCCCTCAGGTCATTAGAAAAGGAAAGAGGAAGATTGCAAAGCTAAAAATAGAACTTGGTCCTCTGATGATTACTGAAGGGAAAGGAGAAGATGATGAAGAAGAAGAGGAAACTCAGTCAGAAAAAGAAGAGGAGCCTCAACGAAAGAAAGGTAAGGTGGTTATCACGAAACCTAAAATGCAAGCCACTGTAGTCTTCTCTAGAAGAACAAGAAAGGGGAAGAAGGAACCTGTATTTGTCAAGCCTCCACTCACATTTGAGGCAAGGTTGAAGAAATTAGAAGAAGGTACTAGTTTCACAAACTTCAAAGCATTGAAGTTTGAGACAAGAACAGAACAAGAGAAAATGCAGATTGCGGAGTTGGTATTAAATAAAATGGGAAGATGGAAATACTCTCCTGAAGAGATTGCCTCTCAGATCCCTACAGAGCTATTGGAGAGGTTGCAACCAAGATGGGAAATTACAACCAAAACTATCAAAGATATCTTTGAACAAACCCTAAAAAATCTCCTGCCAATTCTCACTAATATAGAAGTGAAGAAATCACTGAAAGATCATGAAGGTAATATGATGATCAGATTTCACACTGGTTTGATACTTATCAAAGAAATGTCAATGATGCAACAAACATGTGGAAACATATCTATTAGCTACATAAACCCGGTGAGGATATTGTTGAAATCAAGGACAATGAAAAAAGTGATGATGATATTATGATGATAAATGTTGAGGAAGAATTCAAGGAAGATGAAATGGAGGAAGAAGACAAGGAAGATGAGGAAGAAGAAGTTGATCAAGCTAAGGAGGAAGATGATCTTGTAAAGATTGTAGCCAAAGTCATTGCATCTCTTCCTCACTCTCCACCTAAAGAAGCTACATCAAATGTGGAGATCCCATCTACTAGTGAGATTGTGTGCATAACTTCATCAATTGCTCAATCTTCACCTATCTCCTCTCAGCTCCAAGCACCATCTATGCAAGTGTCTACCACTTCATTAACCAAGCTACATCCATCTTCATTAACTGAGGCATCATTAGCTATAGCAGTAAGTTCATTAGGCATATCAATTTCTACTGCATAGTGTTCAGTAAGTGTACCCACTAGTACTTCAATTTTGACAACTTCATCTGCTCCAATTTTTGCATCTGTTAGTTCTCCCATTCCAACCTATACATCAGTCTTGGGAGGAATTTAAATTTTTGATACTATTAGCACTTCTCTCAGTTTTCCTCTATCTAGTCCTATTCCAATTTTGTTAGCCAGTCCAGCCTCATCAACTATTGTTTCAGTCTCAAAAGGAAAAGGTGAAGACACTGCAGGAAGAGCAAAAAGATACATGATTTCTAGCAAGGCAGTGGATGTGGAAATAGACTTGGATAAGGACATTATCATTCCTAAGATAGATCTAGATAATGCATTAGTTGATGAAATGAGAATGGTCAGTCAGCTATTAGATCAGAAGGCAAGACAAAAGCAACTGAGGCATGAGAGAGACCAGGAATATAGTATTATTGAAAGTGCTAAAAATATTCTAACAGAGGCTATAGGTGTTGAAGTAGATTCTACTCAACACATTTTGATTCAGTTAGAAGAGGCTGTATATAAATTCAATGAAGATACCTCCGGCCAAGAAAAATTGATTGAAAAGGTAGAGAAGAAATTTAACAATAAGGTGCTTGAGCACATTGCTCAGCATATTGCATCAAAATAGGTAGAACTGTCTACAATGTTGAGTAATTACATTCCTTTAATAATGTAACTTCACTTTTTGGAAAACTTTGTGATTTTACCGAGTATACTAAGGAAATCAAAGAAAAGTTGAATAAAATTGATGAGGATATGAAGGTCAGTGCACAAATGTTGCAGCTTGACCATAGTTCAAGTTCATCCCATCATCTCAGAATAAGATTTTTGTCAGAGAAACAGGCAAAATTATTGAGAGAGGAAGCAAGGATTAGGTGTACTTTGATTGACATCCAAAATATGATCCTTCTTGTCATGGACACAATGCAGAAGCATATTGCCCATTCCAAAACATTGATTCACGACAAAAACTTCTCAATTGCAGATCATATGATTGAACTTTCTGCAGAAGTTCAAATAGCACTCTCCACCAGCAAAATTTTGCAAGAAAATTGGGATAAGACATTGGCTCTTATTCTCAAGGTACATTCTAAGTTTATCTCTCATTTTGGACTCTCTGTGTAAATATATATTGTTTAATTTGACATTATTGTCAAAAAGGGGGAGATAGCACACTCCAGGAGATAAAAGATAAATTTTTGAAATATGTATAATAACTTGTAAATACTGTGCATATTGTATGGGGGAGATACATGTAAGAAAAATATGTGTAAATAAGACTTGCAAAGAGTAATTTTGAAAATTCAGAATTGTATGTCTTTTTTTTTTTTTTTTTGCACATAATTGTTTTTGTCACTAATGCCAAAGGGGGAGATTGTTGGCATAAAGTTATTTTCCATTAGTGACAACACTCATCTTACAGTTCACACCGAGTAATACAGTTCTAATCGATTAATACAGTTCTAACCGAGTAATACAGCTCACACCAAGTAATATAGTTCAAACCGAGCACTGGTAATACAGTTCAAACTGAGAACTGGCAACATAGTTCAAATTGAGCACCGGCAACATAGTTCAAACCGAGCACTGGAGACACAGTTCAAACCGAGCACTGGGGACACAGTTCAACTGAGCATCAAAGAAGCAATTTTAACCGATTAAAGTTGCACTTAGTATCAACCGAGTAAAGTTGCACTTAGTGTCAACCGAGTAAAGTTGCACTTAGTGTTAACCGAGTGAGGAAGCACTCAGTGATGATCGAGTGAGGAAGCACTCAGTGATAATCAAGCTTAGGAGGTTATCAAAGAAGTTAGTTTCTACCGAGTGACACTATATCTATTGAGTCACCAATGGTTACTGAGTTCCAGGCAACATTGTATGACTAGTATGAACCAAGCCCCTACCTCTACTGAGTAACGTAGTGGATGTCACATATCAGAAGGTCATCAAGTCTGTCTGATGAACCCAAGTTTATTTTACCATTCGACCGACTCAGTTATATTTGTTTACTTGTATTTGGCTGACCTTGCATTAATAATTATTGGAATGGTATATATATGTAATGTATTATAGAAATTCAAGTGTGTGACATAGATATTCAAGAAGACATACAAGATATCTGGAATAATGATAGTGCAAATTCATCAGCAGAAAAGAATACTCAGCAAGGTCTACCAGGAGCAAAAATGATTTCATCAATCATAGAAGGTGATCTACAATAAAGAACTCAGTCAAATTGTAAGTTGATCTATTGGTTCATCCTAACAGGTGAATCATTTTTGTAAATCCTTTAATAGGGTAGACTTAACCATCTTTATTAAAATCTCCTAACAGAGTGCATACTTATAAAGTATGTTTGTAAATCCTCTAACAAGGTGGATCTAGCAATCCTCTGTGCTGCTAACAGGGCAGATCACCAGAAGCGATCATTGTAAGCCTTAACAAGCCAACTTCATACTGCAGTAATGAAGCTTTGTGGGTATCATCCCCACCCCAGTTTTACTTTCTATTTTGGAAGGTTTCTGGGTCACCAAATCTCTGTGCATATATGGTTTAAATGTTTAATAGTTTTTATGCAGCAGGATAGATGAGTAAATATTGTGCATGATTGACTTAAAAGTTTTATTGTTACTGATTCACCCCTCCCCTCTCAGTAACCTATCATATCTTGAATATTTCCAACACTTAGTTGATCACATCGTGGAGCTTGATGTGATCATGTTTGATATTCATAAATGTCATAGACATGATGTTCGATATTGATTTATGATGATATCATATCTAGATTTACAGCAATGGGACATCTTACATTTACAACATGCATATTTGATAGTTGACCGTTTACATTTACAACATACATATTTGATAGTTGACCATTTTACATTTATAGCTATGTGACCATTTACATTCACAGTTGACATATTTTATATTTTCATGAGTTAAATGAACATTTACATTTATAGTTGACATATATTATTTTTTCATGAGTTATGTGACCATGTTTATTTTACAACATGTTAACTTTATATCCCCACAAGATATTAGTTAATGACTACTCAATTAAATATTAGTTAGAAATTACTTATTATCTATATTGCTTATGGCATTAGATCCAAATTAGTTAGATTACTTATAAAAAATTAGTTACATGTTAGCTAGATTTTTTATGGAATTAGTTAGCTTACTTATGATGACCTATTAGTTCTAGATTGGTTAGATTATATTTGGTCTAAAATTATAAATCAATTAGATTAGTTATGACATTAGGTCTTGATTATTTGGAAAGTTAGTTATGTTTTGTGATAATTTCATGACATTGGTAAGATTCCTTATGACTTTGCTAGTTCTATATTAGTTCAATAACTTATGGTCCATTAATTAGATATGAGAACTAGGTCACCTATTATTTTAATAATCTTAAACCTACATGTATGATTTAAAATAGATATATGTGACTAGTTGGATTATTTTTTTTTCAATTACATGTTTGAAAAATATACATGTATGGATTAGTTACATTATTTGATCTTTTACCTTACATGTATAAAAATTCAAATCATATAATTAGAATTTTTAATCATGTCATAACCATCTATCAAGAAATCAAAATCATATAATTCCATCCTATGTATAATAATAAAATCAAATCATAAAAATCTCTATAACCATGTTAAATCAAATCATAACCATCTATTAGGACATACAAATTATATAAATTCATCTAGATAAATAATCATCAAATCAAATCATATAACCATTTATTTACATGTCAAACATGAAAGCATAAACTATCCAGATATCAAACATTAACACATACATCATGGATATGTTGGAAAATACATAAATCTATGTCAAATCACAAACATCGTGCATAAATAATCTTTAGATACCAATCTTAAATCATAGATATAATGTGAAATCATAAATTTAACACATAAGTCATCAACATGTTAACCATAAACATGCCAATAATCTATACATAGGTCTTTAAACATGTATAAGTATTGAAAAAAAATTAATGTGCATATAAATTTAGAAATAAATACATTATTTTTTAGATAATTGTTAATGTGTAATAAATTTACATTTTTATAAATTAACAAAAATACATCTTACATCATTTTTCTAGGTATTTTTATAAAAGTGCATAAATATACAAAAAATAACATGTGTAAGTATTGAAAAATAATTAATCTCTATATAAATTTGAAATATTTTTATGAATCATTAAACCTATCTAGATCATTCAAGAAGTTGTTGATACATATGGTCAGGATCCTCTTTATTTTTAATAATCTCCAACAACTTTTCATGGTCCTCAATATCTAACCTCCACTTTGGTTTGTTACATCCTTTTTTTGGCATAATGTCAAATTGAATCTTTGTGGAAACCAAGTGGTTGTAATGCAAAACTTTTTGGCTAGGCATGCATTCAATAAATTGAACACCATTGTCATCAATTTTTGTTTGCTGATAATAGGTGCCTACAAAATAAGATTTATAGAAGCCATTTAGTATTCTTAATAATATGGAAAAGATAATTATTTACAATTAATCTATCACACTCTAATTAGTGTATAAATCTCATAAGAGGATAATCTATGCCTTCTATAACAAGTGAACCAATTGGATAAGACTAGTTATCAACATCCGTACATGGTCCAGTCAACTTGATTTTTATTTTTGTGCATCTAAGTAAATAATAATCCACACCTTTTGCATTTTCAGGATCCACATTAACAACAAAGATGTCACCTACAAATGTAGAAAAATAATGGAAACTATATACATACATACATACATATATGAAGACAAATTAATAGTAAAATGGAACATGTTTGTAGAAACTCACCTTGAACAACTAAATCAGAAACACATTCATAATCAGCTAAATACATAGGATTATGAATGTCTACTATGTCATTGTCATCTTCTTCATAAGGGGTACTTCTGATTATGTATTTCCATGTCAATTTAGAGACATAAGTAGTCACAATATTCTCACATTGACCCATTGCATTGTTTTGAATGTAGAGATCATGAAAACATGATTTTTATTTTACTTGAATTACTAGAGGTTTGTGTTGTCCAGTAGTCATTAGTTGATGCAATCTTCTAATTCCAACAATGGGTTGACAATTGTAAGGATTTGATCAATAAATATCTATAACACTTTAAATTGGCAAGTATCTTTGTCAATAATCAAAATATTAAAGTAATCATGTCAAAGAAAAATAGAAATTTTACCTTTCACTTCCCAAAAAAAATGTTTATCATATGTTGTATTACAAAGAGAAAAATGAGATTTGCACCATTCATCAACTTGATTTTCTTTATCTATATTTGCACCTATATAGGAAAGAAAATTGTAGATCAATTTTAACAAATATAAAAGAATTATATAGCCAATGGTCATTTATGTCAAATTTGATTAGTACATAACAATAAATTATACATTAAAGTTCATGTTGGTGAAGTGCACACTTTACATAGGCTCCTACTCTATCATGCTCTCCTTTTCCATGACAATTTTCAAAAAAGTTCCAAAGAAACTTAACATTTCATCTCGCATGTTGTGTTGCAAGCCAATTGAATGCTTTTGTAGACTTAAATTTCCCGAGGAAAAAAATTAAAATAAATTTATGAGTAATCAAATCTATATATAATTAATTGTTCTATTAATTAACTATGTGCATGAAATTTTAAAGTTTAACTTTCAAATACACTTACCATCAGAACCATGAAACCAAATCTAATGTTCTAAAGCATTTATCCCATTAATTGTGAGATCATCAAAGAACATTCCAAAACAATGAGCTACATAGCTCCTATCATGAACCCTATCATCACTAAGATATAAATAGACCTCCTTGATGATAATGCATTCATATGGATCGACACTTTCTAACCTATCCACCACAAATTGTGCATGTCTATATGAAACTTGAACAAAAATTGCAATTTGATTTGAGTGATAATATTTAGCTTGAATTTCAAATTGAGGGGAAAAGGTATAGTTTTTAGAGAAGTCTACAATTGATAGAATACATCCTTGTGGAAAACAATTTTTTGAATCTCAAAGTTGTTTGGCTTTCCATCTTGCACCATGACAATGCTGGATGTGTGGATAAATCATAGTTTTGAATTTATCCATAAACTCACCATATGGCAAATTGCTTTCCTTCAAAGATTTTTTTAAAAATTCTTCCCCATTCCTTGTTTGAGAGATCTCATACTCAAATCTATTCCACATAACTAATGTTGAAACATCAATATTGTCCATTTAATATGGAAATTTTTGCAACTCTCCACAATTTGTGCATGCATTTTTTATGCATTCTACATTGAATTCATCTGACTCTTCAACATTATCACATAACAAAGACTTGAAAAATTGTATTGTGCTTCTAGGAATTATCACATTTGGGTTTAGTGTTGCCATAGCTTTTCTAAAAGATTGTAAATAAAGATGAAACTCAATTTGATTTCGACAACAATAATTTTTTCATACCTTATTTATGCATACAAAACATGGGTGCAACCTCTCAAACATTCTTTGGAAAATTTTCACATTTAAGATTTCTTTTTTGAAAGCTTCAAATAATTCAATTTATGTTGTGTCTACAAAGTTTTTTGGATGTGCTATTTTCATAACTGTCTCTTCATCTTTAATCTGTATAGTGTCTCTTCTATTGGAAGCAACACATGAGTAGCTAGTCCAATATTCAATAACCTATCTTCTAACATCTTTAAAAATTCTATCATTTCGAGGAAGTTGACAAATATTAACCCAATTCTTTTCAATTTTCTCATCAAGCAAATTTCTCCTTTTTATGTATCTTTGAATAGTTCTTCTAGATAGATTGAGCATTTCAGAAATTTCTCGAACTTGGGTTTTTTGTGACAAGTCCTTTTTTGTAATCATAGTCATTATCGCTCTTTGTGCAACACTTAAATCAGCTACTTGACTTTTTTTATCAATAACATTTATTGCATCTCTCAAATTCTGAACTATTGTTGCCTTCACATTATCTCTAGAGCTTTGCTTATTGTTCACACCTAACAACTCTAGGACAAGACTCATTTCTCTTTTCCTAAATAATCTGTCAAATAACTGTGCTTTACCAATCAGAGATTTATTTTCAAAAAAGTCCTCCCACATATTTCTCAGATGTAGCTTAATTGTACTTGTTTTAGGCATCATGTGTTTAGATGGTTCAATTTCTCTTAAAAGAGAGTCTTCATCCATCTCCATCAAATTTTCCAAACCTAAACCATATTTTCTAACTATCCTACTACTTCCTAGAACTTCAACAGGATCTTCTTCAACTTCAATCAATGGGTCTTCAATTGCTAGCTCTATATTATGTTTTGTCCATCCTTTTTTCTGGTCATCTCTGATTCGATCATATCTTTTTGCTCTTTTCACTTTATTTCTCATTGCACAAAAACTTAAATAAAGAGCCTAATATCATCTACGTACAAAAGACTTCCAAATTCAATTACATAAATACTAGTAGATCATAGACAATTTAGAAAAATCTTTCAATATTAGAAGGTTATTATATTTCATTGTCTATAACACTACAAAATTTTAAGAAAATTAGTTGCACTAAAGCATGCTACTAAATTTAGATTAAACAATTTATTAAATATATTAAAATTTTGAATAATTTAACTATTTAATAAATTTAATATAGTTTTCATAATATTTAAAAATACCTAAATTCATTCTAATAATTTATTTATATCAAATTAACTAATAAATTTTAAATAAATAATAAATTTAATTAATCGATTTCAACACAAAAATAACTTTAAAAATCTAATTTCTAAATATTTCTTCAATAAAGTTTTATTTAAATTTTATTTTCTTACTATTACAAATACAATTATGAATTAAATATAATAATTAAAAAATAAAACTTTACTTTTAAAATAAAAAACCTATTTTATTGAATTAAATGTAACAATTTAAAAATAAACTTTATCTTTAAAACCAAAAAAAAAATATTATATTGAATTAAATATAACAATTTAAAAATAAAGTTTTACCTTTAAAATATGTAAAAAACATGTTTTATTGAATTAAATATAGCAATTAAAAAAATTAAAATATTACATTTCAAATAGAAAACTTATTTTATTGTTTAAACTTTATTCAATTAAATATAACAATTTAAAAATTAAACTTTACTTTTAAAATAAATAAGAAAATATATTTTATTGAATTAAATATAATAATTAATAAAATAAAACATTACATTTCAAATCAAAAACTTATTTTATTGTTTAAACTTTATTAAAATAAATTTAACAATTTAAAAATTAAACTTTACCTTTAAAATAAAAGAATCTATTTTATTGATTCAATAAAAAATAAAATAATACATTTAAAACCCTATTTTATTGAATTTATAAAAAAATAAAACAATACAAGGGGCCTTGTTATAACAAAAATTAAATATAATATTCAAAATTAATAAATATTTTAAAATATATCTCTTAATTAAAAAATATAAATGATTATATTAATTAAATGTTTATTTATTTTGTATATTTTTTATCTTGATTTATTATTATCAAATATATTTAAAAGAACACATGAAATACTTACATTAAAAATCATAATAAATAAATAAAAGATATATTATTATTTGATTAATTTAACTATAATTAATTTAGAGATTTTTTAAAATAATAATCAAGATTTTTTATTTCAATTGTTTACCAACTAAGTCATATGGGTGACCTTGCCTGCATAGGTTTTTGTGCTAATGTAATCTGGCCAAATGAGATCCGATTGAATCCAGTACAGTTGTATCGAATCTGGCCAGAACTGTCTAGGTTTCATCGTATGTGGCACTTTCTTTCATTATTTTTGTAATCTTGAAGAACTTAAGACTTTAGAGGCCAATTTCATCATCAGAAATAGGGTTTTAAAAATAAAATAGATAATACCACTAGACAAAGCTTGTAGTCAAAATTATGCCAATATAATTTTTTTTATTGGTAACCCAATATTGATTACAATAATTGCAAAATAATACAAGTACGTATTTCAACATTGAAAATGATGCACACTCGAAAAGATATAAAAATTTGTAGATGATAAAAAATAAAAATAAAAATGATTAATTGCTCTAGGGGAGAAAGTCCTCTTCAATAATATATAACATTTTTAATTGTTAACGTAGATTTACTAGGGAAAAGATGGTGGGAATGAATAACTGTTAAATTATGAAAAATTCAACTTTAAATAGCTATAATAGACAAAATATACAATATTTTTGAAAATTTCTTTTTCATAGTTCTAGGTACACATTTCACCAACAACATAGTTCAAATTTAGATGAAAATACATTTATTTGCAGCTATTTATGTGGTGGGAACTATAACCCCTAATTTGCTCAATTTTTAACACTATTAAAAAAGTTCATTGAAAATTATAAAAACATACTATTTTAATTTTTAATTTTTAAAAAAAAATAAAATCCATAAACTTTATCCTTTTATACACATTTCATCAATTTACACCAACTTAAAATTTCAAAATAAAAAATATGACTTTTCATTGTTGAAGTTTAACACTTTTCTTGATGTTAGCCTTTTCCTTTTTAAAGGAGTGACACATGTTTGTACTTTTACCCCTAAGAATGATGAATTTGCTAATGTAAAATAGACCCTATATAAATCCATGATTAGAAAATTGCAATATATTGTTCATAGTAGATCTGATAATGAATTAGCAGTTGGGATAGTTGCTAGATTCTTAGCAAATCCTAAGGAGATTCACATAATGGTAGTAAATGTATCACCTAATTTAGTGTATGCAAAAGGAATACTAATACTAATAAAAGCATTCACAATAATCAAATAAGTTAACACTTATGATAGGACCAAGGTTATCACTAGGAAGGAAGGAAAACCAAGAATGGTAAGCTCCTTGGGTGTAACCTATGATGATGAAGCTATGTCCTTGATGGATAGGGGATGTATGCTCATGATGTTCTCAAGCTTCTAATGGATGGGTGTTTATCATGCATGTAGATGGGTGAGGGTTTCAACAATGGAGGTGTGGATGTATTTTAGCATGGTGATGGTGTAAAATGGTTATGATGTAATGGTCAGTGGGGTGTTATAAGTTTGCATGGAAGTGGATTGATGGATTGTGAGAGGGAAGGGCTTTATTTATAGGCTAAGGGGTGGTGAATTGGAGGGTTAGGATGCAAGGATGGAAGAATGGTGAGGGAAGCCTAGGATGCTTTAAAAGGGGAGCACATGGATTGTACTTTTTTAGGGCTCTAGCCTTGTGACAAGTGTCACAAGGGGATTGGGTGGTCAAAATGGAGGGTCAAGGAGAGTAATGAGGGAAAATGAGTGTGTAAGAGGGATGTAAGAGGCATTAATGACATGTAAGAGATATTAATGCTTTTGGATAGGGATGGAAGAGGATAAGGGAGACTTGTTGACTTTGGCTTGGGTTAGCAAGTCTTTTCCCTTGCTTAAAGTTGTGCACATATTTGGGAATGGGATTAGGCTTAGTTAGAAAGGGGGTTGGGGGCAAGTAGCTTAGTTTTGATAGGATGGGTTAGTTAGGAGGCTTAGTGAGATTTGCATGGGTAGATTAGTTAAATTAGGCATAACAATGGGGTTTAAGGATATTTTAGGGGTTACAATGATTTATTTAATAAATAAGAGATGTGAGATTAAATTAAATAGATTTTGGGATTTATTTAACTTAATAGAGGAATAGGAATTCAATTGATAAATTGATTTTGGGTTATCATTGATTTTATTAATTGGACTATATTTAATTAAATAAATAAATAAACTAGGGGATTGTTAGTTTGTGGTGACTGATCAGGAAAGTACTATACCTATTTCATAATTTTTTGGGTCGCAATTGACATATGGCCAACATATGGCTAACATGGAAACCCTAAAGTAGCATAAAAATACTTGTATAAAAGGGCTTAGGATTAGGGATTATTTCATTAAGTGTGGTGATGCAAAAATTGGTTCTTGTAGCAGTATTAAGCTGTAATGGATTACAGATTGTAATCAAGTTGTAATCACCAAATCATAATAATATTGGACTTGCTATTTGGTGGACATAGCCCAAGGATTGGGTGAACCACGTTAAATCTAGGTGCCTTGTGTTCTTTTCTATGTGATCTATTATTTTTTGTTATTGATTATATTTGCATGCAATTGTTATTTCTATCTATGGTTTAATCTTAATAGGCATGATGATTAATTAATTAAAAAATAAATATTTAATCAATAATGTCTAGGAGATGACTAAATATGATTACCTAGTAGTATAATCAGATTTAGGTGTCTATAGTAACAAGGATGATGGGACATCTAAAATGTACAAAAGACCATGGATTGTATTACAAGAGAAGTGATTGGTTTGAACTAAAGGTATTCCTAATTCAGATTGGGAAGGAAATATTGATGACATGAAGAGAACTACTGCAAGTGAATTATTTCTAAGAAAGATATTGGTGTCATGGACAAGCAAGAAACACAATTGTATTTCCCAATCAATAGTTGAAGCTAAGTATGTGGTAGTTGTAGTGAACTATTCAAACATTATGTGGATAAACCAACTACTAAAAGGTATGAAAGAAGAAAGTATGGATCAAGTAGTTATCTATTGTGATAACATAATTGCTATTAAAATTTAAAAGAATCTAGTGATGCACAATAAGACAAATCACATTGTTACCAAGTATCACTACATGAAAGAATTAGTTCAAGACAAAGAAGTGAAGCTAGAATTTTTGCATAGCAAAGAACAAATTACTAACATATTCACAAAAGCCTTACCTAAATATGCTCATAAATATGTTAGAGATAAATCAGGGGTGATCCCCCTAAACAAAGATACTTAAGAAGGATAGGTGCATTGAACCAAATGTGCCAATCAAAATATCTTACACATTGATGCAACACAATTCTACTTTGGGAATTGCCTAAGGTAGATAGTCTAGTACTAGATAATAGATTAGTCATAGATAAATGGCAAAAATCATGCAAGCATGAAAATTTAAATAAATCATATGTATGAAGAGAATGAAGCTAATAAAGATAATCATCTTTGGCCATGATTGTTAAAGAGGAAGAGATATATAGATAATGAAAGGTGAAATATACTAAGGGAGAGATATACATATAAAGAATGAGAGATAGCCATAAAATAAGTTGCATATCAGAGAGGGAGATATAATAGAAAAAGGATGAAGAAAGAGAGAGAAATACTATTTAGGAGGGAAAAATATTTTTTGGATTGCATGGTATAAAAGTTAGGTACTATTATTATGATGTAGAGATGTTGTCATCAACACCAAATAGGGAGAATTTTGGAAACTTACAATTAGAACAATTGTTGTTTTGTCATAGATGTAAAATAAATTGGTAAGACATGTTGCTACCTTATCTAAATGTATTATCTATTTCAATTGATGAAGAGAATTTGAGAAATTTTTCATAATAATAGCACCTAGTAGAAAGGCTGAGTTATTGATGTAGGAGCATCTTTAGTCTTTAGGCAATCTTGTATCAACCAAAAACATTTCTTTTTCTCTATTGCAGTCTATTCTTTGAGATGTAGCACTTTATACTTGTCATTCTATGTTACATGTGGTTAACACTACATTGAAGACCTATCCTTCACCATGCTTCTAACTGCACACTCTTTGAGGTTGCATATTTATGGGATTATGCATCATCCTCCGTAGTTCCTATTCCTATAGTTTTCCTTCCTGCATAGTGTGTTATATCAATTGGTGGGGTCATGTATGTTAACATGATGTGTTTCATAGTTATAAGTTAACTCCTTTCACATGTGTTGACCCACCTCTATGTGCTCATCATTTTATGTTTAGATTTGTGATAGTCTTGGTTTACTCCCCAAGGCGGTCCTATAATGTAATTAAATGCTTGACTAATAGACTTGTGGCTTAGCTAGCTATGTAAGGAGCTTGGGTTGATGTTGAAATCATAATTTTGGGAGACATGGGACATCATTAGAGGCTAGGTCATTGGAAGATCCTAGCGTAAATGATAAGATGTGAGATTGAACTTGATTTCATATTTCATTGTATATGGTTGGAACTCACAGAGCCTCATAGCTAGGCATGTTTGGATTTCTTTTATGAAAGGTTATTGATTAAATTAGTATGGTTGTGTGGTATCTAGTCTCTTTTTCTTTGTTGTGCATTTAATTTTTATGTTGCTTCTATGTGGAACTCTAAGAGGGAAATGTTTATAGGTTTAAGTTGGACTTATTCCCCTTGAATCTTCCTTCCCTATGTCAGGTGGTATTAGAGCAGAGTTATTTCTTGTGGATTGGATCATGGAGAACCTTATTGGATTGGTTGTATGGTGATAGATTTGAAATTTGACTTATAACTTGTAGAACGATATGTTCTTATAGGAACTATTGTCAAGATGGTTTGTAGTAGAGGAAATGCTAATAATGCTATAATGGACACATTGAGATAGATTGAAACCAGGAATGAAGCTATATATATAACCCATACAAGAGGTATACATCTTGAAGATGTTAGTGATGATGAAGAGGAAACACCTAATCCTAAACCCATAGCTAAAGATGAAGAAGATGAGGAAAGACTTTTGAGATTTTTGTCTAAAGCTAATTCTAGACCTATTGTAGAAGTTTCTCACTATGATGGAAGACTTAAGATTGATTCTTTGTTGGATTGGATCTCTAAGATGGAAAAGTATTTTGAGAATGAAGGTGCTCTTGATAATAAGGTTAAGATTGTAGTCACAAAGTTGTAAGGTCATACATTTCTTTGGTGGGATCATTTGCAAACTAACAGACAAAAGAGAGGAAAAGAAAAGATCAAAACATGGATGAAGATGCTTGGAAAGATGAAGAAGAAGTTACTCCCAAAAGAATACCAAGTTAGTTTGTTGATAAAATTTCAAAATTTGAGACAAATGGACATGAGTGTGAAGGAATACACTAAGGAATTCTACAAGTTAGATATCAGATCCAGACATGTTGATGATGAAGTTGAGAAAGTGGCTAGATACCTAAATGGTTTGAGAGGATAAACTAAAGATGAGATCAGCTTTGTTAAGATGGATAGCATGGAAAAGGCATGCCAATTTTCTCTGAAGGCTAAATAAAGGTTTTCAAAGAGACATGATCAAAGCTAGAGAGGAAGAGGTCACAAATTTCAAAGAAGAAGAGGTAGAACCTATGGAGAAAGTAGAAAATTTGACAACACAATACAAGATAATGGATGGAAAGATTAACCTACTAAAAGAGGTAATTACTCTAGAGGTATCTATAATGGTTACTCTACAAATAATAATAGTGGAAAAAGAGAAGAGAGATCTTTGTTTAGAGGTACTTGTTACAAATATGGTGAACAAGGACTTATGGACTTTGAATGTACTAAATATGGAAAGAAGATTGAAGGTAATATCATAAATACTTTATCTTGTGAAGAGGTTTTTGAAACACCTAATGAACCTAAAAATTTTGAGAACATCATGTTAAGAAGGATTCTGTGGAATGAAGAAGTTGATGAGGAACCTGTTTTGAGAAGTTTTTTGAAAACTAGATGTAAGATGGATAGAAAATTTTAAAAAGTAATCATTGATAGTGGAAGTTCAGATAATTTGGCATTTGAAGAGCTAGTTAAAAAGTTGTAGTTGCAGAGATTGAGACATCCAAAGCCTTACTATGTTGGTTGGATTGAGAAGGACCATAACTTAATTGTAAGTGAACAATGCCTTGTCAAATATAAAATTGGAAATTATCATGATGAATTCTTGTGTGATATTATGCCTATGGATTTTTGTCATATTCTTTTTGGTAGACCTTGGTAGTATGATATAAAAGCTTTGCATGATGGTAGATTGAATAAGTATACTATTTGGGTAGAAGGAAATAAAGAAATATTGTTTCCTTTGGTGGAAAATTTTGATGAAAGTCATTGTACTACAGTTAGAGTATGTTTGGTAGAGGGTAATAAGTTTGCAAAGGAAATGAAAGAACAAAATGTTTGTTATGCTTTCATTCCTAGAAAGACTAAGAAGCAAGATGAATTGGAACATGCATTTGAGATTGAACCTTTGTTGACTGAATTTCATGACATCATTTTTGGTAATGTACTTGATGGTTTGTCTCCTATGAGAAGTATAAGTTATTGTATGGATTTTATACCTAGAGATAGTTTGGCTAATACAGTACCACATAGGTTGACACCTAATGAAAATATTGAGCTAAATAGACAAGCATTAGAAGTACTAGAGAAAGTTTTGATTAGAGAAAGTTTGAGTCCTTGTGCAATACTTGTTGTATTTGCACCTAAAAAGAATGGAGAATGGAGAATGTGTATTAATTATAGAGCTATAAACAAGATAGTAGTAAAGTATATATTTATATTGCCTAGGGTGGATGACATAATGGATAGTTGGGGTTGAGAAAAGTATTTTACAAAGATTGATTTGAAAAGTGAATATCATTAGAATATAATTAGAGAAGGAGATGAATGGAAAGTTTCTTTTAAGACTAATGAAGGATTGTATGAATGGTTGGTTATGCCCTTTGATTTGACTAATGCACCTAGTACTTTCATGAGATTGATGAATGAGTTTTTGAAGAAAATTTTGATTGTATACCATGATGACATTTTGATATTTGGTAAGAGTATGGAAGAATGTCTTAAGAATATCAGCCAAGTATTTCAAAAATTGAAGGAAGAAAAGTTGCTAATTAATTTGAAGAAATATTCATTCGTGAAGGAAGAAATTGTATACTTTGGTTTTTTAATTTATCCTAATGGATTGAAGATGAACCCTATAAAGGTGAAAGTTATTCTTGACTAGCCTACACCAAAGAATGTTGGAGAGGTAAGATCATTTCATGGATTGGCAAATTTTTATAGAAAGCTTATTAGAATTTTTAGTTCTATTTGTAATTCTATGACTAAAACTATGAGAGGAGATAAAAAGGATTCTAAATGGAAATATGGAGCATAAAAAAGTTTTGAAACATTGAAACAAGAGATTGTAGAATTTCCTACACTTGCCTTGCCCAATTTTAGTAAAGTTTTTCAAGTAGAATGTGATGCTTGTGGATGTGAAATTGGATTTGCTTTGAGTCAAGAAGGAAGACTTGTAGCTTTCTTTAACAAAAAGTTAAATGATGATAAGAGAAAATATTTAGTTTGACCAAGAATTCTTTGCTATTGTTCAATCTTTGAAGAAATGTAGACATTATTTGACGCCTCAAGATTTTGTGTTGTGCAATGACCATAAAGCTTTACAATATTTGGGAAGTTAGTATAAGTTGAATTAGAGACATATACAGTGGGTTGAGTTTTTGAATAATTTTTCCTTTTCATCAAAACATAAAAGTGGATAGTTGAAGAAAGTTACTAATGCCATTAGCCAAAGAAAAAATTTGTTGATAGTGATGAGAGTTGAGGTACCTAGTTTTGATGATTTGAGGCATTTATATGAGACCAATCTTGATTTTGTAGAACCTTGGAAATCTTGTAAAGAATAAATAGTAAGTGATAAGTGGGTTGATTATTTTATTTAGGAAGACATGTTGTTTAAGGGAATTCAATTATGTATACCTAGAGGATCTATGAGAGAAAACGTAATGAAGGAGAAACATAGTAGTGGACATGTTGCATATTTTAGGATTGATAAGATAGTAAAACTAATTTTAGAGAGATACTCTTGGCCACAACTTTGTAAGGATGTGCAAAGAATGGTAAGAAGTTGTAGAATTTATCAAATAGAGAAAGGAACTAGTCTAAATTTGGGATTGTATTCACCTTTTCTTGTATCTGATAAGCCTTGGGACTACATTAACATGGAATTTTTTCTTGGCTTACCTAGAAATCAGAGAGGTAATGATTTTATATTTTTTTGTGCTTGATATATTTTCAAAGATGGCTCATTCTATACCTTGTAAGGAAATATTTGATGCATTACAAGTAGCTAAGTTATTCTTCAAGGAATTGGTGAGATTGCATTATTTTCCTATATCTATTATTTCATACAGAGATACTAACTTTACTTTTTATTTTTGGAAGAAACTTTGGAATAAGTTGAGTACAAAGTTGAAGTTTAGTTCTACATTTCACCCTCAAAAAGATGGACAAACTAAAGTTGTGAACAAAAGTTTTGATAACTTGTTGAGATGTCTGGTTAGAGATAAGCCTACTAATTGGGATTTAGTTTTGGCACAAGTAGAGTTTACATATAATAATTCTATGAATAGAAGTACTAAGAAAAAAACATTTGAGGTTGTTACTAGATTTCATCCTAAGGGAACTACAGAATTGAGAGACTTGAGCATTGAAACAAATAGAAATGCTAAGGCTAAAGAATTTTATGATTTCACGAAGAAAATACATCAATAAGTCAAAGATAAATTGAATAAAAATTGTAGTGCCTCTCCCGTTTGACTTTTGTAAGTCATCTTGATGGATGCAACCTTGCTGATCTTTTTTTGAGATGGGATCAGGATAGTGACCCTGAGTGGTCTACACCATCGAGGTGTTTGGATTTATGTTTCTATATCAGTTGCTTTGATTATGCTTTTGACTGATCTTTGAGATTGTGATGTGATTTATGGTTCACTAAGGTTTGTG
The DNA here is from genome assembly GCA_028749045.1 of Cupressus sempervirens. Taxonomy (NCBI): domain Eukaryota; kingdom Viridiplantae; phylum Streptophyta; class Pinopsida; order Cupressales; family Cupressaceae; genus Cupressus; species Cupressus sempervirens. The sequence goes on along the minus strand of CM053787.1, from coordinate 847,474,382 downwards.
CCAGTGGTTACCAGGATCAATGTGGTATCATGAGGTTGTTTCGTGATTACCCTGAGATGTGTGCAAAGATTGCACTATGTTCTATTACCATGCTACACTAGACTAGGTTCCTGTAGCAGTGGTTAGTCATGTTTATGACTATGTTTGCTTATGTGTTTTAAATGCCTTTTTAATGCAGAGTAATCAATCTTTATTAAATGCATTAATGATTAGAAATGGACTGTTCATATTGGATTCTTTGGTTAGGTATTGCAGACCTTTACCTTGTTATATTTCTGATTAGAGAGATATTTGTTACTCATGTTATGTTTACATTTGAGATGACCTTAAGGTCAGACGTTACACTTTGATTTTAGTGTCATGGATTTTAGACTACTATGCTATTCAGTTAATCATATTGCATGATGATGCCATTCTGCGATGACAGTGTGTTTTATGGTGATATCTGGTTATCTAGTATTTGGACATACCTCTGATTTTGTTATGTGATGGAATTAATGCTATGGTTATTTACTTCATTCCTGCGTTGTTATGCTTTATGCAAATGTGAGTGATGTAAATAGATTATTTTAATAAATAAATGGTTAAATTAGGTGATTTAACGCATTATTTCTTCGGCTATGTTATTATATGCAATTGCACTTGATCGTGTTGTTTAGTGTGCAGGATTTATATCCCTGGCAGTGGCACATGGACTTAGTGATTCATCCTTTCATATTTTACCAATGTCATCCTGGTATGGTCAACGTATCCTTAATTAAAGTGTTTAAATTAAACCTTTCGGTGATTATTAAATCTGAACTCATTTGCATTATGTGATTAGACTAGTAAGTGTGTCTGTGCATTTAGAGGTTTGCATTGTCACAAAAGTTATTAAGGATATTCTGTGTTTTTGGGTTTTTGGGTTTTTAATTGATTTATTTTAATTTCTAGCAGATTTTCCATAGATGAATTCTTATTTATAGGAATAGCCTATTTTTGTTTGGGTCGATTCGGGGTTTAACTAGGTTGGCTAGTTATTTTCCCTAATCGATTATTCACTCAAAAAGTGAATAAATATCCAAAGAGGAATTTAATTCCTCACTTCTCACTTTTGAAGTGGAAAGTTGGAGAGTAAAACCCAAAATCCTCTTCATGAGGATTTACTATTTTGTTCATTGTGGGAGCTATGGGCGTGGGATCGTCGCGAGGTTGGGCTCGTTGGATCCAGCTTAGGGAAACTTTGAATTGCCATGATTTTTAGCTACTTCTGCGAGATATTTATTTTATGGTTCAAATTCTCGTTTTGCCCTTTTGGTTGTGAGGGAGGGCTTTTCTGTTTTATTGTTTTTGCTCCATTTCTACTTCTATTTTTTGTAGTCATTTGTTTGGAGGCTGAGAACTAGTGTTCCCCTCCATTTTTGTATGCTAGTTCTACCCAGTTGGGCGGGTATGAACATTTCCCTATTTTTTGGGATGAGGGTTTGGGATTTTACACCGTTATGCTGGCCATTTTTGCATATGGCATCCAATTCCATTTATTTTTGAATTTTTGGGGTTTTTGAACCCAAAGGTCAAATGGGTTTTAATTTTGAAATCTTTCTAAATTTGGGGTTTTTACCTCATTTTGCATACCACCCTGTTTTCTCAAGTTTTCTTGGCACAATGTGGGTTGTGGACTTGGATGATCCATTTGGATATCAGTCAAACCACTTATGCACTTTTATGTTGCATTGGGATGCATGTTGCATCCGTACTCCCAACATTGTGTTCGATTGAGTGATTTTATACCTAGTGTTATTGTTTCTTTTAGACCTTTGCTTTTGTTTCATGAGCGCAAGGATTCGTGTAGAATCCATACTCTCGGATTGAAGCCGGTTGAGTGAGTTCATGATGTTTGGTCTTGTTGCATCATTGGGATTTTTGTAGAATCCATACTCTCAAATTGAGGCCAATTGAGTGATTTTATGATGTATGGATTTATTGGCTTTGGGATTCGTGCAAAATCCATCCTTTCCGTGTTGCTTTTAGTTGGGTGTTTTCTTTTCATTATGTTATCATTCCTGTCCTTGTGTTTTGATCTTTGTGATGGTGTTGCGCTACACATGAGTACGTGTGCATACATTTGTTGGGTGACTGTTAGATTATGGTGATTGATCAAGAAAGTAATGTACATACTTCATAAATAGTAGCCGTGGTTGACATGGTAGCCGACATATTATGGCCGACATATGGCCAACATGTTGTAACCCTAAAATGAATAAAATCTTTTTATAAAAGGGTTTAGGGTTAGGTATTTTGCATTATGTTGTGATGCAAAATTGGTTCTTATGGCAGTATTGAGCTATAAGGGATTATAGATTGTAATCAGGTTGTAATCATTTGATTGTAATAAGATCGACTTGTTGTTTGGTGGATGTAGCCTAGAGATTGGGTGAACCACATTAAATCTTGGTGCCTTGTGTTCATTTCTATGTGATCTATTATTTTTTGTTATTGATTATATTTGCATATAGTTTTTTATTTCTGTCTGTGGTTTATCCTAACAGTGGTATCAGAGCAAGGTTGTCTTTTAGTTATCCTCTGCAGGAAAGTCTCATAGCTAAGTGGGAGTCTCACAGTTGAGTGGGAGTAATGGCAGATGAGGGTAAGCTAAGGGTTGACAGGTTTAATGGGCAGAACTTCTAGTTATGGAAGATGCAAATGGAAGACTATCTATATTAGAAGGATTTATGGAAGCCGTTGGAAGGCAAAGCCAAGAATTAGGGAACTATGTCAGAGGCTGAATGGGATCTTTTGGACAGAAAGGCACTCGAAAGCATTCGTTTATGCCTGGCACCATTGGTGGCATTTAATATTACAAAAGAAAAGATGAAAAAAGATTTGATAAAACCCTAGCGACACTATATGAAAAGCCCTTTGCTTCAAACAAGGTATTTCTCATGAAGCATTTATTTAATATGAAAATGGTAGAAGGTGGATCTATTGCAAATCATTTAAATGAGTTTAATACTATTAATAGCTAGTTATCTTATGTGGGTATCAATTTTGATGAAGAAATTAGGGCTCTCTTGATTTTGTGTTCTTTGCCTGAAAGTTGGAATGGCTTGGTAATGGCTGTGCATAATTTTGTTCTTGGATCTAGTACCCTAAAATATGATGATGTGATTGGTGTTATTTTAAGTGAGGAAACTCATAGAAAATCCTTAGGTGGATCTACATTAGGAAGTGCTTTGAATGCACAAAGCAGGGGCAGAACAACTAAGAGAGGAAATAACTCTGGAAATCATGGGAAATCAAGAGGAAAGTCAAAGGAGAAGAGGTCTCAATCGAGAGGATCGAACGACTATTGGTACTGTGGCAAACTAGGTCATAAAAAGAAAGATTGCTAGAATTGAAAGAAAAATGAAGGAGATAAATCAGATGGAGACAAGGAGGCAAATGTGGTATGTAACAAATCCAAAGAGGTTGCTTTGCTTCTGTCTTTAGAAAGTGTTGATGATTCATGGGTTTTAGATTTGGGTGCTTCATTTCATGCTACACCTCATAGAGGTTGTTTCATTGATTATGTCCAAGGGGATTTTGGGCTTGTTTATTTGGGGGATAATGAACCCTGTCAAATTTTTGGAAAGGTAAAAATTAAGATTAAGTTGCAGAATGGGAATCATTGGCTACTACATTAGGTAAGACATGTTTGAAAACAAAGTAGGAATTTAATTTCAGTAGGGCAACTCGATGATGAGGGTTGTGTAGTTACTTTAATGATAAAAATTGGAAGGTTTCAAAAGGTTCCCTTGTAGTAGAAAAAGGTGTGAAAGTAGGCACCTTATATCTTTGTCTAGGTCATATTGTTCCTTCTACTTTGATTGTTTCAGAGAAAAATGAATGTTCAGGAACAATTGCTGCAGTTGAGTAGGGAGAACAAATAGCTGTTGTAGATTCTGATACAACACTATGGCACAATAGACTTGGGCACATGAGTGAGAAAGGTATAAAAGCACTTCATTCAAAGAAAGTTTTACTAGGTCTGAAATGTGTGAATATGGATTTTTGTGAAAGTTGTGTGTATGGAAAACAATAGAGAGTGAGTTTTGTAAAGACTGGGAAAGAAAACAAAAAGGTGAAATTAGAGCTTGTGCATACAGATGTATGGGGACCAGATCAGGTATCTTCCCTTCGTGGCTCTCATTATTATGTTACATTTATTGATAAAGCAACTAGAAAAGTATGGGTTTATTTCCTTAGACAAAAATCTGATGTATTTCAAACTTTTAAGAAATGGAAATGCTTGGTTGAAAATGAGACTGGTAAGAAATTAAAATGTCTCAGATTTGATAATGATGGTGAGTATTGCAATCATGAATTTGAAGATTATTGCTCCACTAATGGTATTCATAGAAAAAAAACTATTCCAAGGACTCCACAAGAAAATGTAGTGGCTGAACGCATGAACATGACCATAATGGAGCGCGCAAGGAGCATGAGGTTGCATGCTAGGTTGCCCTTACACATGTGGGCAGAGACTATCAATACTGTAGTATATTTGATTAATAGAGGTCCCTCTACTCCTTTGGGCTATGGTATTCTAGAGGAGGCATGGATTGGGAAGAAGGTGAGTTATTCTTTTCTCAAGACCTTCAGTTGTGAAGCTTTTGCTCATATAGACTCTGAAAATAGAACCAAGCTAGAAGCTAAATCAAAGAAATGTGTCTTTGTTGGATATGACATTAATGAATTTGGTTATAGGCTTTGGAATTTTGAAAATCATAAAATTATAAGAAGTCAGGATGTCATATTCAATGAAAAAGTGTTGTACAAAGATCTGTTGCAGTAACATGAGAAGAAAGAAGATGATTATGTAGTGTTGGATGATACTCCAAAAGCTAATGTTCCAGCCATTCCTCATGATGTGCAACAACCACAACAACAAATACCACACACACCAGTGAATGTTAGATGGTCAACGAGGTAAATTAGACCTCAACAAAGGTTTTCTCCCTCTTTGTATTCTACTTTACTTACTGATGCTGGTGAACCTGAAAGTTATGATGAAGCTATGTAGGTGGATACTAAGATTCAGTGGGAGTCTGCAATAAAAGATGAAATGGACTCTTTGCTGAAAAATAAGACATGGGATTTGTGCAAGTTTCCTGCAGGTAAAAAGGCTTTACAAAATAAGTGGGTTTATAGGTTGAAAGAAGAGGAAGGAGGTAAGAAAAGATTTAAGGTGAGGTTAGTTGTAAAAGGATTTGTGCAGAAAAAGGGACTTGATTTAGATGAGATATTTTCTCCTGTTGTTAAAATAACTTCTATTCGTACTGTTTTAAGTCTTGTGGCTACTGAAGATTTGCATTTAGAGCAATTGGATGTTAAAACAACCTTTCTTCATGGTGATTTGGATGAAGATATATATATGGCTCAGCCACAGGGTTTTGAGGTCAAAGGTAAGGAGAACTTAGTGTGCAAATTGAAGAAAAGTTTATATGGCTTGAAGCAAGCACCTCAGCAATGGTATCTTAAATTTGATAGTTTTATGCATGAGCATGGATATAATAGGTGTCATTTAGATTACTTTGTTTATTTGAAGAGGTTGGATGATGATAGCTACATTATTTTATGTTTATATGTTGATGATATGCTTGTAGCTAGGTCTAACATGGATCATATTAAGGGGCTAAAAGGCCAGTTAGCACATGCATTTGCTATGAAGGATTTGGGGGTAGAAAAAAAAATCCTTGGTATGAAGATTTGCAAAGATAGGAAGAACAAAACCTTGATGCTATCTTAGGCTAATTATGTTGAGAAGGTGTTGCAACATTTCTCTATGGAGAATGCTAAAGCTGTCAGCACACCTTTACCTAGTCATTTGAAATTGACTAAGGAGATGTGTCCCAAGACATAGGAAGAGGAGGATAAGATGTCCAAGGTACCCTATGCTTCAGCTGTCAGAAGCTTAATGTATGCTATGGTATGCACTAGGCCAGATATTGCACATGCAGTGGGAGTTATTAGCAGGTATATGAGTCATCCAGGATTTGAGCATTGGAATGTTGTCAAGTGGATTCTCATATATTTGAGAGGAACATCCAATAAGTGTTTACACTTTGGGAGCTCTACTACTAATTTACAGGGCTATGTTGACTCAGATTTGGCTGGGGATATTGATACCAGGCAAAGTACTACAGGTTATGTCTTTATTATTGGTGGGGCAGCCGTGAGCTAGGTTTCTAGGTTACAGAAGATTAATGCTCTATCCACTATAGAGGCAGAGTATGTTGCTGCTACAAAGGCAGCCAAGGAGATGATCTGGCTTCAGTTCTTCTTGGAAGAATTGGGACATCCTCAGTAGGATAATTAGTTGTCCACTGATAGTCAAAGTGCCATTCATCTTACAAAGAATTTAGCTTTGCATTCTAAGACCAAACACATACAATTATGGTACCATTTCATTCAGTCCATTTTGGAGGATGGACAGTTAAAGCTAGAGAAGATACATACCAATGACAATCCAGTAGATATGTTGACAAAGGTTGTAACACGAGAGAAGCTAAACTCCTCTTCAACTTTGGTTGGTCTTTTAGACTGACCATAATTAAAAGAACAGCAGAGTCCAGGGTGGTTTGATCCAAGGGGAGCCCCATGTGGTAGTGGTATTGGTACATGATCAGTCTCCAAGTGGGAGATTGTTGTTTAGTGTGGAGCCTGATTAGTCCCCAAGTGGAAGATTGTTAGATTATGGTGACTGATTAGGAAATTACTGTACATATTATGGCCAACACATGGCTGACATGTTGTAACCCTAAAATGAATAAAATTCTTTTATAAAAGGGTTTAGGGTTAGGTATTTTTCATTATGTTGCAATGCAAAATTGGTTCATACGATGGTATTGAGCTGTAAGGGATTACAGATTGTAATCAAGTTATAATCACTAGATTGTAATAAGATCAGACTTGTTGTTTGGTGAACGTAGCCTAGAGATTGGATGAACCACATTAAATCTTAGTGCCTTGTGTTCATTTTTGTGTGTTCTATTATTTTCTGTTATTGATTATATTTTCATATAGTTTTTTATTTCTTTCTATGGTTTATCCTAACAGTGACTTGCGAGGCCCAATCTTTCATGGTATTGCTGGAAGTTATGATCATTAGGGTTGGGATGGGAGTATGCATGCCCACAGGCACTTATCGTAGGATGAGCATGGGTAGGGTAGGGTAGCATATGGAGGGGGCTTCTTTCCCGCAGCTTGGTGACCTTAGTCCCATAGGGTTGGCAGAGGATAGGAAGTCTTAAATAAGTGATAACTAAACAAAATGTGTGACTGGTAATAAAACTTAAGATAATAAAATGGTACTTTTGTGTATTGGCCTTCCATTGAGGGAGTTGAGCTACATGATGTATTGCCCTTTCATTGAGGGACTTGAGCTACATACATCCAAGCTTGGGCTTTTTGATGGCAAGCAACTCTCCATGATGTTAGCCCCTACTTAGCAGCCTTTTGAGTGTCTGACCAAGACCTGTACTCCTTGCATTGTCTTAGGATCTTGGTTTAGCCATCATACTATCTGGCGTGAGTGTTAGCCTTTGATGTTGTGCTTTATGTGTGGTTGTGGTTGGATCATTATCTCCATCAACATGAGAGGTGTGGACCTATGGGTTCCACATGGTTGGGAGGCATAGCTACCTTCACCACTACTAGGGATCGATGTACAGAGATGATCTTTTGTCCTAGTGCGACCGTTGCTGGTTGTCTTCACTTGGTACTTCGAGTTCCAGAGTATGCTTTCTTATGATTTATGATTTCATTGGGATGCTTGTATATCATGTTTAGATGATGTTATTTTATTTAACACATTCCCTTATTATGATGTTTAGCATATGATTAGATGTTGTGAATTGTTGAATTAGCATATCTGTTGCTTATTGCTATTTAGCATGTGATAGGTGATGTTATCTACTGTAGGATTATCTTATGCTTTTCTACTAGCATGTTATATTTCCTTATGCTTATATTGTTTCATATTTTTAGTAGTGACGTCCCTATTACGACAGTACCGATGATCTGGTCCGTGGCTTGGGATGTTACACACGGGGGATGGCTAGGACCCATGATGGTCTTATGATGATATTGATAGTTGGGAGGAACCGCACACTTAGTTTGGTTGTTCAGTTCACTGTGATGTTTATTTTAGTGTGTTCTTTGCTACTATAGTTTAGATGGATAGATGTTCTTTTTTCTATGTTGTTCTTGCACTCGAGTGTTCATTCCTCAATTTGCGTGGATTTGGTACTCCCCGATGTGGAGGTTTTTCTCTATGTTTTTCCCCTTTTTTGTGTTCTTTAAGTGTTTTCATGTTTGTTTGGGTGACATTTTTTCAGCATTGTGCAACATAAAAATATATCGCATGCCCATACAAACTATGTCATACGATACTGTAAAGTATCACATGCCTTCTTGAGAAATGTCGTACGACACTGAAAGAGTGTCGCACGCCTTCTTGAGAAGTTTCATACGATCCTGTAAAGTATTGCACACCTTCTTAAGAAATGTCATATGACACTGGAAGAGTGTTGCACACCTTAAGGAGAAGTGTTGCCCTCCCATAGTAAAAAGTGTTGCATGGTTTTTGTAAAAAACCTGTGCATGTTTTCAGCAAGCACTTTTCGTCGTGTTCCAAACTTTTTGAGGGTTGATTTGGCTACCCTTTTGGGTGTTCTTCGACCCTATGTTGTTGCATTTTGAATTCTGTCGATTTCTCTTGAAATCCAATTTTCGTGTTTCTATTTTAGTCTCTTAGGGTTTAAAATATATCGTTTAAGTATAAGTTAATTTCTTATACTTTAGATATATTTTGATATATGCAACGAATCTTTTGAGATAAGTTTTAGACCTCTCGGAGATAAGTTATGGATTCTAGGAAATTTCAGGGCTTCAAAAATCTAGACTTCACCAATTTTTAGGGCTTCAGGATTTCAGGCTTAGCCAAATTTTAGGTTTCTGCATTTTACCCTAGCTTGGTGTTTTTTTTATGAGTGGTTGTTTCTTGTGCCCTCATCATGTGTGTTGTCATTGTTGGCTTTGTTTGTGTGTGTCAGTTTGGTAGTGGCATTTGGAGATTAGTTGGTTGCCAAGATTATGGTGAAGTCTTCCATTGTGATTGTTGTGATCCTTGTATGATGTTCTCATGTGCATTCATACTTGTAAAAAAAAATTCTTGGCTTGTATTTCATCCTTGTTTCCAAGGATCTCCAAGTGGGGCATTACAAAAATAATCTAGTATATAAGGAATGAATGGATCAGAAAAGAAGACATAAGTCTTTTGAAGTTGGTAATGAGGTAATGGTGTACTTGAAGAAGAAAATATTTTCAATTGGAACTTACGCTAAGCTAAAAATGAAGTAGCTTGGGCCTTGTAAAATTTTGAAGAAGTTTGAAAGTGGTGATGGTTTTGAGATTGAATTACCAGAGGATATGAATATTTCACCTATATTCAATATTGTAGACATATATGAGTACCATGAATCATATCATGAGGTAGATGATAAATTAGATTATCCTAAGAAGCAAGCTGATGGCATTGAAAAAGTTTTTGATACCAAGATATGAAAAAGCACCTGATGGAAAGACAATTTGGAATAACTTGCTCAGTGGAAGCATAGACAAGTCAAATAAAATTCTTGGATTACATAAAATGAGTTGGATCTTTGTGATTTAGTTCAGAATATGATGATTGTATAATGTGTAAAACAATTATTTATTAACCCCAAGTGTCTAATATGGGAGCATCTTGTGTCTTTGAGCAATCTTGTATCAATAAAAAAAAAATCTTAATTTCTATTGCAGTTTATTCTTTGTGATGTAATAGTTTCTACTTGTCATTTTGTGTTATGCATAGTTAACACTACTTTGAGGACCTATCCTTGATCATGCTCCTAAGTGCACAACCTTTGATGTTTCATATTTATGGAGTTATGCATTGTTCTTCATCATTTCTATTCTTGTAGTTTTCCTTCCTACATAGTGTGTTATCTCGAATGTTGTCGTCACATATGTTAACATGACATGTTGTACACCTACTAGCTAACTCCTTGAACATGTGTTAATCAACCTCTATGTTTGAAAATTTTTATGTTTATGTTCTTAATAGTTTTGGTTTACTCCCTAAGGTAGTCCTATAATGTAATTAAATGCCTGACTAGTTGACTTGTGGCTTAGCTGGCTATATAAGGAGCTTGGGTTGATGTTGAAATCATAATTCTAGGAGACATAAAACATAATTAGAAGATCCTAGAGTAGAAGATAGGATTCAATCTTGAACTTGACTTCATAATTCATTGTATATGGTTAGAACCCAATAGGTCTCATTGTTAGGCATGTTTAGATTTCTTTTATTAAAGTTTATTGCTTACATCAGTATGGTTGTGTGGTATATGGTCTCTTGTTCTTTGTTGTGCATTTAATTTGTATGTTTCTTCCATGTTTAAATCTAAGTGGGGAATGCTTGTAGGTTTAATTTGGACTTATTCCTCTTGAATCCACTCATCCCTATGTTGATTGTGAAAAGGAAGCCACAAATATACATTCTATTAGATAGACTTTCATGAAGTAAAATGATTTTTTATATCAAGAAATTTAAGCTAATCTAAGAAACAAAGTAAAAGTTAAGGAATGTCAAGTGATGCTAGTATCAACTGAGCCATAGGTAGTGCCAAGAAAATCTAGTATCAACTAAGGCATAGTTAGTGTCGAGAAAATCTAGTCTTGAACAACTACCAATACTCGCCAAGACAGATAGTTGATTCCAAGAAAAATGTTTTACAGTGTCTAAGTATTAAAAGAAACACTAATGTATACACTAATATGTTAGCAAGAAACAATAATCTATTAAAAGAAAAAAGCATTAACTAACAAAGATTAATATAAACTTTAAGAGAGACAAAGAGGAAACTAACTCAAATGAGAATGTGAGCCATTGAAAGGCTCTCTCAATGAGTTTGTTCTCTTGATTTAGGGATGAGTTTATTTGATAGGATTTGGGATGTATTCTCAAGATGCTCAAAATATGCTTCAATGGAGATGAAAATGGAAAATTAGTAACTTTGTGAGCTCTCAATTTGGCATTATAAGGGTATGGTTAAGGCTTTGCTTCTCAAACTAGCATTATAACTTTAGCTCAAAGGTTGTGATAAAATGGCTTGGGAGGGGATTCAATTTATAGGATAAGGGCTTGAGGGATGGAGGGCTAAGATGCAAGAAGAGATGAAAGCTTAAGGAGGGCTAGGATGCACTCAAAGGGGAGCACATGGATTGTGCTTGTTTAGCACCAACCAGGGAGTGACACATGTCATAGGGTGAGTGGATGGAGGAAAGGGGATGGAGGAGTCAAAAAAGGATTCTCAAGGGATAATATCTTCATAAAGGCCCTTCATAAATGGCTTGTAAGAGCAATGAATGGGCTTGTAAGAGTCTTTATGGCTTTGTAAGAGCATTGAAGACTTAGTGGTTGGGATATTTTGGAGGGAGTTGAGATTGTTGACTTTGCTTTGATTAGGAAAGTCTTAAGCTCACTTAGGGAATGTGACAAGGTTAGGGGGGGATTAGAGATGGTTATGATTTAGATTAGGCTTGTTAGAGATATGCAAGTGGATGGCATTCATGAGGGTGGGTGAGTTAGTGACTAAACTTGGTTAGTATGGGTGGATGGGGTGGATTAGGCTACATGAAGGGTTAGGGATAGGTTAGGAATTATTAGATGTGAGGGTTTTATTTATCAAATATATTTATTTAATAAATTGGAATTTGGAATTAGATAGGAGAATAGGATTTAATTGATAAATAATAGGTTATTTGATTTATCAATTAGGACTATAGATGATTAATTAAATTAATCAGCTAGGGGATGGCAAAGAATTAATTAAATAGGAATTTAATTAATTATGCCTTTTAGAGATAGCTAAATAGGATTACCAAAGTGGTGTAATCAAATTTAGGTGTCTACAGTAATGACTAAGTGTTAGAACCTAGTGATTATCAAGTAAGAGTGTTGAGAATTAATTTGAAGAATTTGTGATTCCTAGCCAACTCAATTGATTTCTTGAGAGATGTAAACCACATTGAAGATAATGTTGATGAGTTGGATCATTAAATTTAAGGTGATTATTAGCTAAATATCTAACAAACATATTCAAGAGAAGTTAATAGAGGAAGATAAAGAAGATAGACATATACAATGAATCATATTGAACCTAATCGTAAACTCTAAGATCTACGATGATTATGAACAATGATATAGCTAGAATTGTCTATATCAAGAGGCATAAAGCAAAATAAAGAAGTGTGGATGCTAGTGTGTAGGTCACTATAAGTGCAAGTGCATGTACAAGTGTGTATGAGACAAATATAGAAGGAGGTTGAGTAGAGACACACCAGTGAGAGTGAATGTGAAACTAAATGAGATTGCTTATGTAGATCTTGCTAATGTTGATAAGTAAATCTAAGTAGAAGGATTAAGTATTTCTAAAAGGGGAAGATTGATTTATTTTAGAACTTCAAAGAGAATCAAACTAGAAATGATAATAGAAGAATTTTTAGTAACTTAGCACATGAATCAAATAGCGATCTAAACTTGCAAAGTGAGTTGTAATCATATAGATCAAAATGTCATGCCCTAAATTTAACAAGGCAAAACACAACTATATTTTGAGGATAAAACTTAGGATATCACCTAGGGTTCTATACATAGTCATCTATGTTATCTAATGGATATGAGTTTAAAACACCACTTAGGGTTTGCAAGGACAATTATGTTTACAACATACATTCAAAACACTACCCAAAGAAATCCCTGATTAAAAGTTGGCTACATGTTCAACTCATGTGAACTTATGTTTGAATAATTGAATGTATCGGTAGTCAAAAGAGTGAAGGTTTCTCCAAAATATGTGAGCATGAGAATTATATGATGTTGCCTCGCTACCTCACATATTAAGCCTTATTACAATTCAATACATGAATTTTAATTTTACCACTAACAATCTAGACAATCCACCTCTTAGTCTTTAATAGCATTAGAAATATTGCATCTCATTTTATTTCCAACAATTAATGTCTTATCATTATTTAAGAGTGACATAATGTATATTCACATCTCACAAGGTGTAGGGTATAATATAAAACACTGATGATAATTAATTGGGTCAAAAATCTTGATGACCTAAAGTCTATCAATTAATACCTACACCATAGTTAGCTAGATACGATGTCTTAAAGTCACTTTAACTTTGATAAATTGTAACAAAATAACCATATTATAAATGATCTTAATCAACTTTTTCTCCTTCAATATTTTTTTAAAAATTAAAACATATGCATATCACCATTAAGATAAGATCGATATACATCATTAAATATTTACAACATGTTAATAAATCTATAAGTAGATTATTATTACTACTAACCACAATTGTCATCTAACCTAACTATTAAATCTTACTCTTTCTCCTACACTAACCACAACCCACTTAACAACTAACCACAACTATATACTAACACTAATTTTATACATGTGGCTTAAGCTCTACTCGTTTTAACACTAACTCTTTAAATCAGATATGGTTACACAATTTCTATATCACATTACCTTCATTACTACCCATATTTAATATATCCCATTTATTAACAACTAATAATAATTCATGATAGCTTCTTACTTTATAACTTCCCTTGGTACTAATTAACACACCTTTCCTACCCAACTTAACTTGTCCCTTACTGAACCATACTATTGACACCAACCCCTTTTAAATTATTCCTAAGATTCTATTTGTTCTAAGGTCTAACTAATACATACTTCCCTTCACATTTCTTCCTCCCTTATTACTCTACCCCTTGAGGACATGGGAATGGAGTGGATCACATGGGTGCTTGATGTTTTTGGGAGGAGTGAAAGCATTGAAAAATTAAAACCTTTCTCAAACTTTCTATACACCTAATTTCATGCACTTTTCAAGACAAGCATCCCAATTTCCCATGTCAAGTGCTCCCATCTATCTCGAATCATGCAATCTGTGGAGGTCGAGTACAAAAATTGGGCAATGTCTATATAGCCATGAGAATGCACTTCCATACGAAGGAGAGGACTTAGTTAATTTTTTAAAAAGTTAGAAAAAACAATGTAAAGGAAGTGCATTTTTGTGGCTGTATAGCCACGGGCCAAAAATTGGGATACCAAGGTGGGGTTGAGTCAAACCCTAGTGCCTAACTTGGCCTAGTGTGGTCAATACCATAAGGTACAAGAATGATACCATGGAAAGGGTTTTCTCCTCCATAATTTTCTTTGTACATATCATATTTGAAGGACCTGAGATGTACATGGATGTGTGTTGCCCAATAGTGCTTGTTCATGCAATTTATTTTGATTATTTCTTCCCTTTAAATACGTGCTGATTTCTTGATATTTGAGTTGAGTTTGATGGCATTTTATTATACTCTTATTTCACATCATGATTTTGATGTGACCTAGTTGCATAATTCTGGTCACGGGTCTCTCATGAGTGTGGCTTCACTCATGATTAATATATTACTGTTCAATTTAGCCTATGACTTAGATCTTTTATCTTATGGTTTTTGTTATTTTTTTTTATTTTTTTGAAAAATATTCTTAATGACATTCTCTGGAATATTATAATGGTCTATAATATCATATGGGAATTATTTCTACTCTCCATACAAAATCCAGAGAGTGAAATACACTCTCCCAACACTCGTTTTGCTAATGGGTTTTTGTGATATACCTTCCACTTAGTTTAATTTCCTCTAATTAATGTATTAAGATCATGAGTCCCTTTTTAAATACTTGAGCCTAGATTAGGATTACATTTTCTATAGTGAAATTTTTATAATGCATTAATTTGAATACTTATTGGATTATACTATACTCATTGATCTATACTACATTTTTTTCACATCAAGGCAACTAGATTTTATATCAAGATATGAACCTTCATGGACTCAACTTGTTCATTTATTCACTATTATAGTGTTACTAATAATACACTTGCATCTTAAACTAACTTTATTCTGGAATCTTGTATAAGAAGATGGAGGAAATTTAACATATATTTAATTTCTTCCATAAATACAATAGATTATCTAAGTGGAATGGTTCCTTCCTACATTTCAATTGTATATTCAATGATATTCAACTCTTCATTTCATTTCATATAAATTCTTATTACTAAGACCATGATATAATTAAATTTTCACAAAATCTCAATGAACTCATTTATCATAATGATTTAAAATAGGGTGGAGATCTCTCTATTACAATGAAATACAAAAATGACAATTTTTTTCTTCTTCTTCTTACATAAATATGGTAATGGCACAACTTTTCTTTTCCAAAGACAACTATATGCAAACTCTCAAAACTTTACTCTGCACATTTACAACAATGTACAATGGGAAGTAAATCCCCTTTCACATTACATCGTCACAAATGTGGAACTTCATATCATATCATATTTGGAGATGGCATGGAAGAGATTAATCTCCTCAAAAATACTTGGTTCTTCAACATTTTTTAATGGTGAAACCCTAATCCTCTTCAAAGGTTCTATACTTTCAAAACTTGCAAAACAACACAAAACTTGGAACCATGGAGGCTCACCTCCCATCCTTGGTTTCTATGAAGCCACCCACCGAGAAAGGGAAACAATATCCAAATGGTTTGCACTCAAACATCTCATAATGCATGCCAAAATCAATTTCACAATATATTTACAAAACCCTCCAAGGTTTAACACAATGATTCACCATTGGAATCATGAAACAATGGGTGAAGGTAGGCTCTCCAAAGATGAGAATGTCATATCCATATACATATAAACATTTGAAATTTCATAATGCCTCTTTCAAGGCTATAAAATACATCCTCCTCATTGCACCACTACTCTTATACCTCCCATAATAATTAAAATGTCTCTTCTAGCCTATCAAACAAGGCATATGGCTTGCATGGATCCCATACTCCATGAACAACAAAACCCTCTCCAAGAGAAAAATCTCTCAATTTCAATGTTGAGCCCAACTAACCCCTTCACCCAAGGCTTCTCCTCCCTTCCAAGGGTGAGTGAAGCCTTAAGAACCATGACCAAATTCAAAATTCAAAACAAAGAGATCAAAGAAGAAACCAAGAAAATGCATGAAACTCATTACACAATCACAACACAACACAAAGATTACAATAACAATCCATTATCCCATAACAACATTTCATACTTGCTGATTGATTATGCAATGCTAGAATAAAATGGTCATGGTTTTAGCACCTACCTTCATCCAAGCTAATGGCAATGCTAGTTGATGAAGAGCTCTCTTACCCTCCCTCCAAAACCCTAACTATCTCTAAACTTAGAGAGTGGGTGAATGCCCACTAATATGACCAAGACTCCATAATAAGGACTTGTCACTAACTATTTTGGCAAAGACACTGAGCCACCTTTTCTTACAAAATTGTCTCCCTCTAAGTTTGCTATATTTGACTTAATGAAAACATGGGAGAGAACAAATGTGACAAGTCCATTTTCGAATTGGTAGAAGAATGCATTGGTAAAGGGCACTCTAGGCTATTTAGTCACTATCATGGTCAAAATTAGTTCCCTAACATGTTATACTATCACATGGGAAGCTCATTTTCACATAAAAGACACTTTGGGACCACATAATGACACCTCAAAACCTTAGCCAAGTCCAAATTTGAATTTCCTTTGATTGTGACCCATCTTACCCCTTGTCAAGTGGGTTTACTTACTCATTAACAAGGTAATTAGTTTTAGGGTAAAATGCCACCTTGACCAAAACCCTACATGTCATGGCATTGCACACAGAATTCACAAGTATCAAGTGACACATAAAAATACATTCCACATCAACATGACATGTCCCTAATGCATCTTTATGATTAACATTTCCACATGCAAGAAAACTCACATTTATGAAGAAAAACATTTCCACAATGAGGCTTTTGAATCTTTCAAAAATTCACCTTGGTTGAACTATGTTCACAAAGGTTTCGAACTAGTTTCCCCCAAGAATTTCCATGGTTCCACCTCCTGCACATTCAACTTGAGCATCAGTAGTCCAAGGAGGTCATATAAAATATATATATCATAAATGCACAAAATTTCAAATTTTACAAAATCCATATCAACATATTTTAAATTAATTTTCCTTTCCTAATCATTTCAAATAATTCATTCAAAACATTAAAATATCAAAATCTACCCATCGCATATAAACATAATCATTTAATCAATTTTAACATACTTAATTATCATAATCAACTTTTATTTCTTAATCATTTTCATATAAAGTTTTTTTAAATGTTAAAACATCAAAATATGCATATCCACATTAATTTTCTAATCAAATGATCTAACTAAAGAACCACATTCTAATCCATTTCCTATCAAATGATGAAGTGTTGGATCTATATTTCTAAATCAGCCAATCATGAAAATTAGTTCTGATTACATATCTTAGGTTAATACCAGAATAATAAAATCATCATAGCTAATATTCTTTGATTCAATTCATATAGTTTTGATTACTAACACTATCTCATTATCATTATGAGATATACATTTAGAGCAAGTTTTAATTCATCTTTTCACAAAGGTGTCCTAAAACAACTATCCTAATAGATCATAACATACTATGAACCCATCAGCATAGTTTTCTAAGTCATAACATCTCGAGTCTTTATTCCATAGGGTCCTAGCTTATTGAACTAATGAAGTTTCAAATATGATATTTATGACAAATGAGTACAATGTATATCAGTCTTAACAAGATCTCAGTGTCATGCCACAAATTTTAACCTAAATTTTAATGGGAGAACACAACCAACTTTATTTTTTTTTGTGTAGAATACATTAACGTTTTCTTGACTAGATGAATGATTTAGTGTGCATTGTGACTCCTATCAAGTGGCAGTTATATTTGGTTGTTACATTGCATGGTTAAAAGTGTGAGTTGCCTTCTAAGTTTAGACTTTTCGATGAAGCTTTAGTAATTACCTAATTGAATTTGTCAATCTGGTTAAATGATACATTATCCATATTTAAACTTGGGTTTTTAAGCTTCATTAATGGATCAAAAGGCTCTACTCGAGAAATGAAGTTATGAGCCCTTATTCTTCTACACTTAACCAGGACACTCTGATGGGAAAATGTGATGAGTCTTATGTGAATGTGGTGGTGATAGCATAGAAGATTGTAACAAGAGGATGAATTATTACTTAGTGTGTCTCCCTTAGTATTCGGGTTACCATTATCATTGTATGTTCTATTATGAGTTTACTAGTATTATAGTTATACCTTACAAGTGCCTATACTCTCTTAGTTTGCATCTTTTCACGAACAGGCTAACATTATTATTTTTAGTTATTAAATCAAACTACGGAGCTTGGAGTTATTACAATTATTATCTTGATCAAAGCATTGTTCAATCTCGTATCTCATTATGCTGATTACAAAGCATCGTTAACACATATTTTAAATTTAAGTGCCCAACTTGTTCATCTTATCTATACTACACTCGACCTAGATAATCACTAATTAATATAATATATATCTTAACTCAACGAATATAATTTTATATAAATAATATTATATATATATACATCCCCACATGCTTTTAATCTCCTTTATCAATTTTATTAAAGTAAATAACATTTTAATATAATCATTTAGATGATTAAGTATCTATAACCCATTTATAAATTAATTCCCATAAAAACATAACTTTATTAATTTACATGTCATGTCTAAATTTCAAACAAAAACTAAATTAAAATTCAAACCCACTTCTAAAGACCACTTGATTATGCCTATCTTTCCTAAGCTAA
This sequence comes from Cupressus sempervirens, assembly GCA_028749045.1. NCBI lineage: Eukaryota > Viridiplantae > Streptophyta > Pinopsida > Cupressales > Cupressaceae > Cupressus > Cupressus sempervirens. The sequence goes on along the minus strand of CM053787.1, from coordinate 847,455,496 downwards.
GGGTCTAGGCTTACATCATGAGTATGCTAAGGCTGTCATATCACTCAACTTCATGCAATAAAAACCTATCTTCTTTTTCAAATGCATGTGTTTTAAGTCAATCTTATCTAATGCAGATTTTGGTTTTAGAACTTAACACAATAAAGTTGATTAAATCCCCTCCTCGCCACATGGGCGCCTAGGTGGGGATAGTGGTAGGTGGGGAGCAAATGGTAAAGAATGTATGCTCCCCAAGGTTTCCTAAAGTCTTTCCTTCCTTAAATACATAAAAGAAGGCACTGCCCAAGGAGGTAAGGGTAATCATGACATGGTCTGCACAAATAAAGTTTTTCAAGTACTTTTTCCCTTGCTCCAAAATGCTAGCATCCAGGTTTGAATAATGCGCATTTGTTATTTCAACTTGCAACTTTTAATATCTATTTTATTTTATGAGCAAGGTTTGTTTATTGGTAAGAATGAAAAAGGTGACGCCTTGGAATTCAAGGCTAGCTCACAAGTCAAAGAGCATTTATTTGAGCACTATTATATATATATATATATATATATATATATATATATATATATATATATATATATATATATATATATATATATATATATATATATATATATATATATATATATATATATATATAAAATTGTTTCTCCATGGGCAATGATTAGAATTTTAATTTTATAGTTTCTTGTTTATTCTAAAATTTATTTCTAACTAGAGATATCCAACCCCATAGAGTCCTAGGTAGGTCCTTGTTCATTAAAATATTACTCTGTATTAGTGGGACTTTTTTTTTTTTGAGCCATATATTTTCCAGAATACATATATCCATCTACAGGTCTCTTATAGACTTAGCTAATTTATTAGTTCTAGTGATGGTTGGAGGATAATTTAGTTGCTCTAAACATTCAGATTTCTATTTTAATAGCAAAATTCCATATAGCATACTATCTTAATGCTATGGAGATCAGATTTAGAATAGAACTCGGGAAATATTGAGCTATCTTTTATTAAACTTGATATCATTCAATACCACACTTTAAATTATCTAACAATCTCTCTATCAATTGTGTACCTTACTCCATTCACAATTTCAATACTAACATCAACTTTTAAATTATTCCCCATTAAAAAAAATAAGATATCAAGGTGGAAAAGTTCAGTTTCAATCCTATTGTATTCTCAAGATAATCAAATTCTTCTTTCCTCACATTGCAAGGTAAATAGAAAAGAAACAACATTAGTACCACATAACTCCTTTGACATGATCCTTTCAAATTTTCTTCAAGACAATATCAAGCATGATTTCTATCAACCTGAGCACAATAGAAAGATCATATAGAATAATGATACATCAACTTCTCTTCCTAAGAACATAGGAATTAGAAACAACATTACACTCTATGATACAATTTCCTTCACATAACCAGTGGGACTCTCCTCCTTAACCAACAATAATGCACCTGCTCCTATGCAAAAATAATGGACTCCAAAATTTCAAACTACCAAAACTCTCCACAGGAATGCCTGCACATGAGAAAGATAAATAGGAACCATGGAGGCTCACTTCCCAACCTAGGCCTCGAGGAGACCACCCTCGTGCTAGGGGAAACAAGGTTCAACCAGGTGTCATCCATACATCATCACAACACTTAAACTAACACAATCACATATTTTGCAACACATTTACAATCCCCAACCCAGGATTTTTACAATGATTCTCCATTGGAATCATGCACATCGGGTGAAGGTGGGCTCTCAAGTAGGAGACTTGCCATATCACATAGAATCTATAACAACAGTTTTCATCCCCTTTTAGGGCTTTCATAAATCAATAATTTCATGCCCTTTCAGGGCTATTCACTTCATACCCTTTTGGGGCTATTCACAAGCATTCTTCCACCATACTGACATCAACTACATAACCTCCTTTCCACCCCATCCTTTCCTTTACTTCACAAGAAATCTATGCACAATTTGGAGCTAATACTCCAATGCTCTCAACTACCTTTCAAGCCCAACTAACCCCTTCACCCAAGGCTTGCTCTTCCCTCCCAAGGGTGAGTGAAGCCTTCACACCCATAAACAAAATTCAACATCCAACAAAATAAGAAAATCTAACAGAAGCCCAAAAGTTTCACAACCATACATACACTAACAATACACCACAACACAAGAAAACACAATACATGATGCCATATCACTCCCACAATTCTGCAAAAGATACTCTCTTACCATTTCCAAGGAAGAAGCATGGCATGAAACACTAACCTACTTACAAGCTATGGCAATGGAATGAAGACCTCATCCTGCTTTGCTTTCAAGCTTCCCTTTCCAAATCCCTGTCTCTAAAATTAGAGAGTGGGTAGATGATCACCAATGTTGTCACAAGCTCTCTATAAAGACCTCTACTTCCATCCTCACCTACCTCTCTTACTTTTGTGTTTTTCCCACCAATGAGGACTTAACCAAGTGGTGTCATGAGGAAAGAAGTTAGGTTATAATATGATTTTCGAATTGGCTTGGAAATGACTATTTTTGAGGGTCCCCTAGGTCCCCTAGACTAACTTATGATAATATTTAACCCCCCAACCCATACTATTACCATGTGGGTAACTTACTTTTGCAATATTAACACTTAGGGATCACCTTTGGCTCTCTAAAGTTCCTGTGAACTTACAACTTGAATCTCATCAAGAAGGTGTCTCTTCCTAACACTCTCCAAGGTGGTTTAATTAATTTTGAAATGAGGATTAGGCTTAGGTTAAGTGACTTCATGGCAAAGAATCCTATTTGACATGCCATTTATACATAGACAATACAAGTGTCAAATGACATGCACACGCACATAAAAACACTTTACACATTACGATGACATAAACACAATACAATGAGGTTTTGAATCTTCCAAAGATTCACCTTGGCTTAATCGTGTTCACATAAGATTGAACCTTATTTCCCCCATTAATCACTACGGTTCCACTTTCCTGCACACTCAACTTAAGCATTAGTAACCGAATAAGATAATATAGGATCCATAAAAACACATACAACATAAGTCCAATATCTCATACTACTCATTAACATATACAAGTAAGTATCATGTAATCATTTCTGTTCTCAGTACTATCAATAAAACATTGCAATAGCATATTCCATTTAACTTTCATCTAAGTGCATATTCAAATCATTACATTATCATTCTCATAAAATATTTAAAACATTGAATATCAAATATGTGTATCAATAGTAATCTCTCTTAGCATAAATCATTTTCAATTAAAGTATCATCATAACTCTTTCTCACATAATAATGAAACTCTATGTCATCTTTAGTAAATCGTAAAAACAATATAAAATGAATATGTGCAGACTGGTTAGCTAGTAACTTTTATTAAGTTAAACATAAAGGTCAAACATAGTGACTTTCCTATTAGTATCCCCTTATCACATTATGAGGGGTTTGTGTGATTTTTTTAGGTTTAACTCCATAGACTGTTGGAATGTTTCAGTAATTATGTCATTATAATTAAGAACCAAGTTTCAAACATATCCATGTATCTGATTATCATCATAATCTATACTCATAGTTTTTCTTAGTAGGCAGAATGTTTTTTTATCCTTCCTAACTGCCTAGTAAATCATCCATATGTCTCATGGTCAGGTTCTTGTCTTAAACATTTTAAATCTCATGTCCATGTGGTCTTATCTTATCGACCTAATGTTACTAGAGAGAGTATCAAAATCCACATTAGTCTCCTATAGGACCCCTTAAATCATGATTTGTAATAAAAAAAAATATAAAGCATAACTCAATTAACTCCTAACCAGTTTTATCCCATCAGGATCTAGAATTGGGTACTAGTGTGGGCCTTACACTCAGGTCCAATATTGATAGGAAGATGCCAATCATGACATACTTAAATCTTGAAACCTACTTATCATCCTTCTATCATATGGTGTATGATGACAGTCTATAATTCACATACCCTACATGAGAAACAAGGACATGAAACCTCACCTCCTCATGCTTCCTTGTTCTTACCATATCTGTGTTATTTAGGGATAAGAATATGGTACTAGGGTAGGGGCATTACACAAAACCTACTATTTTCTTTCTAATCATTGTAAATAGTTTTTATTGAAATCCTTTTAACATAGGTTAACCTAACAATCATTTGGAAGACTTAATATTCTAAGTATATCCTTCAATTAGGTGACATTATAAGTGGAATGATTAACGTTCTTTGATAAGACCACTCCTAACAGGGTGATTAAATCCTCTAACCAGGCCACATTTAACAATGTGCATTGTAAACCTTTAATAGGATTGGATCCTAGTAGAGCTCACTTTGAAAGAGTCAAAAGTAGTGACATTTTGTTGGTGGTTTGTCCCAAATTAGATTTCCACATAAAATCCTAGCATCAAAACTTGTGTTGAATACTTTACATGACTTACATTTTTGATGAAGGTACGCACCACCCTTACCAACTCACAACCAAGAATGCAAAAATATGGAGACAACGAGATGAAAAAATGTTTCAAACAATTTTATTGTACTTGAAAATCCAATAGCAATTACAATAAAATTTCTACAAGATGCCTCAAGATCTAATCTAAGCCCAAGCTAGTCCAGATCCACACTCTAGTAGAAACCTGTGAGATCTCAACTTGTGCTCGCAAGCCACCAAGTAACCTCTGTTGGTCTGACTTTTTGTGTAGTAGAAGTTTTCTATTAAATCATAGAAAAGTCAAATTTTCTATTCCTAAGTGAAGCATAGGGTTTTGGATAATCCATCCATAAGAAATAATCATCATGTAAACCCTATATCATCTCTATTCATAAATTGTCAGGCGCAAAATTTTGAATTTTCAAAAGAGACGAATATGCTGTCATATTCCTTTTCCTTTCTCCCGGGTTACCTTTCTTCCTATTTGTCCCAACCGTCAGATCTGACTAGATCTACCATTGTCGTTACCTCGCTATGACAAGTTGCATGCTTATTAAGTATGGCAAGGTAATGAGTGTTGAGTATTTTAAGAGGCGGGACCGTAAAGTGAAGATACGGCAATTAGAGATTTTCTTATTAAATGATTTATTGTGTAGGTACACTTTGCAAGTTACCGTCCAAAAAGGATAGGGACCCACTAGAATATCTGACATTAGAGCCGAAATGATGGTTTTTTCAGACGTTCCGCTACCTCACTATCAGAAAAATCAGGCACTTCGCCATTAGCGAAGTAGCAAGGCCACGTGAAAATTTGAAGATGATGACATTGCATCTTGCTTGTATCATAATTACACCAGGTGGCATGACCAGTCATAAATACCATTGTCAAAATCAGATTTAATTGATAGAAGTGATTACTGGGTAACCCTTGCATTTTCTGGCACAAAATCCTTTTAAGTGCTGGAGCTTGCTACCTCGCTATCAGAAAATTTAGGTGCTTCACCGTTAGCGAGTTAGCAAGGCCCCGTAAAATGGTAAAAGATTGGCAAGATCTTTGGTGACATGGAATGATAAATGACTATGGTAAATTTTGACATGTGCCAACTATGCAGAGATCTAATTCTCATTAATGCCTATCTGACTGAATGTACAAAAAATCCTGAACATCAGCTTGAAGTGGATCAACGGAGCTCGCTACCTCGCTATGACAAGTTGCATGCTTGTTAAGCCATGCGACATAGCAAATATAAATCAGGAGATCCTATGCTTTTTCCTCACCTTTGATTTGGTAAGTGATCAACGGCTGTCGTCTCCTCGCTATGAAGAGTTGCAAGGGAGATAATTATAGCAACATAGCAAGTTGGGCCCACCACCTTCCTTCTTAAGAAGCCCTGTAGCATATCTTTCAATCATTTTCGAATCAGATCAACGATTGTCGTCTCTTTGCTATGGCAAGGTGCTCCTTTATGCATAATGAAGTAGCGATATGCTGACACATGTTCTCAGTCGTCAATGGGTCCAAATATAAGCGCCATCAAAGAAAGAATTTTGTATGTGGGAAGTTCTCATTAGGTAAAATAATTGACATGGCAAATACAACTCCTAGTTGTTCTCTCTGCACCACATGATCGTAGGATCTTTGAAGATCGACGACGCAGTTTTAAATGAAAAATGTAGTGCCACTCTCTGTATTAATTAGACAAGAAAGCTTTGTCCATGAGGAAAAATAGAGTATAATACAGAGAGATTTCATCTGTTTCATCTCACACAAGAAAAGATTTGGAGCCATTCTTGTGCAGAAGCCATTACTGAAAGAAAAGTGTGCCAAGGTCTGATAAAAATTGTCAAGTTGTCTATTCACAAAAAATTTGCGAGAATATAGAGGAAAACAGAGATAGAATTCAAGTAAGTAATACTACCATAATCTTCATAAGTTTTTAAGTTCTAAAAAGATAGCCCAAGATGCCTCTGAAGAAGGGATTTTCAGGTGCAATAAACTACTTGGATAGAAATGTCCATGATGATTTGCTTGAGTTGCTTCCTGAGTCTACTGTAGAAACAATGCAAGTTAAGAGGTTAACCTCACTAAACCCTAGGCTAAGGATAGATGATGGATTGTATGATAAGGTTAATTGGGTTCAGGATGCTCAAACTTCTCAAACTGGTTTGAGTTTATTCAAAAAAATGGTTTGCAGAAAGGAAGTTATATGCCCCTCATGCCAATATATGGAATTTTGATCTTGGAAAGCTTGTTATCCCCAGTGTGTTTATGGATTTTGACCTGCTTGAAGCTATAGCAAAAAATTATGACCAAGCCACTAAGGTAGTGAGAAGAATGGATGGTGAGGCTTTAGTTACCATCAGTCCCGAGGAGATTAGGAAGGTTTTCAGTCTGGGAACTCTCACTATGTATCATGTGCCCATTAATTTGATAGAGTTAGAAAAGGAATATATGTCCAAAAGGGATGTAGTTAGACAAGGTGCACTAAAAGCCCACATAGGCCGGATTGGAGGCCTCCCAACCATAACATCATCTTCTAAAGAACCATTCAAGAAATCATGCTGTAATGCCAGGGCAGTAGAGATATATAGGACCCTGTGTAGAGTCTTCAGAGAGGGTGAAGAAGATTTTATTCCAGTGAGCTTCATGTATATGATCACCCAAATCTCCTCTTTTGGTGTGGAAATAATTTTTGATTTTGCATCTTACTTGGCTAATGAGATTCACCAGGGATTGGTGGGGATTGCAAAGGGCAAGGTGGAAAAGGTTTGGGGTCAGTACTCCCTATTGATGCATATGTTTCTTTTTAAAGGGGCCACTTATTTTGGTAAAGAAATGGTTTTAAATAGGGAACAAGAGGGGGAGGCACTGCCAGTCCAATTATGGAGTGCAGACATGACTTGGGAAGCAGAAAATGCTAGCTTTATTAGATTTGATAGGCACTTTGCCTCCAAACTAAGATGCCTCATATTGAGTGATAATCCCAGAATTCCTAAGGCACTAATGCATCTTGTTAGGCCTATGGACAAACCCCATAGTCTAAAAGTTTCACATAATTGGGGAGATATTATCCCATATTCAGTCTCAACTGTCATTAGGGTCTATGGATTCAAAGGAACACCCCATGTACTACCCTATCAGGTACCTTTAAAGGTAGGGATAGCTGAATTATTATGGCAGTTGGGAGGAGTGGAGGAGGCCTTTTTGCACAAAAGGGGAACAGGATCATTTTTTCCTACTTGCACTATAGCCCACCAATTTGTGATAACTAAAGAAGGGTGGATCTTTCTCCACAAAATTTTGGATCAATATAAGATGGCAGTGTCTCATGCTCATTTTTGTGATACAGAAGGTTTCTTTAACTCTTCTCTTAGACTTAGAATCAAGCTTCGTCCAGTTCAGCATGAATTCTATTTTCCTGAAGATATAATAAGAAATGAATATTCTCTCCATGAGCAAGAAATAAAGAAAGAAAAATGGAGAGTCTATTCAAAAGTTTTGGAGTTTATTAATTATTTTGACAAAGATTACAGTCCTCTTAGTAATGCTACAACCAATGCAGATAAGATAAATAAGCTCATGAGTACTTTCTCTGAGATAATGGAAGTAATGAATGAGAAGAAACAAAATTTTATTGATTCTTTTCCAGATAAAGCCAGAGAGGTTATGAGAAAATTGGGTTTCACCCCCAACATTGGAATGGGTCCACTGGTGGTACAAAAGAAGACAGGATATACTATTGTTAGGCAACAGATGCCCATTGTACACAAAGAAAAATAGGTAGTTGAATCTACCAGTACTGTCCTGGAAGAAAGACCCCCTGAACCTTCTCCCAAAAGAAGAAAAATAATAAGGGAAGAAGAATCCCCTGATGAAGGTTACTCACCTTCTCAAACTCCAATGAGAATTGAGGAAGAGCAGCTCACCAATGAGCAATTTGAACAAATGGGATCACAAGGACAAATTTTTGTTACACAAGCAGAAATCGATGAAGGGAACCACCAGGAACCTCCTGTGCCAAGTTTTGAATTAACTGTAGCAGATTTTAGAGGAAAAGAATTGGACCCTATTTTGGAACAAGCCAGTCAACATTTTTTGTCTGATAACAGTTTTGTAAGATCTAGGGCTTTCCATCAGTTTTCATGGAGGGTAAACATGCACATTTTTGAGCAAAGGTGTAAGAATATGAAAACAGAACATCTAGAAATGGATGAGGCCTCCATTCAAAATCAAATAAAGGAACAAATGATGAAAGAGTTCCAGAATATAACCCCTGATGAGGGTAGACATATGGTAAAAAATGCAAATATTTTATTATTGCCCAATTGGGATATTGCTGATGCATTAATTTTTAATTCTATATCAAATAATTTAGGACTACAGGACCCAAATAAAGAGGAATTCTTGGGTACAACATTCAGCAATGATAAAGCTTCCCTTGTTATGTGGTCCCTGAGAAGAGGATCCAGGACTACTTCATCATAGCCTGATGATTCAGGACTAACAGGGAATATCATTGTAAGGAGAGTTGCTGATACTTCAAATGTACAGGCAGCCCACATGAATGTGGATTATTCTAAATTTGCCTTGGCCACTGCAGAAAGAGAAGAGAAGGAAATGATTGATATGCACACTAAATATGAAATAGTGGTGGATGCTTATAATCAAGAGGTAAAAAGGAGAATTGAGCTGGTAAACAGGGTATCTCAATTGGAGAAGATACTTGGAAAAAGGAAAGTGGGAGAATCTAGTACACTGAGAATTTCATATCCTCCATAGTCATCTGTTGGATTAACCCCTATCATCGAAATACCTGACACCCCTGAAAGACCCCAATTCTATACTGCAAAGGAATTTGAAGCAGAAAAAACTAAATTACATGAGTGGTAGATAGAATTTAGAAATCAGCAGGAAGAAAAATGAAAGCAGGGTGTGACATATTTGAGGGATAAAATACAATGGTCAAATTTTTATGATCAGTTGACAAGGATTGTAACCCTCATGGATGAGTTGAATAATGAAAAGGATGGACTAAATTCTCTTGCACAGAAATGGAGATAGAGAAATAATGATATTACAATTATATGTATATCTACAGTCCAAATGCCTTATCATCAAGTTGAAAAGATTTTTGATTTATTGAATAAGTTAGAAAATTTTGAGAATGAAAGAGATTCTTTACAGAGAAGATTGATACTCTGTTTTTCAAAATATCTTGCTGAAAAATTCACCCTATTTCCTTGTGCTTTAGAATCTGTTGATACAGTAAAGGAAAAAGAAAAATGGAAAAAGGAAATGGATGAATTATTCAATAACAGAATAATAAACATCATCAGTGAGACTGGCCATTGGTTTTGGGCAAAGACAAACGAGGAGCTGGTAAAAGTACAATTGTATTATACTGCTATGAGAAAAGAATTTGATGATTTAGAGGAAAATGCAAATTCTTTAATAAAGATACAAAGAGAAACTCTAAGTTTTGATTGGCCAGATGATGATACTTTTAATAAGTGGAAAAATCAGTTTAGTGAACAGATGTCAGGAGACAATGAGGAAGAAGATGCAAAAGTAATAGTTACCCTTGTAATCAGCAATGATGACATGGAAAATCCCCAGGTTAAAGTGAGTTTGCAGGTAACAGAAGATGATACATCACTTACAGACCTCATGGGTATGTACTCCAAAAGTGAAGAATGACTGCAAGGTCAAATCGTGCTCTTGTCTCAACAATTCAGAAGCATAACAGAAAGGGACCCACCAAGAAATGTTGTTAATCTTTCTGTTATTTTGTTTTTTTCTTTCTTTTGAAAGGACACCTGTCACCTTCTTTAGCCTAAAGCTTGTTGCATCTCACACTATTTAAGTGAGATCCCAAGGCTAAAGAATGGTCTGAATTCTATTTTTACTAAGTATTGTGCTTAGTCCTATTTTTGGTCCAAACATTTGGAAAGCAAGTTTGTAGTATACTTTTCTGTCAAAATTTCTGAGAATACATGAACGTAGAAAGAACTGTGCTTCTTTTCTAATGGTCTTTCTGGGTCTATTGTAAAGGATATACCATTTTCAAAGGAAATGAATACAAATTATGAACTGTCCCCATATCAGTTCTTTCTAAATTTTGTCTCCTTTTAAATACTTAGCTACCTTGATGTTGTGTGAGTAAAAGCTTATGCAATTGATTGCAATATAGTAGGGTTGTACATCCATTTGTTATTGTTGTTAATTCAATGGATTAAATAAGGGCTCTGATGAATGTGATGAGATTGCTTAGGTATTGAAAAGGATTTTTGAATGATAAATTCTGATAAGAATTGCTAATAAGAATTTGTTGCAAAGCAACAAATTAGATCTAAGAATTTACTATAGACTCTGAACCCCAATGGATTAGGCACTGATCGAAAGTATTTCAGCCAAAAGAGAAGTATATTATGACTGGTTTTTTCAAAATGCATCATAAAATCAAATTTTACTTTTATTTCCTATAAGATATTCAAAGTTGGCTAGCACTTGCCTGCATGGAATTTTTTAGCTTCATTTAGCCATTGCTGTTGAAAACATCTGCAAATCTATAGAAGATTTCTTGGCCATATCTATTCAAGGGATGTGTTTTCCAATTTGGTAAGAGTTATGTATATGTTTGAGGATTTAGAAATGAGAATCAAAATGAAACTAAGAGTAATTCTCATACAATTCCATTTTTGAACCATCTTTGGGTACACCCACCCTGGTTTTTATAGAGCCAAAAGAGTAGAAAACCGTCTGAGGTTTTGTTGAATTTGGGTCCTAGTACTTTGAATATGCAAGTGACAATGAGAATTGGATATTCTTTAGGTTGTGTATGTACTGATATCTACGTATTAAGCCTTTTGTCGCTTAGTAGTTTTAGCACTTTTTTAACATCTAAAAAAAACACCAACAACCTCCTTGTTTCTAAACCGCAGTCACTAGCTCTTCTCCAACTTTATCCAAGATCCAAGCATAAACTACCTCACATTTGGTGCTCTGTCTACACACTCACAACTCCATCACAATCCTGCTATAAACTACCTCACATTTGGTGCTCTATCATAGACTCAAGAAAAGTCACTCTTCACTTCCTCCTTCTCTTTCACATCTTGAAGCCTTCACACCTTCCATCTTTCACACCTTGAAGCTTTCACCTTCAAAAGCTTTCACCTTTCCAACCTTCTGCTTCTTGAGCTTGATTATAAATGCTCATATGCCTTGCTTAAATAGGCACTTACTACCCAATGCATGACTTATCCACAACCTTGTAAAATTCCTCCTACACAATATCTACAACCTTCTACAACTTCCATAACCTTCTACAATATCCACAACTTTATACAATATTCATTCTACCCACACACCTCGATAAATGGAATGACAACCATTTTAAAAAAAAATTATTATTATGCCACCTATGCACCTTGAAAATAGAAATTCCTCTTTTTTTTCTTTTTCTCCTTTTTTCCATTTTTTATTTTTTATTATTTCTCCTCTAACTTTCATCACTTTCTCTCTCCTCCAATTTTTTTTTTAAAAATAATTTTCCCATGCAAGATGCTCCTGCATCAATTTTATATTCAACAAAGTATATTATGTTTTGAGTAGTAGAATGGTATTTTCTAAATTTACAATAGAGACCAAGCAACAATAGGATAAGCAAAATAGTGAATGTTTATGTTGAAATTGTTCAAATGGTACATATTGACCTTGAGAAATTGATACATTAAAAACCCCCCCTCCTCTCAATTATTCTAAATACTTCTAACATAAAGAAGATGTGGGAGAAATTGAAAAACATATATGGAGGAGATGACAATGTCCTGAGACCCAAATCAAAGAGCCTGGGAGGCAAATTTGATCAAATGAGAATGATGCAAGACAAGAAAATAGTACAATACTAAACAAGAGTTAAATTATTTTTCAATGCTATTTGAGGTGTAAATGGAGAAGTTAAAGATGAAAAAGTGATAAAAAAAAGGTACTGAGGATTTCACTCCCCATATATGCCATTAGAGTCTCTACAACACAAGAATTGAGATGTAGTCTAGGTAACACTTTGACTTTAGAAGGTGTAATTTGTAGACATGTTACTTTTGAGATGTCTAACTTTCATAACTATGCACCTTCTACTATTGAATTTGTTTTCAAGTCACAATTGGTTATCAACAAAAGAAAAACATATGAAGAGTGACAATGAGACTTTTGATGATGAGCTTAATGAACTTGAAACACTTATTAGAAAAATATTTGGAAGAGGCAGAGGTAAATAGAAATGCAAATTACCTATAATTTGTTTTTGATATAGCAAGGTCGGTCATATTGCTACTGGATGTCTTGATAGGGAAGATAAGGATGAAACAAAGGAAATAAAGTATAAAGGAAAAATAGATAATCAAGATTACAAGAATAAAAAGGATGAAAAAGGTAATAGGTCTTGTTGTATTTCTGAAGAAGAAATTGACATTGAATTTGAAAGTAATGATGATGATGTTGTCTATGTTTCTATGAAAGAAGATTCAGATAAAGATGAGAAAACTACATTAATCTCTTATGTGAAAAAAAGTGAGTGATAGATAATTGATAGTGGTTTCTCTAACCATGTGACTAGTGATAAAAACAAATTTGAGGATATTGGACCATACAAAGGTGGATGTGTTAAGTTTGGTAATGATATACCATGTGTTGTAAAAGGTAAAGGAACTATTTAGTTGACTAACAAAATAAAGTGTGAAATTGTAAACTAGGTGGAAGGATGTAATTATAATATGCTAAGTGTTTCACAACTAAATAAATCAAGACACATAGTTGAATTCCATCATTGTAGACCTAATATTGCATTAGCATTTGGGATAGTTGCTATTTTTCTAGAAAATCCTATGGAGAATCACATGATGGTAGTGAAAAGGATATTTACATATCTAAAAGTTACAGAGAACTATAAATTATATTACAAAAGGAGTGATAGGTTTGAACTAAAAGTATTTCCTGAATTGGTTTGGGAAGGAAAAATTCATGACAAAAAGAAATCACTTGTCGAGGTGCATTCTTTCAATTGGGAATCAAAATTGAAGTACTATTTTTGAGTATCATTCTGAAAACTAAGTCTAACAAGCCCCTATAAATTGTTTTCATGCATAGGTACCCAACTATCATTTGCTTGTGTCAAACAATGCTATGAAGCCCAGTTTTCAATTGGATATCTTTCACCTGGTTATGTTTCATGAATTTACACTTTGAGAGTATTTAGTATGCATATAAAAGAACCTATGTTTCATATTTTAGGTCATTTAGATATATTTTGACCATGTTTTGAATTCCTCAAAGTTTGTCTTTTACTATTGTCATGTTGATGCACACTGTCTAGAATTCCACAAAACCTTGTTTGACCAATCACAACTCTAACCCAATTGACCCTAATGAAAATATTATTTTTCTAGTGCATTTTAGGGGTCAAGGATTTCATATGTTCCATATTTGAGCCATTGATGAATTATTTTGACTAGTTTGAAAACATAATTCTAAATGCAATTTTTAAAGTTTCATTGGTAACAAAATATGCATATTGATTGGTAACCTAGTTTAGTATGCTATAACTTTTAATCCATCATATATGAGACCAACTCAATTCTACCGTTGCATTCTACTATGAAATTACCCCAAGTGTTCTAGTTTTCAACTTTTCACATATCTATTTGCATGTTTTCTGAGGTCCATTCCTTTTGCAAAAGTCTCAATTTTGAAACTTTGTCTAGTCTTACATTTCCTAGATGTGAACTTTCAATGCTCTCCAAAATTTCCCAGTTACTTGTCATGATCCCAGATCACAAAATTATATTTTTCACATGATAGTGAATCAATATCCAAGATCTCATTTCCCCAAGTGTATGTTATACCTATTTTTAAAGCCAAATATAAGTGCAATATATTGTTTCTAATATGGTTGTTTGTAGGACAATTTGAAGTGAGCAACTTAGACGATCAATATATTTTGACCTAGATGTTCTCAAGAGCTAAGAATTTGTACGGTATATGTATGTGGGCCAAAGAATGTGAATGTAATAGTTTAGAGCCTAGTTGTTTTATTTTGTTAGTTTTCCAAACCATTTTTGAGGCCCCATTGCAAAAAAATTAGGGCAAGTAGAACGGGTTCAAAAGGTGTGTTTTAAATTGAAAATCAATGATAAGTAGTGCATCCAAATAAATTTTGGTCACTTTAAAAAGATCAATTAGATCATTTTTATGATGTCAAATTTTTTACTTCAAATTATTTTTAGCTAGGTCATCTTTTAGAAACGACCAATTTTCATTAGACTAGTCAGACACTTAGTGTTGATATGTGGTGAGTGATTAATAATGTACTATACACTTCATAATTCTTTGGGGTGAAAAAAGTTTTTGGGCCTATTTTAACTATAATTTTGGACTGACATGTTGTAATTAATTATAACCATAAAGGGACAAAAATATTTTATAAAAAAGGCTTAGGGTTAGATATTTTCATAAGTGTGATGCAATAATTTCTTCTTGTGGTGATATCAAGTTGTAAGGGATTACAAATTGCAATTAGGTTGTAATGACTAGATATTAATAATATTTGACTCATTGTTTGGTGGATATAGCCCAAGGATTGGGTGAACCATGTTAAATATTAATGTCTTGTGTTCTCTTTTGTATGATTTATTATTTTTTGATATTGTTTATATTTGCATGTAATAGTTGTTTTTATTTGTGGTTAATCCCACCAAGTGGTATCAAAGACAAGTTATTTTTTAGGTATCCTCTATAAGAAAGTCTCATGATTGAGTGGGAGTGATTGAAGACAAGGGTAAGATAAAGGGTGAGAAGTTTAATGGGCAAAACTTTTAGGTATGAAAAATGCAAATGGAGGACTATATTAATTAGATTGACTTATGGAAACCATTGGAAGGAAGAAAAAAGAAACAAGGAACTATGATAGGGGAGGAATGGCATGTTATAGATAGAAAGGCACTAGGAAGTATTCAATTATTTCTAGCACCATTGGTGACATTTAACATTATAATATCAAAGACAATGGAAGAGTTGATGCAAACCATATCAATGCTATATGAAAATCCCTCTACTTCAAAAAAGGTATTTCTCATGAAGCATATTTCAAACAAGAATGATAGAAGGTGGATCTATTGCAGATCATTTAATTGAGTTTAATACTATTACTAGTTACTTATCTTTTGTGAATGTCAGTTTTGATGAAGAAATTGGGGCTCTCTTGATTTTGTGTTCTTTGTCTTAATGATGGAATGGCTTGCTAATGGCTGTGAGTAATTCTATTTATGGATCTAATACACTAAAATATGATGATGTGATTGGTGTTATTTTGAGTGCAGAAACTCATACAAAAATCTTAGGTGGATCTACTTCAGGTTGTGATTTGAACATACAAAGCCAAGGTAGAACAACTCAAAGAGGAATTAATTTTTGTAATCATGGGAAATCAAGAGGAGATTCAAAGGGAAAGAGGTATCAATCCAAAGGACAAAGATATTAGAATCGAAAGAACAATTAAGAATATAAATGAGAAGGGAACATGGAGGAAAATGTGGTAAGTAACAATCTAAAGAGGATTCTTTTCTTCTTTCTTTAGAAAGTTTTGATTATTCTTGGGTTTTAGATCTCGAGGCTTAATTTCATGATGCACCCCATAGAGGTAATTTTATTGATTATGTCCAAGGGGATTGTGGGATTTTTTATATGGGGGATAATGAACCCTATTATATTGTTGGAAAGGGAAAAGTTAAGATTAAATTTTGCAATGGGAATCATTGGCTATTACATGAGATAAGACATGTTCCTAGGCTAAGTAGAATTTTGATTTCTGAAGGACAACTAGGTGATGAGGGTTGCATAGTTACTTTTAATGATAAAAGTTGGAAGGTTTCAAAAGGTTCCCTTGTAGTAGAAAAATGTGAGAAAGTGGGAACCTTATATTTTTGTACATGTCATACTATTCCTTCTACTATAATTATTTTAGAGAAAAATGAATATTTAAGAATAATTGTTGTAGGGAGAACAAACAATTGTAGTAGATTATGGTACAACACTATGGCACAATAGAATTGGGCACATGAGTAAGAAAGGTATGAAATTCCTTCATTCAAAGAAAGTTTTACTGGGTCTAAAATGTGTTAATATTGATTTCTATGAAATTTTTGTGTATGGAAAATAAAATAGAGTGAGTTTTGTGAATGTTGGAAGGAAAAGAAAAGCGAGCAATTAGAGCTTGTGCTTATAGATGTATGGGGGCTAGGTAAAGTATCTTCCCTTGGTGGATCTCATTATTATGTTATATTTATTGATGATGTAACTAGAAAATTAGGGATTTATTTCGTCAGATAGAAAACTAATGTATTTAAAACTTTTAAGAAATGTAAATGCTTGGTTGAAAATGAGTCTAGTAAGAGATTAAAATGCCTCAGATCTAGTAATGGTGGTGAATATTACAGTTATGAATTTGAATATTATTGCTCCACTAAATGTATTCATAGATAGAAAATAATTTCAAGGACTCTATAGGAAATGGAGAGTTTGAATGAATGAACAAGACAATAATGGAGCATGCAAGGAGCATTAAGTTACATGCTAGGTTACCCTTAAACATGTGGGTGAATATTGTCAATACTACTATATATTTGATTAACAATGTAATGCCCCTTCCCAAAAATCCTTGGAACAAGGATAAATATAAGCCAATATAATTTTTTAAAAACAAGTATGGATACATATGACATACAACATACAAGGATTATAAAGATTGCAACAAAAGACTAAAAAAACATCCAACACCAATGGATCTCCAAACACCACTACTAACCAACATGATTAACCATAGAAGGATGCAAATAATTTCAAATCTAAAAATATACCAAATTCAAAATGCAATTCTAATGTATTCAAGAACACCATAAAGGGTATCCAAAACACCTCAAAAAAACTTTTCATCAAATCGAAAAGTGCTCATTATCCACCCAGATAGCTTTTCCCAAAACCTAGGCAATACTTTAACTCAACATTGTGTAATACTTTCCAATATTATACAACCTTTCTAATTAAGGAGTGTGATACTTTTAGGTTTAGAGTGACACTTCTCAAGAAGGCATGGAATAATTCATAAGTATCATAAAACCTTTCTCCAATGGGCATGTGATACTTTCTAGTATTGCACAACATTTCTCCTTAAGGCATGTGATACTTTTAGGGATTGCATGAAATTTCTCCTTTGGGCATGAAATACTTTAAAGTATCACCCAATGTTGATGTATGGTTGCCTAGGAACAACAAGAAATGCTCTAACAAAAATAAAGGGATAAAATAAGAACTCGAAACCTCCACAACAAGGAGTACCAGATCTACAGTTGAAGAAAAGACACTCGAAAGAAATAACCAAAAGGTAGAAGGAAAAGATCTGAATCTAAAAATGTAAACATAGTAGTGAAGGGAAATAATTGAAAGCAACATCATAGTATACTGAAACAACATCACAATGAACTGAATAACCAAACTAAGTACATGATTCCTCCCAAACATAATAGCATCACAAGAGCTTGAAGGTCCTAGCCATCCCCCACATGTAACATTCCAAACTACTGATTGGGTCGTTGGAGCTATCTTACGAGTGTCTATGACCAATGTTAGTATGCTAATAGAAACCAAATTTAAATAAAGCTTCTACAAACTAAAAAAAATTCATAAACTTCGAGATAGACTAAGATGAACTCTCAATTAAGAATATGAGCCATTAATGGGCTATCTCAATGAGAAGCTCTCTTGTTGAGTGGCTTTGTCTAAATAGATAGGATGTATGCTCAAGCTTATGCTTCAAAAAGGGCTTCAAATGGAGTTGGAATTTGGGTGTGAGTGTATGGTTTTGATGTAAAATGGCTTCTTAAAATGGCATTATGACTTTACTTCATGGATTGTGTTAAAATGGCTTGGGAGAGGATCCCTTAAATAGGCCAAGGGCTTGAGGGATCAAGGGCTAGGATGCAAGGATAGGAGAAATCTTATGGAAGGTTTAGATTGAATGAGAGGAGAGCACATGGATTGTGCTTTCTTACAACCAATCAGGGAGTGACACATGTCACAAGGTCATTGGTTAGAGCAAGAGGGGTTGAGGGTTCAACAAAGGAGGCTTGAAGCTCATAAAGACCCTCATAATGGCTTGTAAGAGCAATGAATGCACTTGTAAGAGTCATTTATGGCTTTGTTGGCTTCATAAAGTTTTATGGTTGGGATATTTGTGAGAGAGTTGAGATATTTGACTTGGGTTGGATTAAGAAAGTCTTAAGCTTGACTTAGGAATGTGCAAATGATTAAGGCTTGGATTAGGCTTGGGTTAAGATTAGATTAGGCTTGTTAGAGATGGGCAAGTGGATGGCAATAAATGAGGGTGGGTGGAGGAGATATTTGTTGGCTTTGGCTTGGGTTAGCAAGTCTTAACCCATGTTTAGGGAATGTGACAAGGTTAGGGGGGATTAGGATTAAGGTCAAAGATAAGGATTGACATCTTCTAGAAGAGTCTAGGCTTTGGATGAGGATGACAACTTTCTAGAAGAGTCTAGAACTTCCTAGGATGAGGATAAATAAGGTTTTTAGGAAATAAATAAAGTTTTATTTTTTTCAAGGGTTTGGGTTGAGGAGATATTAATTAAAACTTTTTTAATAAACATGAGGATTAATATTTAATCTTAATTAAATATTTTGATTTGGGATTAGGGGTGGGAAATGATGGGATTAGCCTTTAATAAAAATTAAAGAAGGATTAGAAGATTTTGGAAGAGTTAGTGGTCTTAAGGAAATTGGCCAAGTTTTGGGCAAAAAATAAATTTTTAATTTATTTTGGGTTTTCTAGTCAATTTATTAATTAAATAATTAATAAATAAGGAAATAACGTTTAAATAAGATTTAAACATTTTTGGGAGGGATTCCTTAATTAAATATTTTTAATTAAGATAAAGGGATTTAATGGCATAAAAATAAATTAATTAATTAAATAATTAATTGATTAATAAATGATGATGTCATCAGAGACTTATTTAGAAAGTAAAAATACTTTATTTTCTAAAGGATTTTTAGGTGTCTACATTTTTCCCCTCTTTCATGTGATGTTGCAAGTGGCATGGCATCAAAGATAAGAAAATAAGATGCCCAAGGTTAGAAATGAAGAGGAGAGAATGGACTGCGAGATTTTTTTGCCCCTCTTTGATGTGATATCACAAGTGGCATAGCATCAAAGATAAGAAAATAAGATGCCCAAGGTTAGAGCAGAAGAGGAGAGAATGGACTGCGAGATGCCCCCTCAAGAAGGTGGTGGGAAGAGAAAGCGAGGCTGGAAGGCTTCTTGAAAAGTACAAGAATCTTGGCAAGTGGGAGGACTAAGACTGGCTTAAGAGAAGAGGTTTAGTTAGCTCAAACTCTCACTACGGGAGAATGATAAAGGGAGAATTAGAGGCACAAGAGGAAACAAGCTTAAGATCTCAGGGATTGCAA
The DNA here is from genome assembly GCA_028749045.1 of Cupressus sempervirens. Classification (NCBI taxonomy): domain Eukaryota; kingdom Viridiplantae; phylum Streptophyta; class Pinopsida; order Cupressales; family Cupressaceae; genus Cupressus; species Cupressus sempervirens. The sequence goes on along the minus strand of CM053787.1, from coordinate 847,435,514 downwards.
AGGATGAAGGAGTAGAGCACTATAAAAAGGAATCCAGGATAGGGAGATGGATGATGGGATGATAAAGCTGATGCAATAGGATTTCAAAGAGTCAGATTGGTGGAAGATGGTTTTCAGAGATCCCTAGGGCTAAGATTGTGGATCTCAAAAGATGAGGCTTGGTGGATTGATTGGATTGGTGGATCCCTAAGACTAGGATTGTGGATCCCTAAGGCTAAAAGTGATGATTGATTCAAAGAGATATTGATGCACAAGCTAGGGTAGGAGAGACGGATGCTGGATATGGATGGGGGATAATGGAGATGAAGGAAATTCATTGAAGCTTATTTGAGTAGGGGGATACTTCAAAGAGAAGTACCACCATGTAGTTGAGCACTAGATTTGCTATAAGACTGTTGGTTAATTGCCAAGGTTACCAAGAACATCAAGGCCTTTTCACCAATCGTCTAGAGGACTGATGAACTGACTCAAAACAAACACACAAGGATTGCCCCAGCATCACACATAATTCCTAGAGGAATTAGTGTGGAACCAACACTAGGTAACCCACAAGAAGAAAAGAAAAACAAACGAAAGACCTAATCAAGACCTTATGCTCAGAGTGCCCCATTTGTAGCATACCATGATATGGAAGATCACGGCAACCTTGAGGAGGGAACAAAAAGATTTCTTGGAAAAGATACCTCAAGACCCTGAAGGGAAGATTCCAAATCAAAAGAAAGAAAAAATCTAAAAGAGAACTATTTGCCAATGAGATGGGTAGGATGAGGTACTAACGAACCAAGATCAGACATGAGGAAAGCTATATCCTACAAGGATCTATCGGAGAGCACCTAAGCTGGTGGATTTGGATGAGTGATGCATCTGGCAATTTGAACTAAGAAGGATAACACTTTGGTGATAGGAGATCTAGCTAAAGGATGCATTGGAATAGCTAACCAAGGGTGTGCAATGTGTGCAAGATGCTGATTAAGGATAAACTAATAGGAAATCTGGATAGATACAATGGTACTAAGCTAAAGAGGATGTACAAGCTGACAGACCAAGATATGTTACAAATGTACAGGGTTTTTCATGTTTGGGTTTTGTGAGATGGAAATGTTTGTGAAGGGTGGGATGTCTACAATAGTTGATAGGCAGATAGGTAGATGGTTTGTGAAAAGCTTAAGTGAAAATGGGGTTCTTTGTGTGCATGTGATAGGATACCAACTAGGATACAAGCTTTGGTATATAATACAAGTTGGAATATGGTACAAGCTTTGGACAAGATTTGGATATACAAGCTATGATACAAGGGATGATACAAGATTTACAAGGTATAATACAAGCTCTGGTACAAGATTTACAAGCTGAGGTACAAGATTTACAAGCTATACAAGGAGGTATTTACAAGCTTCATTAGATGTGGGATATTTGGCTAGAACACCAAGGGAACAAGCAGGTGTTTTATGGGATGGTGGGTGAATGAATGAGGGATAGGATAGTGATAGATAATGGATTAGTCTTAGTACAAAAGAAACCTAAATTATCAGGTTTTCACCAAGGTACCTATCCAAGGCACTTGAATTGCCAAGTTTTCACCATTGGATGCTTATTTCTTTTTACTATTTTTTTTTTGTATTTTTCAAAAGCTGGGTATACCAAGGATCTTCAAGCATAGAACTTCTTGAGATGAATGATATTAGTAGGATCATTCAAGAGTTCTCCTTATGGTGTAGATATTTGATAGGCTCTAGAGCCAAAGGATGCAGTGACAATATAAGGACCAAGCCATGTAGGTTCAAACTTTCCTTTCTTTTCTTGATCTGCTTGGACTTTCATATTTTCTTTGAGGACTATGTCGCCTAGCTGAAAATGTCATGGAAGTACCTTCTTGTTGAAATTCCTTTTGATATGAGTTTGATAAACTATGAGATGATCATAGGCTTGTTGTTGCTTCTCATCTAAGAGATCTAGTTGGGCGAGTCTAGCTACTCTATATTCTTCATCTAATATTTGCCCTTGCAAAGATATGTGCAAGGAGGGAAGTTCAACCTCTATGGGTAGTACTGCTTCAGCACCATAGACTAAGGAGTATGGAGTTGTGCCTGTGGATGTGTGAAAGGAAGTTCGATAAGCCCATAGTGCAGGATTAATCTGTAGGTGCCAATCGTGGCCAGAATCATTGACAACTTTCTTTAGGATTTTGAGGAGGGTTTTATTAGTTGCCTCTACCTGGCCATTACCTTGTGGGAAATATGGGCTAGAAAAGTGGTGATGGATGCAGAGGAAAGTGCATAATTCTTCCATGTTAAGATTTTCAAAGTTACCTTTGTGGTCGATGAAGATGGTGGATGGGATGCCGAAGCAGCAAACAATGTGGTACAAGATGAACTTGGAGACCTGAACTCCTATAGCTGAGACCAGGGGGATTGCTTCCACCCACTTAGTGAAATAGTATGTAGGTTTTATTATCCATTTATGTCCATCAGATGAGATAGGTGTGATAGTTCTAACTAGATCAAGGCCCCAACAAGCGAAAGGCCAAGGTGGTGCAATAGGCTGTAGATCCCGTGCTAAAGTGTGCATGAGATTTGCATGCTGCTAGCATGGGAGACACTTTCTGACAAAGTCACAGGAGTCTTCTTCAATGGTAGGCCAATAGTAGCCTACTCTAAGGATTTCTCACGCTAGGACAATACCACTCATGTGGGCACTGTAAAGTCCAAAGTGTACTTCTTTTAAAGCCATCGTGGCCTCATTTTCATCTAAACATCGAGAGAGAGTATCGTGATAACCTTGACGATATAGGCAATTGGCTATGATAACATAGCAGGATCATTTTTGGATAAGGTTCAGGCGTTGGGTACATGTGAGGTGAGGGGATATGATACCATCTTTAAGGTAAGCATGAATCTCATGGTACCAAGGGGATTGGGGACCAACCAAGATACAAACATAGTTTGAGTCATCTTTCACATTGGCAAGTGTGTGGAGCTGCTCAACTAAAAACTCATACTGTGTAGCTGCTTGGGTAATTTCCAAGAGTGAGCTGATAGTAGCCATAGCATCTACTGCTTTGTTCTACATTCGAGGCACTTGTGTAAATTGAAGCTTTGTAAAATGTTGGGTTAGCTGATCAACTAGCTCTTTGTAGGGTAATAGGTTTTCATCTTTGGTTTGATATTCATTTAGGGCTTGCTTGATGATGAGCTGAGAATCGCCGAATATTTGTAACTCAGTGATATTCCATTCTACAGCTATCTTTTATCCTACTATGAGAGCCTCATATTCAGCTATATTGTTGGTGCTAGGGAATTGTAGCTTGAAGGCTTTTGGAATGTAATCTCCTTGAGGTCTGACCAACAATATTCCTACCCCTAATCCATGAGATGTGTATGACCCATAAGAATAAAGTTTCCATGGGGGTTGTTCTTTAATTAGATAGATATGCTCATCTAGAAATTATGTGATCAAAGGATATGCATCTATTAGAGGTGCATCAGTGAGGTTATCTGCTATAGCTTGCCCTTTGATTTCCTTTCTATCCACATACTGGATGTCAAATTTGCTAAGGAGCATAACCCATTTGGCCAAATGCCCTGTAAGTGCTATTTTGGAGAGCATATACTTGAGAGGGTCTATCTTGGAGACTAGTTGGATGGTATGACTTAGCATGTAGTGGCAAACATTTTAAGTTGAGAAAAAAAATAACAAACAAGCTTTTTCCTTAGGAGTGTAATTGAGTTCATAACCAACTAGGGTTCTACTAATGTAGTAGATGGCTCTTTCTCTGCCATAGTCATTGAACTGTGCTAGAAGTGCCCCTGAAGTAGTAGGCATTGCTGATATATACAAGATCAAGGGATGACCAAGAACAGGTGGAACCAAGGTAGGGGGATTGGTGAGGTACTGCATGAGCTGATCAAAGCCACATTGACATAAAGGATCCCACTTGAAGTTTTCATACTTCTTCATTAAATGTGTAAATGGTGTACATTCATCTGCAAGCTGGGAGATGAAGCGCCGAACAGATTGGAGCTTTCCCTAAAGAGAGTGAAGCTATCATAGTGTCTAGGGAGGAGGCATGTCTAAGATAGCCTTGACCTTCTTGGGGTCGATCTCTATACCTTGTTTGGAAACTATAAAGCCTAGAAGCTTGCCAGATGTGACCCCAAAGACACACTTCTTGGGATTTAGCATGAGATGATATTTGGCTAACCTATCAAAGACTTTCTCTAGGTCAGCAAGATGATCCATGAAGGTGTGAGATTTAACCAAGATATCATCCACATAATTCTCCAAAATGCTATGGATAAGATCATGGAAAATGGTTGTAATAGCTCTTTGATAGGTAGCCCCTGCATTCTTTAGGCCAAAAGGCATCATGTTGTAACAAAAGGTTCACCAAGGGGTAGTGAATGCTATCTTATGTTGATCCTCTTCTGCAATCTTGATTTGATTATATCCAAAAAATCCATCCATTAGGGACAAAATTTCATGTCCAACTGTAAGATCATCTTTTGGACAAGCTTTGTTAAGATCTTTGAAATCAGTGTATATTTTGATGTCATCGAAAGGTTTAGTGATAGGGACCATGTTGGAGATCCACTTTGAGTAGTCAATAGGTTGGATAACCTTAGCATCTAACATTCTTTCTAATTCAGCTTTGACCAGTAAAGCCACCTTGGGGTGCATTTTTTTAAGCTTTTGTCTAACGGGCTTGATCTTTGGATCGACTACAAGATGATGAACTACAAGCTTTGGATCCAGCCCTAGCATGTCCTAATATGACCATGCAAATTGGCCAATGTTCTCTCTTAAGACCTCAAAGAGGAGATTAGCTTGGTCTTGTGATAGGGATGTAGCAATGTGAATAAGTCTGGGGATCTCTAAAGAATTGATGTTGACTTCTCTAGTATCCTCAATTAGAATAGAAGACACCTCTGGTCGATTATCTTGAGGAGGCAATGCTAAATCCTCATGTTCTTCTTGTGACTAGATTTTCTTGCCGAGGGACTCTCTTTACTACCATAGCTAGTCTTGGATTCACCTTTATTCCAATTTTGGGTGTATCGAAACTAGGTTGGGGATTTTCTCCAAAATACCCCTTGGGATCTAGCTTAGAGATATAGGCAGAATTTGGCTTTGTTTTCTTGTGAGGAGTTTTGGCTCCCATGAATCTCAGAAGCACTTCCTCTAATGTGAACTCATCAATGTTTATGACACTTGGTTGGTCCCAATCTATGAGTTGTGGATGGGTGAGTGGTAGGTCGATGAAATGGATGGATAGTTCTTGGAGAACAGAGTCTCCTAGGGAGATTTGGTCTAGGATATCGTCGTAGGCTCTCTTTTCAACTTCCTCAGGAATGTCTTTGATTTCAACAAGTTCAGAGTGAATGTTCAAAAAAGTGTGACCATTCTCATTAGTGCCCCCAGTTGTGTTTATGCCAAAGCCAAGACCTGACTTCATTTCCCACTGGTGTGCTTCAATGGGGCACTGCATGCCTCTTTCTTCTAGTCCTAGACCACCACCTTGATAGTTCCATTTGTCAGTGATGAGCTTATGTTCTTAAGGATACTTCTGGCTGAAGTGATCAAGGTGTGCTTGATTTCTTGGAGGTGCATCCTTATGTAGCCAATTGTTGATATCTAGAGTGAGCTCCTCATGAAGAGGGATTTTTGAGGATACAAAGGTTGTTGGGCCAAACTTTTTGTATTGAAGAGGTGGAGTCTCCTTAGCTTTTTGATATGTCGGTCATCCATGGGTGTGTGGATCAAGTGGGAGTGCCCCAACAACAAATGCATCTGACAGACTATACTCTCCACGGCCTTTGTTATTGATCTTCATAGTAGATAGGGTGGAGGCAAGGATGGTTTCTAGGTCAGTACAAGTATGGGATGAACTGGTGATGGCTATACCGATATCAATTCCAGGGCAATGGTTTGCATATGAAGCTTCAACCAGATTGCAGTAAGAAAAGGGTTCTAGATCAGCATGGATGGTTACCTCAGTGCCCTGATGCAAAAATTTGACGCACTGATGGTAAGTGGATGGAATGGATTCCATGGCATGAATCCATGGGCAATCGAGGAGGATGTTAAATGGTAGGTTTAGATCAATAACATGGCAGAGTGTTTCTTGGATGACTGGCCCAACCTTGATTGGTAGCAAAATAGTTCCTTCTATGATTCTTTCCAAGTTGTCATAAGCTTTGATGGTGATAATCTCACTGATGATATCTGCCTCAATATACCTAGCTTGTTTAATGAATTTTAGGGTGCAAATATTAAAGGCTGATCCATTATCTATCATTACTCTTTTCATGGAAAAATTGGATACCATGATGGCTATGCGAAGTGGAAGGGTGTGATCTAGCTTAACCATGGGTATGTCGGTGGGTTTGAAAGATAAGGCACATGAGGATGAAAGGTGTCCAAAAAGATTACAAAAATTAGTAGCATTGATATCTAAAGGGACATGGGATTCTATGAGAGCATTATCAAGGATTCTTTTGTACACAGGACTGGTGCAGAGAAGGTCTAAAATGGAGATTTGGGATGGCATGTTCCCAAGGTGTTCCAAGATATTGTATTGGCTTTTTGATGGAGCTAATGGTGTTGGTGGAACTGGTGGGCCTGTGATGTTAAATTGCACTTTTTGAGTGGTGACTACATAGTCATTGTTTGTTCCTTGGATATTGATAACATTGATAGAAGGCTCTTTTTCAGATATACAATTGATGAGGCTACCATAGTCTATGTAGGATGAAGTGTGGTGATTGTTCTTCCCATGCTGTTGGTTTGGCTAGTGGTTTTTGGTGTTGTTGTTGTTGGTTTCGATAGGTGCTTTTCTAGGATTTTGGTTGTTGTGAGGAGGAAAAGCATTTTGATAGATCTGTAAGCCTGCATTGGGAGAGGTTTGGGCACCAATAGTGATTTCTTTCCAATCAATGAGGTCCTACACATAATCTTTTAGTTTCATGCATCTGAGGGTAGTGTGACCTTTTACCCTATGACATTTGTAGTACTCATTGTCTTTGTACCATGTAGCTTTGGATTGGTTTGGGTCAATTTGCTGGGTAGGAGTAAATTTGATGAGGTTTTCCTTGACTAATTTTTCAAAAATGACATCCAATGGCTCACCAAAGGGTGTATAGTTTCTAGGTGTAGGTTAGAATTTGGGCTTTTGCCCTACAACTACATTGATGGTATTAGCTTGATTGCTAGATCATTGAAAGTTGGGTCTTGGATTGTGGTTTTGATAGCTTTGGTTATTTTGCTGTTGGTAGTTGATAGCTTGTTGATTGTCTGGTTGATATGGTGGGTTGGACTGATTTTGGGAAGGACCAACAATATTCACATGTCTGGTGTCAGTGACGCCATCTGTTGCAATGTGCTTGTTTTTGTTCCAGTACCTAGACTTGTCATTTGAATGTGTTTGATTTTGGTTGGCTTCCTTGTAAATATTGACCACACCATCTTTAATGAGTCCTTGCTCAAGGATCATTCTTTTCTCTTTGATATCTTTGTAGGTCCTGTTGGAGTTTGAAAACGTTACCCATTTCCAATTACCCTGATGAGAACAAGATGCATCTAGGGGCAGCTAACTCCCATTATCAACACATCGATTCAGACACCAGGCCAACTATAAGGCATGACCCTTCTTCTAATTCAGGCTTTGCAAAACCTAGGCGGGTAGACATGTAGATTCTTTATATGGTACCAGTTGTCAAAGCATACACTGAATCTAATATGAAGCAGATAAAACCCTTATTTCTTCTATACTCAACCAGGAATCATAAGCATGAACTAGCTAAGAACATAACTCATGAAACTGCCAAGCTAAGTGTGGGTTAACATTGAGTAGCTTTCAACATAAAAGGGAAAATTGATTTAATATGTTGATAACAGCAAGACCCAAGTATGAACTACAGAACTTAATGATCCTATCTCTGACCAGTGCCTTATCTATTGGGCAATTAAATGAATCATAACCATACGTCTCTTGGAAACCTCAAACGTATCTCTACATTAAGATCCCTGATCTATCTTTCACCTTGTGAATAGACATCTGCTACAGAATGAATCTCATACTCAGAAAATCCTATCATGAAATCTGCAAACCCTGTGACAAATATCAAGCAATTACATGGTTCTTTGTTCCATAAGCAATACATTTTAACCACATACATTTCAAAATGTAATGCAACCTAATTCATGCTCTTTGATCACAAATTAGAAGAAATAACAGAGCCATAATCAGGAGACAAGATTCAAGCTGAACTTCAAACTTTTGCTGCACTTTATTTGTTTTCCTTGAAATCAAATACATGAAATGTACAGAAAATAACTCATAGATCACCTAACAGAAAAGAACTATCTGCAAAACTTAAAATGCTGTTCAATACAAGAAGAAATGCTGAAGAATGGTTTCTCAGTTCAAAAACTGGAACCTATACAAATGAAAAAGGAAAGAAAGATATAGCAAGAAATGAATTCCCGGATCGGATATGCAATTGCCAGGTGTCCACTTGAAATCCAATCCTCTGTAACTGAAAAACCTCTTTCTTCTTTCCTCCCTTCTGATCTGATTTTGTTTCATCATTAATCTGTAACAAACTTGCAAAATATCCTTGCCTAATGATGAAAACCCTTTACTTACCCAAAAATCTGATTGCCCCATGAAAAAGCTAGTGAAAATGAGTTTTTACTGAGTAAATCAGAACAAATTCGACCCTAACTACATTTCCATTGCCTTCTACTAATATCCAGGTCATTATCTTGACAAAAAATAAATCTGAACTTCCTGGTATGAATATGGTTTCACTTTAGGTACCTGATAGAAAACCTCGTGTAGCTCAAACTGACTGATACCTGTGGAAAAACTGACTCCAGATTTGGAAAGTTCGTCTTCACCCGATTCTGGTGATATATGATAAGGCATATCTAGCCTCTGGAAAATGCCTGAAATCTTCGTTTGAAAAATAGTCCTCTGGTAGAGACATTAGGTTTGCACATAAATTTTTTTAATAATCTAATGTCTTAACATTAGAATTAAAACCTTGTTTGATTTTAAAAATTGACGTGCATTTTCAACACAAATAATAATAAAATATTATTATTTTTAACTCTGCAATTTTTCCTGACCCTTTGAATCTGGGGTCAACCTTCAATTGACCAACTGCGACATGTCCCATGTTGATTCACTGATGATGCTATTGACCCTCGTAACACTTTGGAACTCGCCGAATTTTTATGTCTTTTCGGTGACCTCGTTATCTCGCTAGCCGAAATTTCTTGCCACTTTCCGGTGGCAAGGTAGCGAGTCGCCGAATTTTGGAACTTTCCAGCAACTTACCTCCTGTTGACATCATTCTCTTTATGATTGCGTCTTTGCTCAAAAATTAGTCTTTGACTACGTTTACAATTGGCCTACCAACCACGGGCCCCACCTCCGTCAACTTGGCTTCCAAAAGCCTTCAGTCTTGCTGACATCAAACTTATCGCATGCAAAAGTATTTAAATATCAAAATCCGTATCTATACTACAAATGTGGGATATTAGTTTTTACTATTTCTCTCTGTGGCTTATGCTGCCCTTTGACTGCGCGTACCATTTCTTTAACTGCAGCTGTCTTCCTTTTAAATCTGCAGGCGTTATTTTTTGCTGATGCTTCACCTATGCCATGGGACTGTGGTCGTTTTTCTTCATAGCGTCATTGACTGCGTGAACTACTCTTTGGATGTGGGAAACTTCTCCATCTTTTTGACTAGTGCTCATTTTTAAATTTACAGCTTCCTCTATGTGGACGGCTTGCTCTGTGCATGACACTGCCTCTCTGTAGATGCCTGGATGGTCGCTTCTTTGAATGTTGCGGCTTCCTCTACACTCAAGGATTTGATCTTTCCTAGAACTATTGCTCCCATCTTATTGGCAGATTGCTTTGAATGTGTGATTCAATCCATGTGTATGGTGGTTCCTTTCAATGCCACATTCTCCATGTCTACTACAGCTGCTCTTTGTGAAGTGCGCAGGATTCTTTATCGCCATATAGCCTGAGCCTCTTATATGCATTGGTTTCTTCTTTCATTGCTGGATCTTTGATTACATGCATGAATGCTCATTTTATGTTTTGACAAGGTCTTAGTTTGTGCCTTAAAGATGATGACTTCTCTGTATAATGCGTGATCTTCTACTATTGGTTTCGTGAGTTCCATTCCTTTAATTGGATGCTCCACTATTGCATGATCCTTCTCGCTGGTCGGCTGTTCCTTTTTATTACTGGTGCTAAATTTTATATTGCAAGCATCGTGTGACACGTTTTTGCCTTTTGCAGTGTACGAAAGACCTTTTATTTCATTGGCACTGTGTTTACTTCCAGCATCTCCTCCTTTTCATTAACTGGCTGCTTCATGAGGCTCCCCTACCTCCCTCCAACATACCATTCTTCTGCAACTTTCTACAGGCTGGGTGATGGCTTTTCCTTGTGCAGGGGCTGCTTCCTTGCGATTTTGCATGAGTTTCTTTGTTTGATGCCTGTAACCGCCCTTGAGTTTGTCCTCTTTGGGCTGGTGTCTTCTTATAATGCATATCTTTTAAGAAAGCATGGGCTTAGCTATTTCAGTTTGTGTCCCCTTTTTAAAAATGCATTGAGCTCCTTCAAACATTCCACTAAACATGCCATTATAGTTTTTATTTATCATATGCCATCATATGCCTCATAGTCGCTCTTAAATCTTGCGTTGGCATTCCACTTAAATGATATCATCTTCTAATGTGCGGACTATTGCTTGTCTTTACCTTTGACTGGTAACAAGTCCCCTTTTCTTTATATAAGGATATATGAACATATCCATCCTATTCTTTGAATAATCTGAAGCTTGGATTTCCAAAATAATCACATATTAAGAATAGGTCATCTTTTATCAGATAGCAACACCCTTATGATCTTGAATCAATGCTTCAACCTGGAGCATTCAGTCGGATCCCAAAGCGGGTCCAACTAAAAAATTTTCGTTTTCGAACAAATGAAATGCTAGAATGATCAACTGCACACCTTGAACTGATCAGAACCAAATTTGACCATTGACTAATCAAATAAGAATCACTTTATCATTTTCTTGCAGACTGTCAAATTTGTGCCAGGAGGTCCGTTGACTGCCCTTGAAAACTGAACAAGACACCTAATCGGGCTCTGAGAGCTAGCACACTGACTCTTTGTCCTACATACTCTCAGTTTGTCAAATCTCATCTCATGAAAAATTTGGGATCAAAAGATATTCATTGTCAAAGTTGCCTTCTCGGATTTACCTGCAAGAAAACACGTCAGAAAAACAACAAAGAAGGTTCTGATTTGGCTTGGAAAACTGGGTAAATGAGCACATGGGGAGATGAAAACTGGGGCATTAAAACTCTATCATGAGGTGAGTATGACTATGTAATTTTGGATCATGTCGAAAAACTGGGCGCAAATGGCGAGCGTTCAAAGTGGGCTACTCAGAAATTTGCAATTAGGAACACTGACTGAAAGCGACTTTTTGCAAATGGAATTGACCCAAAAAAGTGTGTAAACGGATTCATCAAGGGCTGAAACTTGAAACATGACAAGTCTCTAACATCTATAATGCAACACAAAAGGAATTTCAACATTTGGGTCAACTGGTCAAAAGTTACAACATGTCAAACAGGGCTTCCCAAAAATGTGTGCAAAGTGCAAAAAACATGAAAACAATAACTGACCAACTTTGAGGGATTCAAAACCTAGTCAAAAGGATTTGAAATGACTTGAAAATTGAAACATAGGTTCCTTTTTATACATACTAAACATCCCCAAAGTGGCTAGTCATGACACATTCCTAGGTAAGAAATATTCAGATGCAAACTGGGCCTCTGATCACTATTTGACACTTGGGTAAAATGCAGATTTGAAACTTGCTCAAAACGAGACTTCGCAGAAAGGCTCAGAAATTCAATCTAACTTCACAAAATGCTTAGGCATGTTGAATGAAAGGTGCTAGAAGCATTAAACACCTTAGGGGTCTCGAAAGGACAGCCGGGTACAACCTTGCACATATGCATTTCAAAAGCATTTAAGGGCTTGATTTTTTCAATGGTTCTCAAAATTGACCATGCATTTTTTAGTCCCAACAGTGGCTCTTTCTGGGGATGCATGCCCCTTGTGGGCATGACAAGGATTTAGATCTCTGGAGGAAGCAGACCATTCCCAAAAACTTTAGAACTAAATTTGAACAGCTTATTGAATGCAAGGAAACAACTACAACTACCAAGACTATGTACATACAATGGCTGCAGGCCACCAAAAAGTTTCAGAACTTTTTACCTCTATCAAACACCTAATTCTCATTCACATCTCCCTGAGGTAAACTGAAATTCTCATTATCATTTGTTTCACCCAACGTATCAACATTTGCAATTAGATCAATAGGCAAAACAAAACTATCGTCATCTTCATAGTGCATATAAAAATCAAACATACTTTCTTCATCTTGCCCACTACAAAAAAATGGATCAGCATGACCATAACAACTGATATCAAACTGAAACTAATCACTACTTATTGAATCATGGATTCTTTCAACTGGAAAAGCAAAGTGCTCATATTCAACTTCATTCAACGAGTTACATGAATCAGATGGTAACTCACCTTGTGCTTCCATAAATGAAGAGTATGTGAAATCTGATCGTTGCCTACTTGCAACCATGTTACACTTTCCATCAGATTTATCCTTTGCTGAAACCTTTTTACACTCAAAACATTGATTAGTCACCATATATGAAAATTCATTCTGAAAGTGTTGATCTAGACTATGCTGATCACTATCATTTTCTTCATCAAACTGAATGTGGGAATACACCTTGAACTCATCTTTACAAGACTTATTAGCACATGAAGAAAATCTATAATCTGATTGACAACCTTCACTATTTTCCTCCTCATCATATGAAAACTCAAAACTTATTGTAGCATAACCAGCATGGAAAGAATCTGAAACAGCATTAAACTTCCCTTCATTAACATAATCGGCATTCAACAAATCGTCATGTGCAAAGACATTTGAGGAACTGTCACCTACACCTCCAAAGTCTAACAAAGATTGTTCAGATTCTACCTCTTTTTCCACATCAAACTTTGGGGAATTTATTTGACTAAATGAGAAAGTATTATGATAGAATATATGAAGATCCTTAGAGATACTTACATGCTTTTCAAACTAATGAGCCAACAAAATAGAGATTTAATCAGAACTCAAGAAGACTGCCTCACAAATCTTCTCCTGGCTGTGACTGTCATTTGGATAACATGAAGAACTTACAACAGCAGGATCCTTAGTGTAACAATCTGGAAAATCAAAATTATTACAACATTCTTTCTTATCATGGCAATCACTGGATCTACTGTTGTTACAAATTTCTTCAACTTCATATGTACTGTAACTTAATTTATCTTCTCTTTTATATCCATCTTTTTCATGCTGATTGCTATTACCTGATTCATTAACATTTGAATCCACCTCTTCACAATCGGAAGATAGATTATCTTGCTCTATGGACTCATTGTATTCATTACTACCTTGGCTTTCATCACACTCATTATCATTAAGAGACATAATGTGAAATCTGTAATCATCATCTTCCATCTCTTGAATGAATTTTTTAGTCTGCAAAATTATTTGTAACCTTATAGGTGCTAGCCAATTGACTGAATCAGGTACTAGAACATCAAGGAAAATATTAGGTAGTGAAGATTCCTCAGGTCTACAATGAAAAGGCATCTTACTGATTACTGACTTAAGCCTTAAATAACATTGTTCGATAGTTTGACCTTGAGTACTGCCTACCTCATTTCTTATAAGATTTACAATCCTTTTGTAAACCATTGTATTCAACATAGTAATGTTATTATTCACGATTTTCAAACTCTCAGAATTTGGGGAACTAATCTCAGATCTAAGATCTGACTCCATCATAAAAAAAACTTTCTACCTCTTCTTTCTAGCGCTGAAAATCACTAAATAGAGGCAACTTCTTTAAACACTTGACTTCCATGAAAAGAAAACATGAAAACCAAAATACCTCCAGTGCTGATACTTAACTTGGATCTACTGATTTGGCACAGGTGCAAGACTGAAAATCCTTTACACCACTGATCAAACTTTGTAGAGTCGCCACCTCTTTGCAAGAGGAAAGAAATAACCACTGTTGTGATCTATTTTTATATTTCAATTATTTATAACAGCAGATTGCAACCAGCACTTAAAAACTTATCAAGAATTTGAAACTCCTTTTCAAGAAACTACCAAAAGCTTCAGATCTGGCCATACAACTGAAAGTCCTTCAAAATTTTGCAATGAAATCAACTAGGAACAAATTGGTACAGAGATTCGAGAGTCGCCACTCACACTTTGTGAGAAATAAAACATAATTTGTCACTTGATAAATCTGAACCAGACTTTCAATGTAGGAAAAACTTGCAAATCATTATTATCTTGAAAAGAATTTACACTTTATAAACAAATTCTTGACTCTGAAACTTTCTCAACAGTATTTGCAAACTGGACTGATTGAAGATAGACCTATGACAGTCATAGAACACAATTTTCATCTAGTTTCAACGTACTGTTGATAATGAATAAAGCTTAACTAGGGAACATGAAACTTTAGCAAGGAAAAGGAACACATCTTGCTATTGATATGATATATCCAATCTGTTTCACATCAGAGGCTCCTGTTCTTTCAACAAAATGGATTGCCATCTTATTTCCCCAGCAGAGTCACCATTTTGTTGGAGTTTGAAAACGTTACCCATTTCCAATTACCCTGATGAGAACAAGATGCATCTAGGGGCAGCTAACTCCCATTATCAACACATCGATTCAGACACCAGGCCAACTATAAGGCATGACCCTTCTTCTACTTCAGGCTCTGCAAAACCTAGGCGGGTAGACCTGTAGATTCTTTATATGGTACCAGTTGTCAAAGCATACACTAAATCTAATATGAAGCAGATAAAACCCTTATTTCTTCTATACTCAACCAGGAATCATAAGCATGAACTAGCTAAGAACATAACTCATGAAACTGCCAAGCTAAGTGTGGGTTAACATTGAGTAGCTTTCAACATAAAAGGGAAAATTGATTTAATATGTTGATAACAGCAAGACCCAAGTATGAACAACAGAACTTAATGATCCTATCTCTGACCAGTGCCTTATCTATTGGGCAATTAAATGAATCATAACCATACATCTCTTGGAAACCTCAAACGTATCTCTACATTAAGATCCCTGATCTATCTTTCACCTTGTGAATAGACATCTGCTACAGAATGAATCTCATACTCAGAAAATCCTATCATGAAATCTGCAAACCCTGTGACAAATATCAAGCAATTACATGGTTCTTTGTTCCATAAGCAAGACATTTTAACCACATACATTTCAAAATGTAATGCAACCTAATTCATGCTCTTTGATCACAAATTAGAAGAAATAACAGAGCCATAATCAGGAGGCAAGATTCAAACTGAACTTCAAACTTTTGCTGCACTTTATTTGTTTTCCTTGAAATCAAATACATGAAATGTACAGAAAATAACTCATAGATCACCTAACAGAAAAGAACTATCTGCAAAACTTAAAATGTTGTTTAATACAAGAAGAAATGCTGAAGAATGGTTTCTCAGTGCAAAAACTGGAACCTATAAAAATGAAAAAGGAAAGAAAGATATAGCAAGAAATGAATTCCCGGATCGGATACGCAATTGCTAGGTGTCCACTTGAAATCCAATCCTCTGTAACTGAAAAACCTCTTTCTTCTTTCATCCCTTCTGATTTGATTTTGTTTCATCATTAATCTGTAACAAACTTGCAAAATATCCTTGCCTAATGATGAAAACCCTTTACTTGCCCAAAAATTTGATTGCCCAATGAAAAAGCCAGTGAAAATGAGTTTTTACTGAGTAAATCAGAACAAATTCGACCCTAACTACATTTCCATTGCCTTCTACTGATATCCAGGTCATTAGCTTGACAAAAAATAAATCTGAACTTCCTGGTATGAATATGGTTGCACTTTAGGTACCTGATAGAAAACCTCGTGTAGCTCAAACTGACTAATACCTGTGCAAAAATCGACTCCAGATTTGGAAAGTTCATCTTCACCCGATTCTGGCGATATATGATAAGGCATATCTAGCCTCTCGAAAATGCCTGAAATCTTCGTTTGAAAAACAGTCCTCTGGTAGAGACATTAGGTTTGCACATAATTTTTTTTAATAATCTAATGTCTTAACATTAGAATTAAAACCTTGTTTGATTTTAAAAACTGACGTGCATTTTCAACACAAATAATAATAAAATATTATTATTTTTAACTCTGCAATTTTTCCTGACCCTTTGAATCCGGGGTCAACCTTCAATTGATCAACTGCCACTTGTCGCATGTTGAATCACTGATGGCAATGCTATTGACCCTCGTAACACTTTGGAACTCGCTGGATTTTTATGTCTTTTCGACGACCTCGTTATCTCGCTAGCCAGAATTTCTCGCCACTTTCCGGTGGCGAGGTAGCGAGTCGCCGAATTTTGCAACTTTCCAGCAACTTACCTCCTGCTGACGTCATTCTCTTTATGATTGCGTCTTTGCTCAAAAATTAGTCTTTGATTGCATTTACAACTGGCCTACCAACCACGGGCCCCACCTCCATCAACTTGGCTTCCAAAAGCCTTCAGTCTTGACGACATCAAACTTATCGCATGCAAAAGTATTTAAATATCAAAATCCGCATCTATACTACAAATGTGGGATATTAGTTTTTACTATTTCTCTTTGTGGCTTATGCTGCCCTTTGACTGCGCGTAGCATTTCTTTAACTATAGCTGTCTTCCTTTTAAATCTGCGGGCGTTATTTTTTGCTGATGCTTCACCTATGCCATGGGACTGTGGTCGTTTTTCTTCATAGCGTCATTGACTGCGTGAACTACTCTTTGGATGTGGGAAACTTCTCCATCTTTTTGACTAGTGCTCATTTTTAAATTTACAGCTTCCTCTATGTGGACGGCTTGCTCTGTGCATGACACTGCCTCTCTGTAGATGCCTGGATGGTCGCTTCTTTGAATGTTGCAGCTTCCTCTACACTCAAGGATTTGATCTTTCCTAGAACTATTGCTCCCATCTTATTGGCAGATCGCTTTGAATGTGTGATTCAATCCATGTGTATGGTGGTTCCTTTCAATGCCACATTCTCCATGTCTACTACAGCTGCTCTTTGTGAAGTGTGTAGGATTCTTTATTGCCATATAGCCTGAGCCTCTTATATGCATTGGTTTCTTCTTTCATTGTTGGATCTTTGATTACATGCATGAATGCTCATTTTATGTTGTGACAAGGTCTTAGTTTGTGACTTGACGATGATGAATTCTCTGTATAATGCGTGATCTTCTACTATTAGTTTCGTGAGTTCCATTCCTTTAATTGGATGCTCCACTATTGCATGATCCTTCTCGCTGGCTGGCTGTTCCTTTTTATTACTGGTGCTAAATTTTATATTGCAAGC